>CAJQZJ010031124.1:9546-25301 GCA_907164525.1 Lophiomys imhausi
AGAAGAAGAAGAAGAAGAAGAAGAAGAAGAAGAAGAAGAAGAAGAAGCAAACCTCCCCAAACAAACAAACAACCCAACAAACAAACAAAAAAAACCCAAAAACCTGTAAATCATGAAGCTATAAAGAAAGGTTCAAACAGTGAGGCTATTTTGTGACCAAGCAAAGAGTATCTGAAGAGCATTTCAATGTGCTTAAAAAGCTAAAGTTTGGGAGAGAAATCTCTTTATGTAGTTTCAGGTGTCAGTGTTAAGAACGTGGGTTGAATAGAGGGATAGAACAGTGTTAAGAATATGGGAGAAATTCCTTTGTCTCTCTGAATACAATGCAAGGATGTTATTAATGGACATGACTCAAATGAATGAAAGCAGCAACTCATCAACGTGCCCAGTTTGTCCCTATACTGCCCGGTGTTGTCACTTTTGACCTGGAAGAGCTTGCACCATTATAAAAGAGCTTGTTCCTGGCCTTGCCTCCGTGCTGGGAGAGCAGCTGTCACTGGATGCATCTGGCATTACCTTGGGAGACACAGAGTACTTTGAAAGCACTCATATGTTACATAAAAGGATGAAGTGAGTGGCTTCTAAGTTTCCTTCAGGATCAAAAGATGATGTATTATTCCAGTAATTTTTAACCTTTGATTTTTCAGCCCACAGTTTGTGTAAATTGAAGCACACAGGGAATGCAGGGCGGCACTGGGATCCCTTGGGATCAGGGTTCCTCTCTGCACTCTAATTCAACGGCAGACAGCAAGCAGCAAGCTGATAAGAAAGTGACAGGTGGAGTTTCAGCCTGCTTAGGGAACAGAAGAAAAGCCACCAAACAGGCGGTTCCAATTACTAGAGCTATGACTGCCAGGGGGAACCAGAGGGAAGTAATCAAGCCAGCAAGGAAACAATGCCAGATAGCTGGGTCAGTCAGGAGTCTTCCAGAGCATCGACAGGGAATACAGCCACACTAAACCAACTCTGAAGACGATTAATTGAAAAGAATTTCCCCAAAGGACAGCACGGTTGGTAGATCTACCTGTCTTTTCAAAGCTTTAAGGCAAAATTTAAAAAGTAAAACGGGGCGGGGGCGGGGGTACGCAGGACTTCGGAGAAGGCTGCTAGATGGCAACGGGATACACTCAGGTAATGACTTCCAAGATACAAAATGAGTTTATGATGACCTGACGAGGCCTTCCACTCTCCCCTAACCTGTTCTCCTGGTACCTGGGCATTTCCAGCCCCCATAGCTGGAGCGGGAGGCTGATTCTTTGACTCCATAGCCCCGCCCTTTCTTCTCTTGTGCAGTGACCGAGGAAATGCCTTAACCCAGCACAAGCTCGTTTACAAACCGGGCTGGCTCTTCAGGGTCAAAAGGAAAGAAAGGGCCAAGCAGAAGGCAAGCTGGAACACGTCTTCGGCTGGTTGCTGCTTTAATTTGTTTCCATCCATACAATTCTCTTTAGGGCCTCTCACCACAGGGGCACTTCCCCAAATCATATTTAATTAGGGCAGATCCTATATAACCAAAGCACGCAGCGGGGGGTGGGGGATGCAGCTCATAGCTGTTTCAGGAGCTGTCTCTCCCTATCTCCCTTGAAGAACAAGGACTCCGTAATTAGCAAGCCAGGACTCCGACATCCTCCTGCGCTGGATAAGCATCTTGCTGTTTTGATGAATACGACCCAAAGACTTCTGTGACCCATGAGTAAGATGACTGGTCATCTGAGCCAGGCAGCCACTGGCTGATTCTTGGCTCTTACTAAACCTCATGACCCTGCAGAAGTACCAGAAGGCTCTGCTGTCACGTGCTCAGCATCTCCGTGAAGCTCTGAACATCCCCTGCTCCCAAGATGGCTCAAGAACAATATTCCATTCCCGTTGAATTTCCCTTTCTCAGAACCAAGCATCTGAGAAAATACCTTTGTAAAATTTGATTGCCCGACACAGGAGCTTTGACTCTAACATATAAGAGCTTCAGATCACTTTGGACAACTTGGAAAAATTGAAAATGAAGATTGAAAAGAGAAAAGAAAGTAAGTTTGTAGGGAGAGGTAGACGTTTTTGGGAAAGATCCAGAAAGTGAAAAGCAAACTTGGCTTGAGGTGTCTATATGGTCTTTAAGGACAGAAGACAACATGAACTTTGACTTATAAAACATGTCAAAATTAGAAATGCCGTACGACCTGGCTATACCACTCCTAGGAAGGCCAAAGGCAACCTGAGTCAGCTCACTTCTTCCAGAATGGTCAATTATGGGAGGAGCCTAGGTCTCTATTAACTGATACATATTTACAAAACGTGGCCAATACATGCAAAGGAGTTTTATTTATTCATAAAGAAAAGCAAAACCATGTCCTTTGAAGAATATGGAGCTTGAATGCCTCTCACTTCTCCTGCTTTCCTCAGAGAGGCTGACAACAAGGGCTTGCCCAGTCTGGAGCCTTCAAAGGGAGCACATTGTTCCAGACAGAAACTTGAAGCCTTCAGTTTCATTGTAATATTCTTACCTCATTTGCTGTAGTTGATGGCATCTAGACACTTAATATTACCTCTTTTTTAAAAACAGAATTCCAGGGCACACTGGCAAAGTTCCTTGAAGGACTTTGTACTGTCTTTTCGCTGTATTTACTGCTATTTTCCCCACTCAGTTTAGTTCATGTTCTCTCGGGACAGCTTTCAGACCTTAGGTGCTTTGTTAAGTGGCTCGTGGGGGTGATAGTCACATGCTATTAGCTTTATGAAGTTCTCATGATGAAGGAAAAGAATTACATAAAGAACATGAACCAGCTCTAAGATTATATCTCAATATTGAGTGGCAGTTAAAATTATAGACGTGTACCACATGCTCATAGCTTAGTGTTTTGAAAAGGTAGAAAAGCATAAAAAGGGAAATAAAAATCACCCTTGATTCCATTATTTCATCAATCTTTTGGGGAGCAAATCTTGCTCCAATCCTGTTTTTATGAGAGCTCCAATTAAGGCTTTTAAATTATTAAGAACTTTAATTACAGTAGTTCATAAACACACACACACACACACACAAAGTTGCAGAACTCATATATGGCTATTAATATTAAACTACTTGCTATCTTGTCTTTTAAAAAAAAGTTTTTTTGACCTCTGATCCAGAAGTAACCAATTTTATGCTGGTGTCATTTAATTAATTAATTAATTAATTCATCCATTCATTTATTCTTTTTTTTTAAAAAGATTTATTTATTGTTTATAAAGTGTTCTGTCTGCAGGTATATCTGCAGGCCAGAAGAGGGCACCAGATTTCATTATGGATGGTTGTGAGCCACCATGTGGTTGCTGGGAATTGAACTCATGACCTCTGGAAGAGCAGCCAGTGCTCTTAACCACTGAGCCATCTCTCCAGCCCCATTCATTTATTCTTGAGTACTCCTAAAATTTTAGTGGGGGGGGGCAATCTGTGACATTACTTTATACTGTTTTATAACTTGTATTTTTCCTCTACTTTAATAGCACATTGTGAATATTTCACCATGTTACCTTTTTTTTTTTGTTTGTTTTTTTTCGAGACAGGGTTTCTCTGAATATCTCTGGCTGTCCTGGACTCGCTTTGTAGACCAGGCTGGCCTCAAACTCACAAAGATCCGCCTGCCTCTGCCTCCCAAGTGCTGGGATTAAAGGCGTGCGCCACCACCGCCCGGCTCCATGTTACTTTTTAATGAAATCAGATTTTAATTATGCAAACCAAATATAAATAATCACTATTATGGAACAAGACTCTCATAAGCTAATCTAATTTCCACAGGACTCAGACTTTTCAAAGGATGAACATCTAGCCATCTTAAAATACTATTGTAATTGTTTTAAGGTACACACAAAATTTCCCATCATCCATTTTTCAGTGTATGTGTGCTGTGTCATCTTCACTAACATAGAGTTGTAAGTTTCACCATATTAAAACAAAAATCTTTGGATTCACAAAATACTCCAATTCTCCCCACCCCACTAAAAACATAGTTTATATAGTTATTAGCATTATATAGTTTTTGAATGCCTTCTGGTTCTTCATTTGGAATTTTTCTGCCAATGTTGGGCATGGATTTTTTTTTTTTTTTTTTTGGTGAACTCTTACTTAAAGCACGTAGGGAAACTAATTAAAGTAAGAAAAAGGAATTGTCACCGGTGGCCAGTGCTCATGACAGCAAGTGCTCAAACTTTGTTATTTTTGCTAAAAGAATATACGTAATTCAGTTAAATGACACCTTAATGTTTTATAAAATTTCTGGAAATGTGGTTATAATTTGGGCCCCGTGACTCGGCCTTCAGGATTACTTAACCACATTGAGTCCTCCTGCTCTTTTTTTTTTTTTTTTTTTTTTTAATCACAGAACCAGGTGTTGTGGCGTGATTGGGGTGACGTGGTACTCCAAGGAGACACAGTATATGAAAATCCTTTAAAGTAGCTATCTATGCAAGTATTGGTAATTATTATGCTGTCCAAAAAACTTGCCATCAAGCAAAGTTATCGGTTATCAGAGAAGGAAATATTTGGGAGTGGCAACATAAGTACAGTGCAGTGAGGAGGAGAGAAGAGCTTCCGAAATGACGAGAAGAGCTTCCGAAATGACGAGAAGAGCTTCCGAAATGACGAGAAGAGCTTCAGAAATGACTTTTTAGCAGCTCAGTTTTCCCCTGGAAATTTCTCATTGTCCTGGGTATTGCATGGTTCAAAAGCTGAACACTTCTGCATGGCATTGAATTAAAACATAGCCTGGGCATGCAATGTGGAGAATTTTAAAGAGTCCAGCTCCGTAAAAATGTGCCCAAATGTCAGCTTTATGTCTCTTTTTCACTCCTTACTTCCCCACTGGAACATATTTAACAATCAGTCAGTGAAGAACACAGATTGGGGTTTTGTGACTTTATGTACGTGTTTTAATATTTTCATTTTTGAAAGTTTGTAATTATTACCCATCCTATTTGCAATGATTAGGAAATAAGAATATAAAATGGCTATAAGACCAGAGAGGCGGCTCTTGGGGTAAAGGCAACTTTCAGTCAAAACTGAGGGTCTGAGTTCAATCCCTAGAAACTATCTGGCAGAGGCAAAAATCGATCTCCATGGACACCAGGAAAACACACACACACACAGACACACACACACACACACACACACACACACACACACACACTGTATTTTTAAAAACATAACAATTATATTATTAATCTCTATTAACTTTAGTTCTCATGTATCTAGTGGTATAAATCAGGTAAAATAGTCTTTTTAAAACTATTTCCATTTACAAGCAGTAAATGAAACTTCCAAAGTCCCCATCTATGTAGGTAAACAGAATTCTGTTGTGAAGTGCTGTGGATTTGCTAACCTGTCAATCACCCACATCATTCGTCACTGTTAATAAAGACCACTGGATAATCTTTTTGCTCAACTGTTCTCTAGGTTTCTATTGCTACATAGTTGTGTAAGAATTCAAAATCAAGACAATAGAGACAATGGCAATTTGAAACCACAGGTATCCTTCAGTCAGAGGAATGAAACTTAGTGTCTCTACAAGTTTGCAAGAATTCCCCAGAAAAATATCTCAAACTATGAATGCAAATGTGTGATAGAGAAAAGAAACATTTGTTTAGGACGCTGGAGCAAATGCAGCGTGCCTGATGCATCTGCCTTTGGGTGAATTTTGAGAGCAAATCGACTCCCACCCAGGGGATCTGAAGGGATTTTTCCCCCCTTGGAAGGCCACTGCTTTCTCATCATTTGTCTTCTGCATGCCTTTTACCCTGATAAAGATTCTACCTTGACTGTTCTGGAGAGAGAAACAAATATCTCCGGCTGTGTGATGGTTTGAACAAGAATGGATCGGCTCATAGATTAGAATGGTTGGCCATCTGGGAGTTGCACTGTTAGGAGGCATGGCTTGATGGAGGAGATGTGTCACTGGGGATGGGCTTTGATGTTTTAGAAGCTCAAGCCAGGTCTAGTGGGTCCCGGTCTCTTTGTGCTGCCTGGTGATCCAGATGTAGAGCTCTCAACTTCCTCTCCAGCACCGTGTCTGCCTGTACCCCAACATGCTTCCCACCTTGACAATAACAGACTAAACTTCTCTACTGTAAGTGGGCCTCAATTAAATGTTTCCTTATGAGAGCTGCTGTGGTTGTGATGTCTCTTCACAAGATTAGGACATTGACCATAACTATCATTGCGGAGCTCGGAGAATCTGTGCTTGACTGGTGGCTGTCCTGTTGAAGCCAGTGTCTCTCAGATTTCATAGACCAAGGGAAGATTCACAACAAGCACACAAATAGAGCTTGGATCCCAGCGATGTGCCCTGGTTTCTTTCAGTGAAGACAGGAGAATCTGGCAGCCAGCAGAATCCCTGTCACTTTGGGAGCCGTTTCCTTCTATCATGTGTAAACGTGACCAGGTTGGATGGAGACCAAGCTGGCTGTTGGAGACGAGCCGCATGCAGGCCGTGTCACGCTGACCTTTTCAGGCCTGGGTTGGTGGGTTGATTAACTCCTGCCTTAGCTGTGAAGGAAAGAAGTCTCAGAGAGCTATTCCGGTGACAAACGGCCCAGATAAAATGGCATTTCTTCTCACATTGAGTGACAGAGTGCTGAGTGGTGGTCAGATTGTTGATAATGGCTAGGAAGTTCTGAACAGCAGGACGTTCTCCTTTGAGGCACATTTACGTGGTGTGGATAGAAAACGACAGGAGTTACATCAGCATAAGTGAGCGCTCGGGAATAACTTCAAAACTATCACATAAACTTTGTTGAAGTTTTGAAGTTCCTTTCCTCCCTTCTTTACCTTCCCTTCCCTTCTTCTCCCTCCCTCTCTTCCACCTTCTCTCCCTTTCTCTCCCTTTCCTTCCCTCCCTCTGTCCTTCCTTCATTCTTCCATCCCTTTTCCCTTGGATTGTCTCTTGTGGTGTTGCTGTGTAGCCCAGGCTGGCTTGAAGCTCAGTAATTCATGATTCTTCTACCTTAGTCTCCTAAATACTAAGCGAAATGGTATGTACCACCATACTCAATCTCCTGAAAGTTTTATTTATTAAAATTCAATTTATTTACCATTAAATGTCCTGATCAGACTCCCGGTGTGGATGTGCATCCATTTAGAATAAAAGCAAGATTATGATTTGAAAAAAAAATTTATATATTTTTATTTTTATTTGATTTCGTGGTTCTGGCCAACTATCTCCAGCCTCGATAAATAACACTGTCTCAAAGTGTCATGTCATTCTTTTATCAAAATCCTCCACATATAAAATGGGGCTATCCTGGGCATTTTTAGAGAAAGTTCCAGGCAGAAACAAAGGTAAACAAAACAAAGTTTGTTTTTCTCTATCTTCCTGGAGTGTCATTATTATCCTTTTTGCTGATCTTTGTATTCCTTCATTACCATACCGCGTTTCTCACTCCCACTACCCTGTGCCATTTTGTCAAGGTAAATATTTGTTTGTTTAAAAAACAAACCTAATTCTCTCGTGTGGTAGTCAAAAAAAAAAAACTGGGAAAGTTTTTACATCATGCTCACATGAGCTACACTAGAAGATAGATAGGCAGTAAGAGTTGAAGATTTATTTTTATTCTTTTAGTATGCTCGCTTCCACACACGCACGCACGCACGCACCCACACATGTACACGGTATCTGTGGCAGTCAGAAGAAAGCATTGGTACCCTGAAGATTATAAGAGGTTGTGAGCAGGTCCATGCTGGTACTGGGAACTGAACTGTGCAAGAGCAACACCTGTTCTCAGTCCCTGTACTATCTCTTCAGCCCCAAGTGGCAGGATTTGAGGAAAAGATTATCTTACATGTTCTCAATAGAACCAAGGGGCTAGCTTCCTGCCTTGCTTCCTAGGCTAGTTCTATAGGAGTGGTTCTCAACCTTCCTAATGGTTAATTCTTTCCAAAACAAACTATTTGTGATCCTCTAATACAGTTCCTCTTATTGTGGTGGACCTCCCCCAGCCAAAAAATTATTTCGTTGTTATTTCATAACTGTAATGAACTGTTGTGTATCAAAATATAAATATCTGATATGCAGGATATCTGACATGTGACCCCCCCCAAAGGGCCACAACCCATAGGTTGAGAACCACTGCTCTATAGGGAACCTTTTAGGACAGAATAATCTAAAATGAACAACAAAATAAGCTCAACACTAGCAATGACGTCCTAATAAGAAGTGTCTGTCAAATGTCACTGAAACATCCTGTTAGGAACTAGCACAGTGACCTGAAGCACTAAGTCAACACCTGTATCTGTAACAGCAACTCCTTGTTGTAGCCCCAGCCATATCTCCTATTCCTGGATTATAATATTGTAATATAATAGCTATAACATAATATATAACCCATAAATATAACATAATAGCTATAACATAACATAGTAATAAAACATAATAATATAAACATGTATATTATTATTGGCTTTTAACCCCAACCCATGCATTTCCCTCTGATGATTTTAGTCTGACCATAGGAACCCCATTTGGTTTCTGTGTGGTAGGCAGATATGTCAGTGAGCTAATGTTTCCTGAGAGGGCTCCAGCCAATGATTAGTGGGGGCCGGTGCATAAGTACCCTGGCTCTGTTGTGCACATGCTTCCCATTGGCTGGGAGAGTTCCTCACAGGGCTAATGTCTTGCTACAGTATCCTTTATCACCTGTATCATTCTTTTCTGTATTTCACTTCCCCAACCCATTCCTAATGTTTCCTTGTGAGATGAACTGCCTGTCTCCCAATCCCTACCTCAGAGTTCACCTTCCAGGGAGCCTGATCAGAGAGACATTGGCATTGCTTATTCATTGGCAAAGGAGTCTACAATAAACCCCAGGATAATCTGCTTCTGTGAGGTATTCAGTTGGAGCTTAACATCTAGAGTAGGTTCAACCATCCTGTGGTTATACCAAGTAACCCAGTCTTGTCAGTTGTGTTAGCTTTTGGTTTTTATTAGTATCACAAGGTACCTGCAACACCCCAAAAATAAAAACAGTATTCCATACAGAATGAAGAGGAACCAAAGCCTGCTTTCTCTCTCTCTCTCTCTCTCTCTATATCTCTCTATATATATATATATATATATCTTTAAATATATATATATAGATAGATAGATATAGATATAGAATAGATATAGATGTAGAGGTAGAGATAGAGGTAGAGGTAGAGATAGAGATAGATATAGATATAACTTTGCCCTTTTAGTTATGAAAACAAATTCTATCCAGGTTCACCCACAAGGTCACCTTCCTTCATTAGACCAGTCACATCCATATATACCTAGATAGATACATATAGATATAGATATAGATATAGATATAGATATAGATGTAGAGGTAGAGGTAGAGGTAGAGGTAGAGGTAGAGATAGAGATAGAGATAGAGATAGAGATAGAGATAGATATAACTTTGCCTTTTTGGTTATGAAAACAAATTCTATCCAGGTTCACCCACAAGGTCACCTTCCTTCATTAGATCAGTCACATCCAAGTGGACTGGAGTTAGAATGCCTGGATCAGATAAATGATGATTTATTCCTAGCCAGTCACTAGCTGAACAAATCTGGATTCTATTAGCTGAGAAGAAGTGGAAATGGTTTGTGTAAGCAGCAATAGACAACTGTCTCATACCGAGCACTATCAATTATGCTGTTTATCAATATCATGGTAAATATATCAGCTTCCTGTCTCCTCATGACCTGCTTCAAATCAGCGGCCCATTACCAGGCAGATACTTAAGGGCAATGGCAATATGGAAGCAAAACCATTCTCCTTTGCTTCCATGGTGGCTTTAGTATGTCTTTTTCTCTCTCTCTTTCTTTTCCTTTGTTTATTTGTTTATTTGTGTGTGTGTGATACTAAACATTGAATCTAGAGTCTTGAATATGGTAGCAAATCTCTACCAATGAGCTGTATTCTAGGTTTTTTTTTTCTTTTCCCTCTGAATAAGGTTTTACTAAATTGCCCCGGTTGGTTTTCAGTTCACTCTGTAGTCTAGGCAGGCCTTGAACTTGTAACCCTCCTTTTTCCTTTTGCAGCCTCCACAGTAGCTGGAATGACAGAGTGTACCCCAAGGCCTCACTTAAGATGCCATTGTTGAGTTTGCTTTCTAGTGTCTTTTTCTGAGTCTTAGACAACTTTAGCAAATTTATTTCTGATTCGATCTAAGAAAATACACTTTTTCCCCCTGATTCCTAAAAGCCATAAGCCGTACTAATTAGTCGTTGCTTGTAAAGTGGGTTATGCTCAGCTGCCAGCACCATTTGAGCAGGTGTAAAAAGAAGACACAATCTGAGACCATAAAGCTATTTAAAGGAAACTCATTAAGTGAAATTGAAGGCCAAGAGCATTCAGAAGAATGAAATCTAAGCTGTACACAAATAATTCCTTGCAAGCAGGTCTGCAAGGAGTCCCCTGAGGAAGAACTGGACTTTTAGCATTGAATGCTGCCTCCTGCAGATGTAACCATTGATCTTAAAGTACTACATGCTAATTAGTTGTTAGGTAACAGCACATTCAACTTGACATCTGCAAGGAATAAAAAAAAACTTACATTCTTTTTTAGGACATTCATTGGTTGAAGAAGAAATTAATAGATCAACATTCCTGTTAAGACATTTATTCTTAAACTGCACATGTTATTTGCTTCTATAAGAACACATCATCCTTATTCTAAGCAGAACTGACACCATCAAGGGACAGAAATAGAACTTTGGCCAGTCATATAATCAACTGGCAAGCCATTCTCACTTTTCAGAGAGCCATGTAGAGCTATTTAAGGAATTCAATATAAACGGAAGCTCAGCAAAGCCACTTAATCTAAACTGGAATGTATTCTGCTTCATAAAACTTTATGTAGCAGATCTAGCTAATTCTGATAATTCAATATTTTGTAGCTTATAAATCTTTTTAATACCTCTTGAGAAGTCATAGATAATCCAGAGAAATAGCGTGTCCCATTGTTTTGTGTAAGACAGCTCTGGTGCTGCAGTTCTTGGTCTTCTGGACAGTCCATTTAAGGCTGGGGTGATGCTGAGCACCATAGTACTGTATATACAAAGGGGAGAGAGTAGGGGTGCAAGGAGGAGGGAAGGAAAGAGAGGAAGGGAGGGAGGAAGAGAGAGACAGAGAGAGAAGGAGAAAGAGAAAGAGAGAGAGAAGGAGGGAGAGAGAGTGAGTGAGTTTCACTCTGTGTTTCCATTCTAGTTTAGCTACTTTGAATGCTAAGACAGATTCTGGAAGCATGGAGAACAGTCTAAATGTTAACGTCCCCTCTGTTCCTCCCCCTCCACCCCCATCTATCTGTGGGAAGGAACAGTGGGTCCTCGCCTCTACATGATGCATACCAGGAGGCTGGAGTGGGGCTTTCTCCCTGAGGATGTACCCAAAGCTATGAATGCCCACCTGAGAGCTTCAGGACAGGAATTAAGAGCCAGGGGCTGTATGAATGTTTGCCCATCTCATAGGCATACGCAAAACATAACCTACAGATCACATGCACCCCAGGGAATCTACGATTGGGGTCCAACACAAAATTGTAAATGTACTTAAACATGGAATATTTTGTGGGTTTGTTTTTCTTTTCTTCTTTTAACTCTGTATCTCAATTGCAGGCTTCTTAAGTGTGAACTTTGCAGGCAACAACTTATCAATGCAAAATCAAAAGGACTGGGTGTAGCTGAGGTTTAAGGGTGTCCATAGCTCCAGGTGATTGGCGTGGCTGTGCTGCTGATCCTTGGGGAGCGTAAAGGAATATCAGTTAGTGCGTGGCCATGCTGCTGATCCTTGGGGAGCATAAAGGAATATCAGTTAGTGTTGGCTTTGGCTTCTACTGAGCAAGAGGACCAAATGGAAGACTTCCCACCAGCACTGGTATCTGCGCCACAGAATTAGAAGGTGCATTACATTCTACATGGTAGACCAGTTGGTTCTCAATTTGTGGGTGTGACCCCTGTGGGGTGTCGACCAACTCTTTCACAGGGGTCACATATCAAATATCCTGTATATCAGAAATTTACATTACAATTCATAACAGTAGCAAAATTACAGTTATAAAGTAGCAACAAAAGTAAATTTATGGTTGGGGGTCACCAGAACATGAGGGACTGTGGTCGCAGCATTAGGAAGGCTGAGAACCATTGTGGTAGACCATTGCCACCTGCCATGCTACAGACATTAGATGTGATTCTAAGCCACCAAAAACTCTGTAACTATGTAGCTATATTCTCTCAGCACCTACCTTTGTGGCTTTCAAGTGAACAGAAGAAAAGGATGACCCCACTGAGATCTACACTCGTGATCCTAAATGCCAAGAAAATTAAATCTAAGAACAGACAAGACAATGAGTTCAAAAAAAAATAGAGATGACTCCAAAGACTCACCACAAAAATAATGAATTTTCATAAAGAGACAAATGTAAAAGAGGAGTAAAAGGCAATGGATTTATAGATACTCCATGATGGATTTTCTAGACAAAACTTTAGCTGACAGTTTAGAAAAAGATACCACATTTTACATAAATTTGGAGAGAAATGACATCCCTGGACATAGCACACTAAGATTCTTCAATTCTATAGGAATGAAGAGAAAGAAATGGCTTGCTTCCAGAGAGAAATAACAAAATACCCCTCAAAGAAGGAAAGGAATCAAACCATATACTGAAGGCAGTGCAGAGGCTGACATGACGATGGCTTCTCACAGCTCTTACCTCCACCGGTGGAGGATCGCACACTAAATGTGTGACCCTGACTGGAGACACTGAAACAGCAAACCGGGTTGTAGTTTGCACCACACTTAAACTTTTGACAGTGACACCCAACTCATCTGTGGCGCTTTCTGAAACTTAAGTTAATTAGTTGTTAGTTGGTGTGCAGGGTTTAGAAGAGGGCTTGCTGCATAGTTTAATGCACGTGGCTGCTGTGGTTGTGTATTTCCTGCCCCTCTGCGTCTGGGGAAAGGGAGTGGTGTAGGACCCTGGTGGATGTCATCAAAGCTGTAGAGGCCGACGTCCGTTGTACGAAGGGCATATTGCCTACATGTAACCTACGTGTATTCTCATGGATACTTTAAACAATCATTCCAGGTCTCTTGTGAAACTTAGTACTGTGTACATAGTGTGTAAATGGTTGTAGCACAGTATTGCTTGTGGTGAGAAGAAACTAGCACGGGAAAATTGTTCTTAAATGTATGCTTCGCTAACTCTACTGATGTGAAACCACAGATGTGGGCGTTCTCTCTCTGCTTCCCCCACCCCTCTCTCGGTCTCTCTCCCTCTCCCTCTCTCTCTCTCTGTCTGTCTCTGTCTGTCTCTGTCTCTCTCTGTCTCTCTGTGTGTGTGTGTGTGCTCAAAACTGCTAGTTACAAGACAGAAGAAATAGTCCATGAAAAATAATAAACTCAAGGGTCTTTACACCTCATTATCTTATTGTGCCCTCGTGTTGAAATGTGGCAATTCCAGAATGTTGGGAAATGCATCTTCCTCATCCTGTGAGAAGATGAAAAGTAGTTTCCTTTTCTTCAGTCTTAGGTGAGATGATTTTAACCCCAAACCTTCTACACCCTCTCAGATAACAGGCAGACCAAAAATAATAATTAATTAATATTTGATATATTACATGTCTATATGTAATATATTCTGATTAATCTCATTCCCCATCATCTATCATCTCTCTCCCATCCTGTCAGCCTCCTTCTTGCTTGCTATTGTCTTCCCCACATTCATAACTTTTATTTTGTGACCCACTGAGGGCTTTTGAACAATATTTTGACACTCATAGATCTAGACGCCCCTTGATATCTAGGGCCAGCTCTCACAGTTGCAGTAAAATGCATTCACTGAAAATACTCACTCTTGAGATGGTGTCTTCCAGGGAAATTCTTCTCAGGTCCTATCCCACTGCCAGATAGATGTGGGTGATGTGCGTGCAAAGGCTAAGGAAGAAAAGCTCAGTTAGTTATGGCGTTCTTCCTCTCAGACCCCACCAATGCCACATTCCTCCATTTCCATCTGACCTTTTCTAGTGCATTTGTCTCACTTCTGTTACTGTTTGTGTTCCTGCTGAGCTCTAAAAGATGGCATGCTATTTTCAACAGTTGCACATGGGGATCAAGGAATATTTTGCCATGCCAACAATGCAAAATACTTAATTTTTAAAATGTCTATTGCATATATCATGTATGAAATATGATACCTACTTTGAAATCATTTATACTGGAAAAACACTGAATTACTAAAAAATTTATATAGTCTCATTTGACATTTTGTGGGGGTAGGAGTGGGTCTAGCTGTGTTGCCAAGGGTGGTCTCAAACTTATGATCTTAAATAGTCCTTCTTAGTGGTTGGGACAATAGGTACGCACATCCAGCTATGTATTTTAAGTTAATGCTACATTAAGATTTACTAAATACTTAAAAATCATGTCAAAATTCAGTCCTCTTATACGTATGTGAGTGTTTCTATTGAATGTATGTGTGTGCACCACATGCATGCCTGACATCCATGAAAGCAGGAAGAAAGCATTGATTCCCTCGGAACTGGAGTTGTAGACAGTTGTGGGATGTCATGCAGGCACTGAGAACCAAGCCTGGGTCCTCTGCAAGAGCAGGAAGTGTTCTTAACCACTGAGCCATCTCTCCAGTCCTGAAGTTCAGCCTTTAAAAACAAATTTGATTAGGGGGATGGAGGGATATCTCAGTGATTAAGAGCAAGTACTGTTCATTCAGCGGAACTGAGTCCAAGTCTAAACACCCACATCCTGCAGCTAATAGCCATCTCCAGGACAGTCTGATAACTCTGGTCTCTGTGGTCACCTGCCCATGTGGACATACCCACACACAGACAGATACACTTATGCGCAGCTAAAAATAATAAAAAATAAATTAAAAACTAATTTCAATAAAAAAATCCGTATTTAGTAATTATAAAATACATTATTTTTTAAATACTTTATTTTTTTTCTTCAAGTTACATCTCAGTCACAAACCCCTCCCTATTCCCCCCTCCTATCCCGCCCTTCCACCCTCTTCCCCCCAGAAGTTTCCCCTTTCAGTCCAACAGATGGTTCCTTCTCTTACAACAGTAAATATTATACAAAACAACAGATATAAGTATGCCACATTTATGAGAGTTAAATGGCCCAGTATACCTTCCCAATCTCCAGTTTATACATATTTGGCCCCTGACTTTAACATTCTACTATCTAACCATCTCCATGAGTTTAAAGGTCTATATCTGACTCAACATTCATACTAACTTGCAACACACTTTTAAGAGTATCTTCTTAGATCTATAACACCCTCTTGATTCCTAAACAACTCAAAATTTAACTATGAGACTCTAGCTGTCTATTCTTCAACCACCTCAGAGACTTGAGAGGGATAAATATATCTGCTTATATAGGAAGTGCAGGGCCTGCAGCTTCCAAAACTAAGAAATGACATACCAGTGACTGCCTGGACAGTTCCCATTTTCTCTCCATACATTCCTGCATCAGTCTTCAGCCTTTGGGTCCTGTTTCTCTGACAGACATTTGTTGTAGAGCAGGGATTATGAAGGACTTACCTACCCTGTCTTGGCAGAGCTAGGCTGTTGACTTCCCTGCTCCCAAGTTTTGTCCTTTTTGGACAGCAGTCTGTCTGCAGTTGGTGCAAAGGGTTTTTTCATGCCAAAGATAGGCTTGCCACTAATTCAACCATCTTACAGTGGAGATTCTTCGATGCTTTTCTTCTACTTGGAGTAGAATAGGGGGTGCTGTCAGGCGCTGATATGT
>CAJQZJ010031125.1:0-28865 GCA_907164525.1 Lophiomys imhausi
CACACACACACACACACACACACACACACACACACACACACATGCATCAAACAACAACCAAAGCAAAAATCTGGAAATTCTCTTTTCCTCAGATGTTTGCTGTAAAAATGAAGTGAACTAATTCATGCAAAGAGCCCAGCCTAGATAGTTAAGTAAAACAGACTCCTAGTCATGCAAACATGTCACTTTGTTAGCTACTATGACAGTCTACCACAGATATTCTCTAAACTACTCAGTAATCAAGTTGTTAAGAGACAAGCAACATTTGCTTATCTAAATACAAGAGATGGATAGGGCATCTTCAAAAACCCCAAGAGATCTGCAGAATATGGCATTCAAAGATGTTATCTTAAATTAAGATTTTCTTTTTTTTTGATATTGAGACATATCAGCTCCTGACAGCACCCCCTATTCTACTCCAAGTAGAAGATAAGCATAGAAGAATCTCCAGTGTGAGATGGTTGAATTAGTGGCAAGCCTATCTCTTGGCATGAAAAAGCTCCTTGCTCCAACTGCAGACAGACTGCTGTCCAAAAAGGACAAAACTTGGTAGCAGGGAAGTCGACAGCCTAACTCTGCCAAGACAGAGTAGGTAAGTCCTTCATAATCCCTACTCTACAACAAATGTCTGTCAGAGAAACAGGACCCAAAGGCTGAAGACTGATGCAGGAATGTATGGAGAGAAAATGGGAACTGTCCAGGCAGTCACTGGTATGTCATTTCTTAGTTTTGGAAGCTGCAGGCCCTGCACTTCCTATAAAATCAGATATATTTATCCCTCTCAGGTCTCTGAGGTGGTTGAAGAATAGACAGCTAGAGTCTCATAGTTAAATTTTGAGTTGTTTAGGAATCAAGAGGGTATTATAGATCTAAGAAGATACTTTTAAAATTGTGTTGCAAGTTAGTATGAATGCTGAGTCAGATATAGACCTTTAAACTCATGGAGATGGTTAGATAGTAGAATGTTAAAGTCAGGGGCCAAATGTGTATAAACTGGACATTGGGAATGTATACTGGGCCATTTAACTCATAAATGTGGCATATTTATATCTGTTGTTTTGTATAGTATTTACTGTTATAAGAGAAGGAACCATCTGTTGGTCTGAAAGGGGAAGCTGCTGGGGGGAAGAGGGTGGAAGGGCGGGATAGGGAGGGGGAATAGGAAAGGGTTTGTGACTGAGATGTAACTTGAAGAAAAAAAAATAAAGTATTTAAAAAAAAATAAACCTCAATTTATGTAAGCAAGTATGGTGATAAGTACTCAACAATTCGCATTTCTTACCCGTCTTCTAGTTTGCGTACACTAAAATTCACTGGGTTAAGGTCTTTACATGAGACCTAAAGACAGTCCTTTGCTATTTTGACAAATCAGCACCTGTTCTAAAACCAATAAATCTTTAGCGCAATGCTCTGTGGCTAGTAACAACGATAAGGGTTGTCACTGATAATCTGTGTAAGAGATGTAGAAACTAGACCCAGCGGGGAGGGAGGTCAATATTACCTTCAATTACCTGGGAAATCAGCTCTTCTTTCAAATTGAGTTGTCCTCTTAGCCTCAGCAAACCAGGCTTCAGCTTCATATTGCACTTGAGGGAATGTCTACAAATTATCTGTGCCCTTGAACTGAATCGGGGAAAGTCTGGGTAATGACGTTATAAGCCTAACACGGCAAGAATGAGCTTAAAAGTAATTCTCCTTAGAGAATGTGGAAGAATAGTGGACTCTTTGTATGGACTCTGCGGTGATGTCATTGTCTCGCTGTCATTGGGAAGGGCTGCAAGGTTCAACTGGGCTGAACCCAGCAGTGACAGATTGCGCCTCTCACCTGGACCCTCCATGAACAATAACTCCATTGTGAGATCGCAGACCAGTCCTTCAGCTTGGGAAAGGGAACAGTCACCTGACCTACATAAGGATTGAAATGCCCACAGCAACCTTATTGCCGTATTTCTAAGAGGGGTCTAAATAGGAAGGCTCAAAGTCATAGGCCTGACTAAGCATTGGCCCTGGCACCCACAGTGTTATGGCTGGGGTATGGCTGACAAGTATGGCTGCAGACCTCCTGCAGTTTACAGCCTGGTGGCAAACCTGAGTTGAAGACATTGTAGTAAGTACCGGAAGTACAAACTAACACTGGCTTTTACATTGGACCAAGTGGGGAGAAGGGGAAGTTAGGCATGAAATTTAAAAAAAAATTTTTTACATTGAAATAAACACAGATATATGATGTGGTACCCAAACTATGCCAGGTGTAAAGAACAAAGTGGATGAAAAATAAAAATAACCCCACATACATTTGCCAAGGGTGAGACTGGACAGACTTCTTCCTCCCACAGGGAGGTATTGCCTTCTGATTCCTAGAAGGAGGCTGTGTAGGAAGAGTTTGAAATGAGAACAGGGGGTTGGGCTCCAGCAGTGGAGTTTTCTAGGGGAGGGTCATCTAACAAAGAAGGATGGCTGCTGGTGGCTGGAGCCCAGCAAGGAGACCCCTGGCCCAGATTGGCAGCCACCCTCCTCTGCATGGCACCCTCCCAATTGCTCCCACAATGCAGCATCTGCTCAGCTAAGGGGTCCATCTAGTTCCATGTTGCTTTCCCTCAAGAGGCTGGTGAAGCTGGAGACAACTTGGGGCATGAAGGAGAAACTAGAGAGCAGAAAGGAGAGAGAAGACGAGAAGAGACCTCTAATATCATCAGCTAATCTTGTTTCCTGGTGTGCTCTGTTCACCAATCTTTGGGGGCAATCTATCTGATTTTAAGACCATCCCCCTTGGAACACAATGCCCGTGTCATGGCAGCCATCATTTGAACCCTCCTCCCTTCCACACCCAGTCCAGGATCTGTAAACTTGCGTGCCTAGATTGTATGGCATCAGATGTTTCTGAGGCACGAGAGAAGGGGTGGCAAGAGGAGATGAAGAACAACTGAAGGACAGAGGAAACAATGACAGAGTGCACGAGGCCACAGTGGTATCAGTGGCATGAAAACAGGAAAACTCCAAACACAATGCAAGCCAAATGTTCCTAGAGATTCAACCCAGAACTACCAAACCTTGGATTCCCTAAGTACCGCCAAACCTAAAAAGGTCCTAAGTAAAACATAATGCTGAACATTTAAATGACCTCTTCAAAGCCTTAATTATTTTCTTATTATGGGACTCTGATTATTTGGAAGGTACGTCAATTTCTGAGATTCCTTGACCTGCATCGTTAGCAGCTGTCTTAGTGTCAGAATTTGTTACAAAGAAGAAGGTTTTACCTCCATACAAATAGCACATTGAGCAGAGAATGCTGGTGTTGGTATGTGACACCAGTCATTGATCTGAGCCCTAATATTTGCACTTCTGTGGGTTGAATTAGTGGCAAGCCTATCTCTTGGCAAGAAAAACCCCTTGCTTCAACTGTAGACAGAATGCTGTCCAAAAAGGTCAAAACTTGGAAGCAGGTAAGTCAATAGCCTAGCTCTGCCAAGACAGGATAGGCAAGTCCTTCATAATTCCTGCTCTACAATCAATGTCTGTCAGAGAAACAGGGCCAAACGGCTGAAGATTGATGCTGTAATGTATGGAGAGAAAATGGGAACTGTTGAGGCAGCCACGGGTATGTCATTTCTTAGTTTTGGAAGCTGCAGGCCCTGCACTTCCTATATAATCAGATATATTTATCCCTCTCAGGTCTCTGAGGTGGTTGAAGAATAGATAGCTAGAGTCTCATAGTTAAATTTTGAGTTGTTTAGGAATCAAGAGGGTGTTCTGGATCTAAGAAGATGTTTTTAAAATTGTGATGCAAGTTATATGAAAGCTGAGTTAGATATAGAACTTTAAACTCATGGAGATTGTTAGATGGTAGAATGTTAAAGTCAGGTGCCAAATACATATGGACTGGACATTGGGAATGTATGCTAAGCCATAAAACTCATATTTATTTCTGCTGTTTTGTATTGTATTTATTGTTATAAGAGAAAGAACCATTTGTTGGACTGAAAGGGAGAGCTTTTAGGGGGAAAAGATATACCTTAAACTTAAAAAAGGGGGGGAAAGAGGATGGGAGGTTGAGAGGGAAGAGGGTGGGAGGGTGGGACTGGAGGGGGGAGTAGGGAGGGGATTGTGATTGAGATGTAACTTGAAGAAATAAAAAATAAATTAAAAAAAAGAAAAAAAGAGAAAAAAGCACATATTTTTATAGCCTGCATAACTTAATTTACATGGTGCTGTGGTTCGAATGTGTCTCCCAGATTTTATATACTGGAAACACAATCCCTACTGTGGCAGTATTGGGAGGGCCTTAACTGGAGTTTAGCTCACAAGAGAGTCACTGTCATGAATAAGTTGGTGGCATTATAGAAAAGGGCATGAGATAGTCACTTGTCTTCTGGCTGTAACAAAATACCTGACAATAGCATCTTAAGGAAGGGAAGGTTTTGTTGGCTCACAGTTTGAAGGGTCATCGTGGTGGGGAGGCATGGGGCACACAGCCCATTACACTGCACTGCATCTGTAGTTAGGAAACAGCGAGAGATGAATGCTCACTTAAAGAGGCACTTAGCTTGCTTTAAAAATATATATATTTTAATATTTTATGCATATGTGTGTTTTGCCTGCATTCATGTGTGTGTGTGTGTGTGTGTGTGTGTGTGTGTGTGTGTGTGTGTTGCTCATGGAAGCCAGAGACCCATCAGATCCTCTGGAACTGGAGTTATAGTCTGTTGTTAGCTTCCATGGGATGCTGGAAACTGAAGCTGGGTCCTCTTCAAAAGCAACCAGTACTTTTAACCACAGAGCCCCTCCCCACCTCCAGCCCATCACTCGATGTTTTGTTTTTATCCAGTCAAGTTACCTAGTCTGCTTAACCCAACAATAATGGTTTTTTTTGGGAGGGTGGTTGTTGTTTTTGTTTAATTCATGTATGTATAAGTCTGAATGCCACTTGCATGTGGGTGCCCCTAGAAACCAGGAGAGAGCATTGGATTCCTCTGGAGCTGAAGTTATAGGTGGATATGAGCAGCCTGGTGTGGGTGCTAGGAATCAAACTCAGGTTAGAAGATTACAAGAGCTGGAAGCACACTTAACCATTGAGCCATCTTTCCAACCCAATGAACCCATTCTAGAAGCTGTCTCATAGAGAAGCCCAGAAGTCTGTCTTCTAGGTTAATCTTGATCTGATCAAGTTAACAATCAGCATTAACCATCACAGGGCTGTTTGAAGGGGTCACTCTAATGTTTTGCCCTTCTTCTTCCTACTGCCTTGTGAAGATACAGCAAAAAGATGCCTTGATCTTAGACTTCCAGCTTCTAGAATTATGAAGTTATTTTCTGTTCTATAAAGAACCCAGCCTTGGGTACTCTATTATAGCATTATAAAACAGACTAAAACCAGTTAGAGAAAGTATGGAGTCTTTAATAGTCAAGGGTTGCTGTTGATATGGTCAACTCATTTGGGTACAGAGTAAAGATGGATTTCCCCACCCCAAGCATTAATTCTAATGCTTAGTGGGCTAAAACATAAAGCAAAACTTATACATTAACACATGGGCTAAGTTTAATATATATACAGAAGAGTTTTTAAATGATCATGTGATGGCAAGGTCTCCTAAAGAAAGACCACAAATCCAGACATTTCAAACAGAATATCTGACAGATGTGGCTTCATGAGATGGCGTGTTATTCAGCTACAAAGATGCTGTGAGGGCTGCAGAAATGGCTTAGTGGTTAAAACCACTGGCCGCTCTTGCAGAGGACCTGGGTGTGATTCCCAGCATCTACCTGGTGGCTTACAACCATCTGTAACTCCATTCCAAGGGGATATGACACCCTCTTCTGGCCTCTGCAGGCACTGTATGCACATGGCACATATAGATACACACACTTTTATATGGATGAGTCAAAACACTCATCCATATAAAAATTAAAAATTAATAAAATTTTAAAAAGATGCCATGATTAAAATTAAAACAAACTGGCTAGACTGGACAGAAGGAGAGGAACACCTCCATGTTACAAACCGTCTCCAGGAAATCTTTTCTCAGCAGGACTTCTCTTCAATATGCAGGCTTTGCATGATGTACCTTTCTCTCCAATGTGACAAACTTTTTTTTTTTTTTTTTTTGGTGGGTGGCAAAATTTATACAGAAAATCTTGTTTGTGTGTCCTCAAACTTGATGCTACATTTTAAGTCAGGGAAGGATGTATGAGAGGGAGAAGGAAGGACTTTCTCACTTGTTTTCTACATCTAGTCATTTGGAACAGCACTGAGAGTCCACAAGGTGATGAATATCCAGATGCTGCAGGGAGTGAGAGGTGGGGCATATGTGAAAAATGACACAGACTGGCCATCAGCAAGCAAGGGACTATCCATCCTAAGTAGTTAGTTACATCAGTGAACATTTGTCTGTGTTTTAGGGAATTGGTTGGTAGTGTAGGCTGAAGGGAAGAAGGGACTTCTTGCTCTCACTGAGCATCTGGTCTGGTCTGGAGGGTTTGCTTCCTGATGTAACTGAGAGATATTTGCATTCACAGCCAGAGCTACAAAGGGCTGCTATTAAGAACATATGTAGAGCAGGGATTATGAAGGACTTACCTACCCTGTCTTGGCAGAGTTAGGCTGTCGACTTCCCTGCTACCAAGTTTTGTCCTTTTTGGACAGCAGTCTGCCTGCAGTTGGTGCAAGGGGTTTTTTCATGCCAAGAGATAGGCTTGCCACTAATTCAACCTTACAGTGGAGGTTCTTCGATGCTTATCTTCTACTTGGAGTAGAATAGGGGGTGCTGTCAGGCGCTGATATGTCTCGATATCAAAAAAAATAATCTTGATTTAAGATAACATCTTTGAATGCCATATTCTGCAGATCTCTTGGGGTTTTTGAAGATGCCCTATCCATCTCTTGTATTTAGATAAGCAAATGTTGCTTGTCTCTTAGCAACTTGATTACTGGGTAGTTTAGAGAACATCTGTGATAGACTGTCATAGTAGCTAACAAAGTGACATGTTTGCATGACTAGGAGTTTGTTTTAACTATCCTAGACCATTTTAGATGGTTGGTATCAAGACAAATGTCTGTCAGAGAAACAGGACCCAAAGGCTGAAGATTGATGCTGGAATGTATGGAGAGAAAATGGGAACTGTCCAGGCAGTCATTGGTATGTTCTTTCTTAGTTTTGGAAGCTGCAGGCCCTGCACTTCCTATATAAGCAAATATATTTATCCCTCTCAGGTCTCTGAGGTGGTTGAAGAATAGACAGCTAGAGTCTCATAGTTAAATTTTGAATTGTTTAGGAATCAAGAGGGTGTTATAGATCTAAGAAGATACTCTTAAAAGAGTGTTGCAAGATAGTATGAATGTTGAGCCATATAGACCTTTAAACTCATGGAGTTGGTTAGATAGTAGAATGTTAAAGTCAGGGGCCAAATATGTATAAACTGGAAATTAGGAAGATATACTGGGCCATTTAACTCTCATAAATTTGGCATATTTATATCTATTGTTTTGTATAATACTTACTGTTATAAGAGAAGGAACCATCTGTTGGACTGAAAGGGGAAACTTCTGGGGGGGAAGAGGGTGGAAGGGCGGGATAGGAAGGGGGAATAGGGAGGGGTTTGTTACTGAGATGTAACTTGAAGAAAAAAAAATAAAGTATTAATAAAAAAAAAAAAGAACATATGTACCGTAAAATTTGGCCAGGCATGGTGGTAAACACCTTTAATTCCAGCACTTGGAGGGCAGGCGCAGTTGGATCTCTGTGAGTTTAAGGCTAGCCATAGAAAAAAAGTGAGACCCTTTTCTTTTTTCTTTTTCCCTTTGTTTCTTTCTTTCTTTTTTATTTTTCGAGACAGGGTTTCTCAGTGTATCCCTGGCTGTCCTGGATTTACTTTGTAGACCAGGCTGGCCTCAAACCCATAGAGATCCATCTGCATCTGCCTCCCGAGTGCTGGGATTAAAGGCGTGCGCCACTACTCCCAGCAAGACCTTGTTTTAAGAAAACAAAAACAAATATATATATATATATAATCATTTCATATCCAAAAAAGGCTATACATAGAAAGATAAGATTATTGGTAAAAAAAAAAATGAGTGGAAAAAGAAAACAGACGATTGATTTAAAAATATTAAATTAATCAATAAAGAGTTGGTGGAAAGATGGCTCAGTTCAGAACTCTTGTTGTCCTTCCACGGGGTTGGGGTTGGATTCTCAACACCCTCATGGATGCTCTCAATCTTCTGTAACTCCAGTTTCAGGGGATCTGAGCCCTCATCTGGCCCCCACCAACATTGCATGAGCATGGTGCACATGAACTGACGGAGGCACACACACATACACATTAAGTACATCATTAACTAATTACCAACGGAAAACTATACATGCAAATAGTATTCTTTGTAAGGTTTTGTGATGGCTAATCTTGGAGGTCAACTTACTACACCTGGAATGAACTAAAACCCAGCCACTTGGGCGCACCTGTGAGGGATTCTTCGTGGTTGGATCATCTGAGGTGGGAGACCCACCCTAAGTCCATCATTTGAGGTTCAGACAACTCACCCTGAAGCTGGTGGCAGCCCCCATAAAAGAACATGGAAGAAGGAAGCTTTTGCTTTTTGCCTCTTGTCCTTATTATCACTGGTGAGTTCATCTATCTTGAGCCATTTCTTCACTGGTGTTAGAATATACTTATTTGGGATTTCAACAGGGACTGAAAATGGGAGGCTCTGTAGAGCTAGCTTCCCTGGAACTCTAGTGCCAGATTGGGACAGCTGGGACATCCAGTCTCTTGGAATGAACATCTACCGGATATTGGGCCTTTCTGTCAGGAGGCAGACATTGTTGGACTATTCAGACCACATCCTGAAACTGCTCTAGTAAATCTCTTAAATAATATATAGACATGTATTAGCTAATTCTATCAGTTTTGTTCCTTTAAAAAACCTGACTGATAAAGATTTCCAGAATTTAAATATATGGAAATGCCATGGAATTGTTAGAAAGAGTTGGGGAGACTTATACATGCTGATGAATACTTTCTAAGGCACTATAAGCAACCATAGCACATTGTGAATAATGTGCACAAGTTCTATAATTATATATACAATACATATGCATACATAATATATGTATGCACATATATACACACACGTGTATATGGTTATCTTTGGCTAAGAAGCCCTTGGTTCTATTCTGAATGTCCCCAGCATCTTGCTGGTCATTAGCTCAAAGGCTAGAAGAACCTCCAAGCCCCAGTCTAAAGCAGAGTCTAGGAAAGACCATCCCAAAGGCCCCTTGTTCACATCTTTCAGGATCTTCCAGTGAAAACTCTTCCACTTACTGCTGGCCCCACTGAGTGGAGAACTGAGCCCACGTGAAGAGAGTCATAGATCTGGGAGCCCTACTACATCCTGTTCAGATTAGGCTCTTCAGTAACGAAGGACAGACCTACTAAATTAGATCCCCAGGTTCTTACCTGGTTTCTGAGTCCTTAATCAGGAAACATGCTAATACAGCCTAAAGCTGATAGTATGTGCAGTGTGACCAGTCCCTTGCCTCAGCTACAGGAGGGACTGGGTGGGGTGGACCTGGAGCTCCAGGTGTTACCAGAGTCTAAATTTGCATTTTCTTTGGATCTTTGCTTAACTGCAGACCTCCTGTGAAGGCCTTCCTCTCCCTATTTCTAGCCTCCAGCAAATCAGACCTTTACTTCCATTTTTCAGGAGGAAGGGGGTGTGGGAAGAAATGGAGGGAATGCTAACCTTAGCTAACCTAAGTCAGATTTTCAGGCCACTGAAGTACCTCAACTCTGCCTTGTCCTCTAGGGGGACATAAACAAGAAGCTGTGTCTCAGCATCCTGTTCTGAAGGTTAATGTTCTGACTCAAGGATTAGTCATCCCTTTTCTGTGCTTCTCTGCATTTTGTTCCACTCCCGGTGCCATTATTTACCGGGCCCCTGAGTAAGAGGTGACAACCAGGGCAGACCAAACAACTGGAATGGCGCCTCTCCTGGACTGACGGATTTGAGAAAGCCAATTCATTTCTTTCAATCTTTGTCCATCTGAAAAAGAAGAGATAACTATACTTGAAGAGAAGATTGTTTTTGTTTTGTTTGGTGAACTGAAATGCTTAGAACCCACCCACCCCACTTCAGAAAGGGTAGTACTGTTATTACCGTTGACTGCGCTTCTAGGTAGCTGTTATTACTTGACTCCTCTACCAGGCTAAGAATATGAGAGCAGGATTGTGGCTAGTACAGCTGGCAATTACAACATTTGACCAAGAGGAAGCGCTCTGTCAGTAAGTGTTGAGTAGACGTGAACAAGGACAGGAACCACAAGGAAGTAAGAGTCTAGTATTACAGGATATAGAAGCGCATGCCTTTAATCGTAGCACTTGGGAGGTAGAGGCAGGCGGATCTCTCTGAGTTCAAGGCTAGGCTGGTCTACAAAGTAAGTCCAGGATAGCCAGGGATACACAGAGAAACCCTGTCTCAAACAAGAAAAACAAAGGAAAAGAAAGAAGAAAGAAAAAAGAAAAGAAAAAATAATCTAGTGTCTTGAGTCAGTGGTTCTTTTTTTTTTTTTTTTCCTGTTGAGGACATATCTGAAGGGACCAGCATCATGAGACAACAAGAATCAGGAATGATTGTTACTTAATTGTGACATACATACACATATTACACATACCCATGTGCATATTCCATGCACATATACTACTAAACCACACACACACACACACACACACACACACACACACACACACACCACTGGTGGAAGGTGAAGAATCGGTTACCTTGTGACATGAAGATACCCCGAAGGACACATGGCTTCCCCATGGAATGTAGAAGGCTGCACAAACACTCCGATGGTGTGACAGAGAAGACAGAGATGGCATCGTCACAATTGTGACTTCCTGAAAAGTAGCATTTGGTTTATATTAATGGCAACATTATTTTTGTAACACCATCGATGGCTTTAGACTTCTAAATCATAAGGTGCCAAAAATTCTACTAACTTGCCAGTTAACATCCCACTGCTTTTCCTAGGGGACATCCTGTGCTCTCATGAAGACGCAAGTCAGGGTTGGAAATGGCAAGGGTGCAATTTGCTTTTTCATTTCTTAAAATGTATACCCCTGGAAGAAGAGAGTGAAGTTGGTTTTTTTTGTTTGTTTGTTTGTAATTGTTTTCCTCTGGGCCTGATGTCAGGTAGTTTTCACTTTGCAGGTTGTTCTGAGCAGTTTTTCACATTCTAGCCACTTCCCTGGTCCTACCTACTCCTTGACCTTTGAGGACAAGAACCAGAGGACCACAGGAACCCATTCCTTGAGTGAATAAAAGAAGGAAGCCTGGTGTCACAACGTGTGCCTATAATCCAGCACTTAGGAGGAGTATGCAGTAAATTTTAGGGCAGTCTGGGTTGTATATAGTGCATTCCAGGCTAGCCTGGGTTATATTGTGAGTTTCAGGCCAGCCTGGGTTATATCTTGAATTCCAGGCAGGCCTGGGTCGTATTTTGTGTTCTATGCTGGCCTGGGTTGCATAGCAAGATCCTCCCTCAAAAAGTTGAGAACAAACAAACAAAACTAAGCAAAGTAAACGTCCTCCAGGGGAAGCCAGACTCACCAGACACTCTGAATTATGGGTGCATTTGTTCACAGCCTTGGAACAGCTTGCTCTCCAGAAGGCCCATGAGGAGGTAGGTTCAGGGGACCTTCGTTTTGGGTTTATTTAGCTCACAGTGTCATAACAAAGGGTGGGCAGGACAGTTTAAACAACACGTTCTTATTTCTTGCAATTTAGTGAGAAAGTCCAAGATCAGGGTGCTGGTGGATTTAGTACAATAGTTCCCTAGTCCCCTTTGGTCCACAGATGGCCACATTTCTATAGTGTCCTCACAGAAAGAAAGTCCTAGTTGATCTCCTTTTTTTTTTTTAATAAGGACACTGTTCTCATCCTGGGGACTCTCAACCCTCATGACCTCATCTAGCCTCATTACCTCCTAAAGGGCCCACCTTCAAAAATACTACCATTGGCTAGGGCTTTAACCTAAGAATTTGAGGTGGTGCATAAACATTCATCCTGTAATGGAGTGTATTAAAACTGCATTTCATGAGTCCCTGCTTAGCACAAAAGTTTGATCACTGTGGTAGACAGAATTCTAAGTTGGCCCATAAGATTCCTGTTCCCTGGCGTACACATACTGCATAGTACCTTCCTTTGAGGTGGGTGGGTCTCTGAGTTCATCAGATGAGATGTTTGAAATCAAGTCTAGAGGTCAAAGAAATTAGAGAGATTGGATGCATGGAAGTGTTTTCCTGGTGTTAGGAAGCTAGTTAGATATTGATAAGTTTGGAACACAATAGGGATGGACCTGAGGAAGGTAAGCACAGGGAATAGCTTAACAATTTCGGGACCCCACTTGGTATGGGCTATGCACACATATATCTTCTAATAATGAATTGTCAGCCAAAGATTCTCATCTGCAAGTGCTATGCACACACACTCTACTTTGAACAATATACATCTAGCAACCTGTTAGCAACCTGGGACCCACCCCTAACCTGAGTTGAGCAGTACACACACTCCTCTCTGGACAACCCAATAAGCTTCTCATCTCCCTAATGAACATGAAACTTAAATCTCAATCATTCTCACCCATTTACAAGAGTAGAGAGGTTAGAGCTAGTTTGGGGTGCACGGGTAATAATGCAAAGCAGATTTTAAAGAGAATCTTCTATTTGCTATCTTACATTATGCACCATTGAACCTGCATAAAATTGAAATCAGATGTATTATTAGAAGGGATACACAGAATAGAAAAATGGCTATGTAACAGAATCTGTCAGTCAAAATAGGTAGCCACACAAACCATACCACTAGTAACCAAATCCTTCCTTTTTTGTAGATCTCTGATTTATTGCTAAGTTATTCAAGAAAGTGTTTAATTAGAAGCTTGCTTAGAGTCTCAGAGAGCCAGTCTATGACTGTCATGGCAGCTGGCAGGCAGGCATGGTGCTGGAGCAGTAGCTGAGAGCTTTACATCATGATTCACAGGAAGTAGGCAGAGAGAGTGAGAGCTAGAGAGAGAGAGAGTGAGAGAGAGAGAGAGAGAGGAGACTGGATCTGGTGTGGCCCTTTGAAATCTCAGAGCCCAACCCCAGTAGTACATCTCCTTCAACAAGGCCGTATCTCTCAAACCTTCCCAAATAGTTCCACTAACCAGGGACCAAATATTCAAATGTATGAGCCTATGGGGTCTGTTTTCTTTCAAACCACAAAAAGAAGATCCAGGCAGTAACCAGGGGTCCTTAACACCTTCATTCTTGTGGTCAGTTGTCATTGTTGACAGTAGATCTGATCTTTCACTGCTCTTTGTTTTGAATAAAGCTCTCTTGTTACTTCTGCAAATCTGTGGGAGCTGTTGTTTCAGTAAGAGGCCAAAACCATGGAAGCTCACAGCCCAGACCTGACCACTGGTAACAGAACCGCTCTCATAATCAGCAGCTTGAAAACCAAGGACTAGAACTCTGGACCCTGGTTACAGGTCAGGAGAATATCACTTGAGTATAACTCTGGCCCTGGAGGGAAGAATATCACTTGAGCATAACTCTGGCCCTGGGTGGGGGGGGGGGAAGCACACCACCCCAAGCTTCCAGGGATTACTATCTAGACAGAGACTTTTTGTTCTTAAGACAGGCTCTCATGTAGCCCAGGCTGGCCTCAAACTCAGTATATAGACAAGGCTGACCTTGAACTTCTGATCCCCCTGACTCTACCTTCTAAGTTGCTAAGATACACTCAGTACAGTACCATGGCCAGGTTATGCAGCACAAAAATGAATTATGATTGAACCCAGGGCTTCATGCATGTGAGGCAAGTGTTCTACCACAGAGCTATGTTCCCACCCTAGCCAGAGGCTCTCTGATAAAGAACAAGGGCACACTATTGCCCTCTCCTGAAAGAGTCAACCCAAATGGCCCTTTCAGCCATCTAGAGAGGAAAACTCCCCTCAGGAAAGTCCGCTAGTTCTAATCTGGACACTTTAGAAATGGCATGAAGCCTGCCTGAGGTATAGATCAGGGCTGTGGCCTCTTTGGTCACTGTCTGCTGTCACCCTCTGAGTGTGCATAACCCCTTCTTTGACTCAGTTAGCTGCATCTTCTGCCCAGTGCTCTGTGTGTCTCATCGAATTCTTTTGTTAAGATTACGAGGACCACATCACTGAGCAGAGTCCAGAGCATTTATACTGACCATGGCGTCTCATAGCCACCTACCTACCAGCTGTGCTGTGAGAGGGCCACAAGGTGAGAAAATGTAACTGAGCAACAGCCAGCAAGAACACTGAATCTTGGTCCTGCAACTGGTGGCAGGCCACTCTATTCTGCTGATAATGGTGTAGGTGTGGGGACATGAACTCCATACTTCATTCAAATGAGATCCCAGCCAGGCCGAGAACTGGCTGCACCATGGCTGTCTTCATTACTTTCTTTTTGCTGTGATAAATACCCTGACAAATGCATCTTAAGAAAGAAAGGGTTTATTTTGGTTTATAGTTTTATAACCTTATGGAGGGTGGGGCAGTCATGGCTGCAGATGAGGAAAGGCACATTAGCAAGTGCAAGAGGCTGACCAGTCACAGTGGGTCCACACTTAGGAAATGCAGAGAGAGAACAGGAAGCAGGACTGGGCTATCAAGTCTCATGGCCCACTTGCCGTGAGCCGCTTCCTCCATGAAGGCTCCACAACCCTCCCAAACAGCACAACCAAGGGGAGACTAAGTGTGCAAACATACCAGCCTATGGGGGACATACATTCAAACCATAACAGTGCCTGCACTTCTGAACCACACAACTGCCTGATAATAAATGCGTGCTATTTTAAGCGCCCGAGACTAGGGTAAATTGTTATGTAACAGAGCTGATAAAATCTCCTTTCTCCAATAGACCAGTCCACATCTCCTGTGTCCCTTTGTCTTCTACAGTCAGCTTTTGTTTGGTTTCTGGTGACGCATTTCCCTGGCATTGCTGCATACATAACTTCCTTTCTTTCTCTTCTCTTTCCCCCTCTGCTCTTTCCTTTGGGATTTTAATAGTCTTTCAAAGTTTCTCAGCATACATCTCTCCTTGAATTCTCCCAGAGCACTCTACTGTTTTCTCCACATCCTCTTCCAAGTGGCCCTGGGGCACACATCATTATGTGACCACCATTTTCATCTTTGCAAGCGGCATTCGTGTTTCTAAAGAACATATTTATTACATAACAGCAAGACATAAGCCCAAACAACTTGCTGCTGGGCTCTTAAACATAGCAACAGCAGAGAGCTTTTCTGGGCTTGAGGAGGAGCATTCAAATGTCTCCTAATTTCAGCAATTTTTCTGGTCTACAGAATAGAAAGTCTAAAAACAGCACAAAGGTAGCTCAGGGCATTCATAGAAAGCCCACCCCTTTACCAGACACTAGTGAGCAAGGGGCACAAAGAGCAGAAAGCCTAGTGCATTGGTTGTTGGGAGTCACAGCCAGCAATTCTAGGGCTTGTTTCCTGTTTATTGGACACTCTGGAAGGAAAGGAAGGAAGAGGAACAAGGAGGAAGGAGTTCATGACTTCCTTTCTATGTCCTTTGTTTCCTAATGCTATGATGTAAATGACTCGTTTCATCATACCTTCCGCATGGTGACCAACTGACAGCTCTGAAACTCTGAACCAAAATGAATCTTTCCCCCCTTCAGGTTGCTTTGTCAGGTATTTGCTCACAGTGATGCAAAAGTAACCAGTCACTCTCTGGGCTCAGAGGGTGGTTGGAATTTCTGTGCTCCTGTCTGTGTGTTCCTCTCAGAATAGACTGTCTTCCTCACTACAGGGACTATCTGAAGGTCATATGAGGACATCTCACGAGAGAGACTTTGCCTTCCATGAACAGAGTCTGTTTTGCAACAAGAACTCCCCCATATCCCCATATTTGGGGTCTGCACTGTACCTTATCGGCTCCCTTCACGCATCCTTAGAGTCCCTCTGTCCTCACTCACATCTGTAAGGCCTGCCATCTGGAAGGACCTTCCTCCACACACTTCCTATGCATCCTCACACCGATGACCTTGAGCTCTGCTTTATGGATTGCCCTGGGGTGGTGGTGGGTGAGAAGGGCGTCCATATTATAGTTGTTTCTGAGCCTTGTCCTATGCCAGACTGACTGAATACTTGCTGACTATTCAAAGTGTCCCTTCTACTGCGTTAGACAGACTCTATTTCTGCTTGACTAGAGAGACCTGTAGTCCATCTAAGGGCTAAACAATTTTTGGTTGGGAAGACAGGAGGCTTTCTCCAGATAGAACACATATTTTGAAGCTGGACTCTTAGGAGTTGCTTATATTATGTGCAAAATAGTAACTAGTTTTGCTGAATTTTATCAATATCAAAGCTAATCACTTTCTTACTTTTCATGCTGTTTTGATAAAATACCCTGACAAGGGGCTGGAGAGATGCCTCAGTAAGGTTAATTTGCTCATCTTGCAAGGGACCTGGGTTTGATTCCCTGCAGAAACATGGTGGCTCACAGCCATCCCTAACTCCAGTTCCAAGGGATCTGATGCCCTCTTTTGGCCTCCATGGGCCCCAGACACACATATGGTTCACATATGCAGGCAAAGCACCCAGATGTATAAAATTAAATAAATAAAATAACCCTTGATAAAAGCAAATTGAAGGAAGGATTTATTTTGGCCAACCTGATGCAGGCAGTCCTTTAGAAAGCCTCCTTTTCCAGGAGATTCCCATCAAGTTGAGAGCTGTGATTAACCATCACAATTACAAAACCCCCCAAACGCAGAACAACGCGCCTTAAATTATATCCTAGTGGGATTAGCTGTTTGATTCATGGTGCTTAAACCATTGCCTTTATGTTTAACATAAGTAGGGCAGTTCAAAGATTCATTTTGAATGAAACTTGAGGGTATTGATTATTTACTGAGTGCAAGAGTACTGAGCCAAGAGATGTAAACATGCCCACACCCATTTCTTCTCTGAGACTTTAGAATCCCGGAGACCAAGAAGTAGGTGCACAGTACAAAAGTAGCTAAACGCTACTTTTAGCGTTTAAGTTCACTTACCTCCTAACTGAAGTGGGGTTACTAAAACAAGCTAAGGATTTGTCACAAATGTCTGGTGAAAAGGGCCACTGGGAAGTGGCAAGCAGTCGAGCCAGTTCTGGAGGCTGAGGAGGGAGCCCAAGCATTGAACAGACTCTTTCTGCTCTACTGTGAAGAAAGGCTCTTAGGTGGCCTTGAAAGTAACTGTGTGAAACCCTAGGAAGAAAATTACTTAACTATTCTTGATCCTTTGGCTTCTAGCAGAGCAGGGTGTAAATGGAAAAAAGGCAGGGATGCCAGCTAGGGGCAGCACCTCAGCCATCTGGAGAGTCCGGTGGTCTGTGGACTGTGTGAGAGCGTCCACTGGAAGAAAGTTTCTGTGTCCATGCAGAACATATGGGTGTCTCCCACTGAGATGTGAGGGGAAGTTGCGGGGGCAAGACACTGGAAACATCTTCCACAGTCACCAGGGCCTGTGGTCACAGTTGGGTCCCTTGAGTGGGGCCATGAGGAAGGTTCATGTTATACAAAAGCCTGATGATTCTGTAGTCGTCATCCACGTGGGTGGAAGTGTGTGGGGAGGTAGCTGGGAAGCATGCTCTAGCTGGGGGAGGAGAGGAGAATTTGTCTTGAAAAAAGGCGTGTTTGGATGCCTGATCTTAGCTGGAGACATTTCTGTAGCTCAGCCTTAATTTTCTATCACAAGGCATTATGTTATTTTGGTTGCTTCTATGACTGTGACATTAAGATCCAGTTCTAAAAATAAATAAATAAAAAACAAAAACAAAAACCATGGGTGAGAGTCAGCCAATACCCATCCTACTTGCTGACACTGGCTACTGCTTTTCACATTTGTCACCAGCCCGTGAGCTCACTCCTAGGACCTTGGGGCCAGGCAGTTCACCATGTTACAGTGATAGCAGAAAAGGTTTCTCAGTCAGGCATGGTGGCACATACCAGCAAACCTCCGCACCAAGAGGCTGAGGTAGGAGTACGGCCATGAGTCAGCCCACGCTATCTATAAGTTCTAAGACAACTTGAGTTACAAGGTGAGACCCACTCTCAGAATAAAAGAAAACAAGGGTTGTGGATGGTGTTCCCCAGCATTGAACAAACCAGATGTGGTTGTGTACACTCAGAATCCCAGAGCTCATGAGGTGGAGGAAGATCAAAACAAAATGTAAGGTCTTCTTTGGCTACATAGGGAGTTTGAGGACAACTTGAATTACCAGAGACCCTGTATAGAGTCAGGGGTAAGAAAAGCTTCCCATCCTTTATGGACTAGAGAAATGATTTTTACAAAAAATCACAACCAGTTTTCCAAACTCCCAGTAAAGGAGAAGATAATGATGTCCAAGGTACACAAGCCCATGGCCTTTAGAATCACTCTTTTGTGTGTGTGTGTGTGTGTGTGTGTGTGTAACTCTTAGAGTTAACAGCAGTCTATTATATACCTGAAAATTGCCGAGTAGGGCTGGAGAGATGGCTCAGAGGTTAAAAGCACTGACTGCTCTTCCAAAGGTCCTGAGTTCAATTCCCAGCAACCACATGGTGGCTCACAACCATCCACAATGAAATCTGGTGCCCTCTTCTGGCCTCCAGGTATACTTGCAGACAGAACACTGTATACATAATAAATAAATAAATAAATAAATAAATAAATAAATCTTTTAAAAGAAAGAAAATTGCCAAGTAGATTTTAAGTGTTCTCAACACAAAAAATAGGTGTGAAGCAATGCATATGTTCAATAACTACCTATTCCACATTGTGTGCATGAATTAAAATATGAACATCATAAATACATGTATCTATTTACATTACAATTTTGAAAAGTCTTGAAAGGAAAATGTGGTGTGGATGGTGCTCAGTTAGAGGCTCCTTTTCTTTGTTCATTTAGGCTGGGAGCAGGTGTCTGCTGCTATATGTTGAGGGAGATGGCGAGACACAGTAGAAATGGTGTCAGAAACAGGCTATCTGGGGGCATTCCAGTTGGCCCCTTTCCCAGCTATGTGACCTCCAACAACTTACATATCTCCTGATCCATATGTCCTTATATGCTATAATATGTACATATATATGGTATATGCTATATAAGACAGAGGGTATAATAGGACACAATATTATCTATAAGGTAGATAGAATGTAATAATGGAATGATAGAGTTAGATATGAAAATTTAGAAGGTGGGAAGGCTGAGGCAGGATGACTCCCTAAAGTGGGAGGCCAACCTGGGCTATGGTGAGACTATTTCAAAAAACCAAAACTAGGCAAGAAAGCAATAAAGAAAGAGAAAAAGAAAGGAAGGAAAGAATTCTAGTAAACCCTTAGCTCATTGCTTGGTGCCTAGAGGAGCCCAAGGAAGATGGTTGTTCTGGGAAAGAACAAGGACAGAAGGTAGAACAGTAGCAAACTTCTAGGGGTCAGGCTTTGTGGGCCTAGGCCTGAGCCAGCTCTCAGGAGATACTTGTAGCTGAGTGTAACCTGTGTGGAGAGGGACTTGCTGAAGGAGAAGGGAGGCAGGTGAAAGAGGGAAGAGTAGAGAGGAAGGGGCGAGACATTAGGAGGAAACTTGTCAGAGCCTAAATGATTGGAGATTTGAGATGGTAAGCCCCAGCTCTGCCCTGTCTTTTGATGTCCCATGAAACTAATGGACTTGGGATGGAATCCGTTCAAAAGTGCCCTGGAAGCCAGATGGGAAGCTTATGTAATTGTTTTCACTTACAAGCTTAAGTAAAAGTAACCATGCCTGCTCCTGCCTGCAGGGCAAGAAGGTGCTGATTCAATGGCCCTCTACCTTTTCTGGTCCATTGCTACCAGGACCGGCCCTACCATGCCTTTCAAAAATGCAGCCCTCTGTTGTTCCATGCCCCTGTACAGGTAGGGAGTGCTGAAAGGCAGGGCCAGGTAGGGAGAACTGGATGTTCCGCCCTCGACAAAACACATCCCACATCTTCCACCAGAGGCAAGGGAACAGCAAGAGCAGACTGAATTCTGAGGCTGGGTGCTGGGGGTGGTGCAGGCAGCCAAGCTTAACGAGAAGATATAGAAAGGCAGTTGAAAATTGTGAATTGCTGCATCGATGCACAGTTCTGCTAGCTATTAGCACAGGAAGAGAAAAAGACATCAGGCCCAGAGACCCAGCAGCTTGTTTCACTGAGTCTGTGTAGGAAAGGCCACTGTCCCTTTTAGACCTAAGTTTCATTTGTAAAACAAACAAACGAACAGAACCCACTGACTTCCTGGCCCCATCCTTAGGCAGAATCCATCCATCCTTGCTCCTCTGGGGTCCAGATTTTTACTTGATCTCCATGTTGCTCTGTGTGGCATATTTTTCAAATTTCAGATAATCACATATTTGTTTGGTTTTGTTTTTGCGATGCAGTCTCATTCTGGAGTCCAGCTGGCCTTGGACCCAAGTGCTGGGATTACGGGCATGAACCTCTTTGTCCAGCTGCTTGGATAACTTGTAACTCAGATAATAATTCCATGAAAGCAGAGGGACTGGGGGGGGAGGTATTGTCAATAATTGTTCCTTTTCAATCACTCCCTACACACTTCCTGAGTGTATGGACTCCAGGGATATGCAATGAGCATCTCAAAAAAAACATACTTATTCTGCATTTAAACAAAAGTCTGTGAGACTCCAATTCCGGGGGAGCTGTTCATGTTGGGTACAGTGTTAATGGTATACTCTAGAATGGGACAGAGGCAGTTCCCTGGGACTGTCCCCCCCCCCCACAACACACACATCCCAAGGCCCAGTCCCATGCTCCTTCACGGTAAGTGTTCTGCATGTGTTAATAAAGATCGTATAAGCACTGGGGAGATGGCTCCTTCAGTAAAGTATTTGCCATGCAAGTGTGAGGACCTGAGCTTGGATCCCTAGCACCACAAGAAAAAACTAGTACTCTATAATGCACCTGCAATTCCAGTGCTGGGGAGGCAGACAAGAGGATCACCGGGGCTTGCAGGCCAGACAGTCTAGCTGAATTGGTACCCTCCAGGTTCAGTGAGTGCTCCTAAACCAAGTAATAAAGTAGAGAAGACACATGAACATGTACACATGCATGTACTACACACACACACACACACACACACACACACACACACACACACACACACCCCTAAATGCTACAAGTGGTCTTTACATGATAAAGCCTTACTGCCCATCACCAGCCTTCCTTCTCTCCTTTGCATTTTTCTGGTCCCTGAATGTAAGACAGTTCAGAACTGATTCTCTCCAACAAAATGGAAGCAGAAGTGTTGGGGTTCACATCCAGGCACTGGGCTGACTCCCACCAGATGTTTCTTCCCCTGCTGTCTCAACAAATGCAGCTTAGGATGGTGACTCTCCATCATGTCTCCAAAGAGATGAGGCCTTAAATGAGGCAGAAAACACTCCCTTAGGACAGGAAGCATTCACTGCATATGCCCTTGTTCTATTAAGTCATTCAGATGTTGGGGTTGGTTGCTCCCCCTGGAAGTTCTCTGCATTGGAGATCATTTGTAAGACTTAGAACAGGACAAGGAGTGGATGTCAAAGAGAGAGCTGGCAAGAGTAATGCACATAGTTCCTCAGGGCCCTTTCCTCCAGTAGAGCTCATAGGGAATATGCAGGCCTGATTGTTTGCTCCCAAGGAGGGCTTTCTTTTACTCTGTCCACAGCAGGTGAGATATTGCTGCTACATAAGAAAACCCACACTGGTTCCTTTCCATGTGACTCTGGTAATCTGGAGAAAAGATGTGGGAGGACTCTTGGCCCCAGAGTTGCAGCAAATTGAGTCTTTGACCTCCCAAGGCCCTTCAGTGTGCCTCACACACAACAGAGACATTTGCAGCTGTACTGGGAGCCCACACAGGAGTATGGGCCAAATCCCTGCAATGGAGAAGGCATGGGACCACAAACCGTGCCTCTAAGTCTCCCCAGAGACTTGTTTACAGATGGTCATGGCACCTCAGAGTTTTCCACGTAGTTCATCTGGGATACAGTGGGGAATGTGGATTCTACAAGCTCTCGGGCACTGCTTCCCTGCTGAGAATACACCTTTGTGATTAGCCTTAAACTTCTTTTAGCTTGATGATACAGGTTAAACTATTTTTTTTTTCAGATTACTGCAACAAGAAGGACGAAGGAGAGGTACATTTTAGAGAGGAGAATATGAGAAAGAATCCAGTTTGAAGGCTGCCACCCAGAGAGGAAAGGCTGATGGATGTCATAAAGGGAAGTTTGACAGCCAGAGGACCCAGAGATCAATACAGGTTCACAGCTAGCTGTGGAGAGAGACGGTCTTGCAGTGTGAAGCTTAGGTGGTAAGAAAACAGGACTCCGAATCCAAAAGCCTGAAGCCATCTTCCAAGAAGCCTTGCAGTTGCTGGCAATGGACAAGGTAAACCACCTTAAAGTTAGCTGAAGCAGACCTGACAGCTCTTGGGAGAGCCTTCCAGCCTTCTGGATAGGTAAGTCCTTCCCAGAGCGCTGCTCGCTGCACCATCTCTAAGGGGTCGAGGCAGTGTAAAGTGCGTGGCGTCTCCTGGCTGCCTTATTATCAGTGGTCCCCAGCAGGGTTGTGCTGTGCCAAGGGTTAGCGTGGGTGGCCGTGATTCAGACTCGCGGGAAGCAGATGCTGCCGCCGCCACCGGTGCTGCCACGGAAACGGGCTAAATAAATCCCAGATCCTTGGAGAGGGCAGAGAACAAGCTGCCTGCAGCCTGCAAAGCCGGGCTGCTCCGGATGTGTTCTGGGTTCTGCCACTGGGATGGGGTGCACAGCCTGCGGGGATTCCGTCCTCAGCCACGGAGCTGGCTGAAGACCCAGGTTGAGATCAGCAGCACCACCAGTTTCTAATAACTAGAATGTGTGATAAGGGACGGACAGAGACACGGTGTCTGCCAATATTGCAGTCTCAGGCTAATCGGCTGTACTGAGCTTTCTCCAAGAACCACAGGGAGCCTTCAGCCAGGCATCTTCACCACCTACAGTAGGAGAATGGGTCTCCGCTGGCTTTGCTATCAGGCAGTAGAAATCCCAAGAGTGGCTTGGAAGCCCACCGTTACAGGGTTGCAAACAGAACCAGAACTGGGCCTCATGGGTTTTCAGAGCAGCCCTTCCCTGAGCAAGTGGATCTTTGGGCCATTGCTACAGAAGTCCCTTTCACTCTTCCTCAACCGAGGGCTCACAACTGATCCCAGCAGCACTGTAAAGTCTCTACGTTCTCTCTGTCCCCAGTAGCCATCCAAGTTCCTCCTTGCGGAGGGGGCAAGTAGTGACCCTTCTTCAGAAGAGGAAGAGAGCTCATGGGTAGACTTACACTCCACTGGCATCTACCCTGTCCCTCCACCGACTGTCATTCTCCTTTCATGTTTTTTTGCTTCATTATTACTCCTCTGCTAATTGGTCATCTTCTGCCACTCTTCCTCAGCCCGTAAATGTATTTAGTCTCTTTCACATGGGGAAAAAAAAAAAAAAGGAAGGAGGAAGGGAGGGAAGTTTCCCATCACAGAAACCTGGATTGTCATTCCTGTCTTTCTTGTCTCCTGTTAGGTTCAGATTCCTTCCTGCAGTTTGCCAGCTGGGTATGCTTGGAGAAATTATTAATCTTTCTGAAGTTTAGTTTATTCATCCCACAAAGGAGGATACGATACTATCTTTATAAGGTTGTTATGAAAACTACGAGAATTCAGCTCAGACCTAGACCAGCACAGTGCCCACCCAGAGGAGGAGCTGAGTAATGAAAGTCCCACTGTTATTTCTACCCATGCTTTTGAAAATAGGCCCTGTTGCTTTTCTGATTCACTCCACAAGTTTATGGAGAATATATATACACACATATGTGTATATATATATATATATTTCACTTAATATATTTCATTACTTTTTTTGAGAATTTCATATAATATATTTGATCATATTCATCTCCCCATTATTCCCTCTAACTCCACCTAGCTCCTGTTCTCCAGGGGTCAGCTCCAATGTTACTTCCTTCGTGTCATTTATATTTGACCAATTTTTTTTTTACACTATCACCATCACCAATTTCAAGTCAGAAGAGACTATTCATTCCTTTCTCTCTGCCTGGACTCTGGAATTGTCCCAGACCTGTCTTATGTTTTTGCTTTTGTTGTTTTTCCTAGAGACAGGGTTTCTCTGTGTAACAGCCCTGGCTGTCCTGGACTCACTTTGTAGACCAGGCTGGCCTTGAACTCACAGAGATCCGCCTGCCTCTGCCTCCCGGGTGCTGGGATTAAAGGTGTGCGCCACAACGCCCGGTGAGGGTGTTCTTGAATGAGTTTAACATTTAAATCAATTGACTGATTGAAGTATATTACTGCTCTTAATAAGGATGGGCCTCACCAGCCAACTGAAGGACTGAAAGAACAGAAAAGGTGGTGGCCTTCTTCCTAGTTAAGTCATTCCTCCTTCATGACAGCCCTGGATTGGGGACATCAGTTTTTCTCTTTTCCTTTGGACTTGAACTGACACTTGGCTCTTTCGGGATCTCAAGCTTGCTTGCCTTCAAACTGAAATTGCATTACCAACTGTTTTGGTTCTCAGGTCCTTGACTCTGGACTGGGACTGAGCCACCAATCAGCTCTGGTGGCCCTCAAGTCTTCTGACTCACTCAGCAGATAATCTGTAAGTGCACGGGCCAACTCCTTACAACAACCCCTCCCTCTGTTCACCTATGTCCCACTAGTATTGTTTCTCTAGACAATCCTAATATGTAGCAAATCTGATATGCAAAGTGTTATCATGATCATGCTTTACAGAAGCACTTGGAATATCTCTCAGTGCACAGCGATTCCTACACAACGAATGTAAGCTAGTACTGCATGTTTTGTACTAGTCTGGGCCTAGAATATTGATTGCCTTCATAACTTTGATCTGACATAATGATGAGCTGACCCAGAATGGTAACTTAGGGATAATTTAGAAAGCAAGGAAAAAACTCGTCTGTTCTGCCAAGTTAATGATGATCGGATCCAGAATGGTAACTTAGGGACAACTTAGGGAAACAAGCAAAAACTCGTCTGTTCTGCCAAGTTAAGTGGCTCAGTTCATGCTGATCCTGGCTCTGTCTCTCTCAGGGTCTCAAAGGAGAAGCGTTACAGGACTCAATTATCCTGACTGTCCATCACATTCACTATGATTCCCACATCTCAGCTCATCCCTCTAGCTCACATGTGATGCCCATCAAGATCACACCAACATCTGGATCTGTCTCACAGATGTTCTCAACACATCTAGTCTTTGGAGTATCAGAGGGAGCTAGTTTCAAGAAAAGGGGGTAAAACAGGTCCCCTCACCCCAAGCCACAATCTTTTAAACTACCAACCAGTGACACTGGTGTTCAGGCTGCCTTGAGTGGCTTCCTTCAGCATCGGCTCTTGCCTTCCCTGTTTACTCCCATCCCCAGCTGGTCTCAAAACCAGTTCATGATGTTATAGTAGCACTGGAGCCCATTAAAGGAAAGCGATTCCCTCCTGGCCAATAAAAGGGAACCTATGTCTGGAGTGGGTAGAGACCTGACATCCAAGGTACCAAAAACCAAAGAGTTAATCTGTCAATTGCCTGGCTAAGGGGCTGTTATGGAGTTTGTGAGCCCTGGGAAAAGACTATAGTCTCAATTCAATTATAATTAAAAGATGTATTGATTACCTACTAGCAGGACCACAATCTCTGAGCCAATCTTGAGGTTGTGAGAAGCGGGGTGAGGGTAGGATTTTTAAAGGGGAAAACCACAAGATGACCTTCAATATCTATGCAAGTAAGCAAAAACTGACCTGTTCTGCCAAGTTAAGTGACCCAAAACAATTCTTGGGTATCTGCGTAAGCAGGTTACAGAAGAAAAACAAGCAATGAGTCATATCATAACAAGTGGGTGGTCACAGCTCTACATTTCTGGGTGGGGTTCACTGAGTCAGGGCTACTGGAGGAGTAAGAGACAAATGACTCGTGGGTATCAAGATGAATGCCTAGCATAAAATGGAATTTCTTTAGCCATTACAGGACTCTCCCTCAGGAAGGCAGATTCACCTAAGGCTGTGCTAAAGAAATAGGAGGAATAATTATTCCTTCAGTAAGATAATGTATTTTTCATTCCCAGAGTCCTTGCTGTCTGTATAATTGCTAAGGATCCACTATGAGGTTCTGTGATATCTGCTACCTATCTGAGTCCCCAACACAGATGTTCCCAACACATCTAGTCTTTGGGGAATCAGAGGGAGCTAGTTTAAAGAAGGGTACCCCCACCCTGAGCCACAAAGGCTCCCCACACCACAACCCAAAAAGGGTCTGGTCCCCTGACCCCAAGCCAGTTCTGAGTTCTGACATCTTTCTGATGTCTATCCTCTAGTATTTGGGGTTTTTTCACTCTTTCTCTGAAGCTGCCTCCCTTTGCTGTCCTGACCACTTGCTGAACACCCACACCCTACTCAGAAGGGCATAGCTTCCTCTCTTCCTTTTTCTCTGTCTCCCCTCCAGGCAGCTGCCACGATTTGCAGTTTGCTGCACTGCTGGTCTTCACTTAAATACTAATCAAATTATCTTTGAACTTCCTTTTGAGTCTATTCTTAAATTTTCTTATTAATGAAACAAAGAATCCTGAGAGGAAATCCCAACTTTCCCAGGAACATGTGGCACCTCAGTTGGGGCCCCTCAGAATTTCTGGTAACTCGTGGATCAGCCCCCACAGAAGGTATTCCATTGTTTCTAGAGTTTATCAGAAACCTTTTCTTCTCCCTATAGAAGTTATAGAAGAAAAGTATCTGAGTGTGAGGGATGGGCAAGCAGATGTGGTGAGGAGCATATGGGGAGGAGACTACAGACAGGATAATGATCAAACTACTCAGAGCAGCCCAGCCAGATTTAGCAAGGTTCTATGGGGACAGAACAGACTCCCATCATCACCTGAAACAGAAGGAGGGCCATGGGCGTTGGGGGAGTAAGAGGAGAGGTTTGGTCTTGGTCTCTGAACCTATGGGCAGGCTCTGAATGGTGTCAGGAAGTGCTATTTTTGACCTTTGTTGCTGTGTTTTGTTGGTTGGTTTTGTTTTTGTTTTTTCCAGACAGGGATTCTCTGTGTAGTCCTGGCTGTCCTGGAATTCGATCTGCAGACCAGGCTAGTCTCAAACTCAGATATGCGCTCCTGCCTCTGCCTCCTGTGTGCTGGGATTACAGGCGTGCACCACTACCACCCAATCAGGAAATGTTATTTTGATCAGACTAGTGGAGTCCACCAATGAGATCCAAGCAGGAAGAGCCTGTGCCCTCCATCAGTAGTAGACTTGCAAACATTCCTGACTCAAGGTGCTGCTGGAAACGGCAAGGCTGTTCTCGGATGCCAGAGGCCAGGCTAGACCTCAGAAAACATCTCTCATCCCTGGCCAGGTAAGGCATGTGAGAAGGCAGAGGAAGGCTGGTACACTGACGATCTCACCAGGTTCTCCCAAAGTCATTCTCCATCCATGAAGACATGGAATTGACCTTTATAGCCTATGGCCAGTGCCTCTCCTGCAGCACTGTCAGGTAACTAGCCATGCTTGAATGGGTCCTAGAGAAGAGGGCTCTCTGATTGGTTAAGATTCTAGAGGGGCTGGGCAGAGGGCTCAATGGGTAAGAACATTTGCTGCACAGGTGTGAAGACCTGAGTTCAGATCCCAGCGTCTGTGGATAAATCGGGTTGTGGCCTTGCGTGCACACATACCAGCACTGTTGGGAGCAGAAACAGAGGGATAATTGAGGCTTGGTGGCCAGCCAGCCTTTCCCCCTACCCCCAAAAGGTGAGCTTCATGTTCATTGAGAGAATCTGTCTTGGCTGGGTGTGATGGTGCACACCTTTAATCCCAGCACTTGAGAGGCAGAGGCAGGTGGATCTCTGTTGAGTTCAAGGCCAGCCTGGTCTACAGAGTGAGTTCTGGGACAGCCAGGGCTACATAGAGAAACCCTGCATCAAAAAAAAAAAACAAAGAGAGAGAGAGAGAGAGTCTGTCTGAAGGGAACAAGAGAGAGAGAGAGAGAGAGTCTGTCTGAAGGGAACAAGATGTAGAGTGATAGAGGTTACCCAGCGTCATCCTCTGGCCTTTAGACACACCTGTACACAAAGGTACACAAACACTGCCCCCACCCACACACACAAGTGAAGACTCTAGAATGGACTGTGGCAGCAAGACTGTCTTTTAAGTTTTGATCTGATCTGTTTCCTTGCAACTTCTACCCACCTCATTCTACTTTCTGATCTTGGGAATAAATTATCTAACCCACTATCTAATTCAGTGGTTCTCAACCTGTGGGCAGTGACCCCTTTGGGGGTTGAATGATCCTTTCACAGGAGTCACCTAGGACCATTGGAAAACATATATATTTATATTACAATTTATAACAGTGGCAAAATTATACTTATGAAGTAACAACCAAAATAATGTTATGGTTGGGGTTGCCACAACATGAGGAACTGTATTAAAGGGTCACAGCACTGGGAAGGTTGAGGATCACTGCTCAAACTGATCTGATGGAAGCAGGAGTTGGTGAGGAATGCAGATGTCTGGGGAGGCTGAAGGACTGGAGAAACAAGTTACAGGTGGAATAGGAGATGAGACCAGCATCTTAATTTCTCAGCTAGCTCTTCCATTCTGTATTTCATAACCCTTGAGAGGCAGCAAATATTTACGGTGCACAAGTGAAACAGTGGATGGGTGTTAGAGACATGAGTGTCTCTCCAGGTAGTTACCTGTTTAGCTCAGTTAGGGGAATGGACACCACACACACACACACACACACACACACACACACACACACACACACAC
>CAJQZJ010031128.1:0-10516 GCA_907164525.1 Lophiomys imhausi
CCCCCTTTGTTGGTGTGCACAAAGCTCTTGTTTGTAAATAACACCCTGCACTGCACATCACGGAGTCTGAGCTGGAGCACATGTGTGCATAAAGAGAGACATCTTGAGGGTATGTCCAAAGACTTCCAGGCCACAGGTACACGTGCTGCTGCTAATTCCGCTGTGACCTCGGCTATGTGACTCCCCTCCAGCACTTTATCCCAGCTCCTAGGGCACTGTTTGTTGTGACCCTTATGGGGACTATCGAAGAACCAGTTGCTTACACAAACATCTAACTGTATCGTGCTTCAACATGTAATTAGCCAGCCCTCAGCCATATTTTACACCTTGTTTTGTTAAATTATGTTTATAATGTATGATTGAAAGTTTCTATTCTAATATTTTTAAAATATAGAATGTTCTAGACTTGAAAGCACTTGAATGTAGTGTGATGAAAATGTGAACGCTCTGCTGCTTTCATGACCAAAGATACCAGGCTGGTGGATATTTAGTGTGGTAAGGAAAGACAGGGTCTTACATGGCTTCCCGCTGGCAGACTTCCAGGCTTGTGAATTAGAAGATCTAATTGAGAAAACATGAAAATACAACGAAGAGGAGTCCTTAATCATAGCCTGCGATGATTTTCAGTGTGACCCCACAAAACAACCCTTTTTCTTCCGGATGCCCACTAAGCTTATGTCCTGCGTACTTATTTCAGAGGGTTTGGTAGAGGTGTATTTCTATAGTTGTGTCTCTTGAAAATGTGTTCTCTATAATGAACATTGGAAAAGTGTGCGGTGTTGGTGTCAGCAGACCTGGTGCAGAAAGGCTGGCTTTCAGACCCACTGCTCCTGGCTCTTCCCAAGAGGAGAGCGGCCAATTCAGCCATGATGGGGTTCATTCCTCCTGTCACTTTCAGTCAGTGATGGGCTCCCATCTACAATGCTTCCTTGTGTGTTTCTCCATTGTAGCTTTGGCATAGTCCTTCTAACTCAGTTCTTTAAGACCTGGAGGTGCCCTTGCAAGGGGGATGGAGGGTGCAGGGTGTCTCTGTGTAGCCCAGGCTGAAGTTGGACTTGTGACCTCTTGCTAAGATTGCAGGCATGCATGTACCTCATGGCCCACTTCACATTTGTATTTAATACCCTTCCCTCACAGCTTGACCCTCAACCCATATGCCCCAGTTGTAAGTTTCTGCTTACAGCCAGCAGGAGCTGCACATTGAGAGGGTGTGGTGGGGTATTGATGGCCTGGTAAATGCTTCTGACACCACCTCAGTAGTGTTTCTAGAAAACAGGCTAGCTCCAGGTTGAAATGAACACTTCTTTCCATCCAGAGAAAGTAAGTGGAGTTTCATCTTAACGACCTCCTTAGAAGTGTGATAATTGTGCCAGGTGCTGATGTTCAGTGCCCTAAGTTGAGTATTTCTTGGGGTCCTTCTTAGCCCCAGCATGTGTCCCTACACTGTCACTGTAGATCACAAGGACTGGGAGGTCCACCCAGGACCACTGTACAGTTCCATAACCACCCCCATCTGCCTCCAGACTCCAGACAGCATTGGGACTTCCCAGGTGCTCAGCTCAGTTCTGTTCAGGACGCTGTTGCACAGGCCTACTTTTTAATTGAGGGATCTGAGAGCGAGGCTCCGGGTTTGTGTTCAAGACTTCTTGTTATGCAGTTCATGTTAGATTTTGATGATGTATGAAGTTTGCTTGAGACATTTTTATGATTTGAATTAGGTTAATATTTAAATATCTGTCTTTGAGGGTAGTTATATTTCAGTAAGAAATAGGAAGTGGAAATTGGAAGCTTGGGAGAATGTAGGATGCTCCCATGCTTTCCCTTCGTTGGTTGGTTGGTTGTTGGGTTTAGTTATATTTTTCCTATCCTGTGGAGAGTGCCACCTGTATTATGGTACATCATGGTTAGACTACTATAGTGCCAAGGTGAAGCTTAAAGTGTACATACAGATTTAATTTTTATATCCTCTTTTTGAAGATTTAAGGTTACTGCCCTGGCTGTATATGACTGAAGCTGAGAGATCATGTTAGATTTTGTCTCTCACTCTGATTCTTGTGTCTTCGTATGATTGACAGCACGCAGTAAGCAATACAAAACACCAAGCCTTACATCTGTCCAAAAGAAGTTTAATATAAGAAATTCTGAACCTACAAATGTATATATGTGACAAAACTAGATTTTTAAGGACGTGTATGTTATAGGACTGGAGCTCAGTACTGTACTAAGATGCTTCTTTAGAATTAGGAAAACATTTGTTTCTTTGGGGAGAAAGTTTAGAGGTTAAAAATATATTCTGTATTTAGAAAGGTTAAATTATAATTTGGGAGACATTTCTTTGAATATAGAACACAGCAATTTAAAGGACTTTTGTTTGAAAATTTTGTATTTTTGTGCCTTAATATTTGTTTTTTAAATAAATTGCTTTCTGACATTTGGAAATTGTTTTCTGGGATCATCTGTTAGTGCTACCTTATGAAAATTTGTAGGAAATGAATACAGGAGATGGCAGGACAGGAATTCTTTAAAAGGGAGATACAGCTAAAAGTTAGAAAGATGTTCAGCCTCAGTTGTGATAAAGCAGAAAAAAACCAGGAAAGTATTTAAACCAGGTTGACCTAAATTTGCACAGCTGTGTGTGTATTTATATGTACTCGTGTGTGTGTGTGTGTGCATGTGTATGTGAGACCTGAAGCTCTCACTGATAAAACGAGAGCATGATTACGGCCATACCACTGACCCAGTCTTTGGGAAATCCAGCAATGTTTAAGACCATTGGGAATGCCAGTTTTCTTGATGTTTTCAAAGACCTCTCAAAACACACAGATCAAGGTGGCTGCACATAAAGGAAAACTAGAGACAAGCTAATGTCAGGACCAGACAAAAGCAGTGAGTGAATTGTGCCTTGTCCACCTCCTATGGAGTGGTTGCAGCTTTTGAGTTAAAGTGAAGAGTTTGTGGTAACAGGAAAGTACATATATGAAACATGAACAAGGGTACATGTGTAGACTTGAACATGTTAGTTAGATGGCCCCACAGCTTGTGCTGCTGCTGAGTTCGGCTGCCATGTGATCAGGCTGGGTTCCAGCCCTTCAGAAAATTACAGTCAAAAGTTACCCATGGGCTGGAAGGATGGCTCAACAGTTAAGAGCGTTTGTTCTTGCAGAGGATCTGGGTTTTTCCCAGCACCCACATGGCAGCTCGAAACTGGCTATAATTCTAATCCCAAGGGATTAGAGGTCTTCCTCTGGCCTTAGAGTATTGTACACCATGTGTGTGCAATTCATACACATGCAATCAAAACATTCATACACATAAAATATATACATCTAAAAAAGAATCAGACTTTAGAAAGTTATCCGAGTCAGGGATAGTAGCACATGCCTTTAATCCCAGCATTTGGGAAGTAGGTGGATCTATGAATTCAAGTCCAGCCCAGGTTACAGAGTGAGTTCCAGGATAGCCAGGGCTACACAGAGAGACTGTCCTGAAAAAAAAAAAAAGTCAAATAACAGTTCTGGGTGGGTGAAGAGGCAGGAAGAGCAGCCCTCTGTATAGCCCTGGGGGGATCCAACAGTTCATTTCCATCTGTGGAAACGACACACCACCTATGTCCAGCCAGCACAAAGGGCAAGGAAAACCTGGAAGCTTCAGAGGCTGGGCCCAGAAATAGTAGGCCTTGCTTCTGAGTATACTGTCTTATAGTCACATGGCCACACCAGTCTGCCAGACAGTCTAAGAAGTGACAGTCATGGGCCTGCCACTGTTTTCGTTCTGTAGAAGAAAGAACAGATACTAGTTGTTTGGGGCCAGTGGACTATAGGAGACTTGAAGCTCTGTCCCTATTTTTCTGTGTTTTCCTAATGTTTTTAAAGGGAATCACACACACATGTGCATGCACACACACACACAAATACATAAAATGTGACAGCACCTTAAGGATATGTATGTAAGCTCAGTGTGGTGGCGTATGTCTTTAATCTCAGCACTCCAGAGGCAGGTGGATCTCAGTGATTTTAGGGACAACTGAACTATTTATTGTTCTATATAGAGAGTTCTAGGCCAGCCAGAGTGACACAGTGAGACCCTGTCTCTAAACAAACCAAGCCGGGCGTGGTGGCGCAGGCCTTTAATCCCAGCGCTTGGAAGGCAGAGGCAGGTGGATCACTGAGTTCGAGGCCAGCCTGGTTTACAAAGCGAGTCAAGGACAGCCAGGGCTGTTACACAGAGAAACCCTGTCTCAAAAAACCAAAACCAAACAAACAAATCAACATGATATCAGAAAAATGAAGAGTAAGTGTGGCCTTAGGGGACTGGACTAAAGCCCATCCTGCTGTAAGCTGGTGTGCCGGGAAGGCTTCACATACAGCCTGGAGCTTGAGGAGGAGGGGCGGAGAGGAGAAACGAGAAACGGGACATGGAAGCCTCAGAGGGCAAGCCCCAGTGACCAGTGACTGTTTTGGTAACAACAGTAACTTGGGAGAGTGGGGAGTATTTGCAGGCTCCAGGCTTTGTTCACTGCTGTACTACACTACCCAAGATTCAAGGAGGCACATTACTATAACCCCCCTGGTTTAAAGATGAGAAAGCTGAGAGTCACAGAGATTAACCAGCTTCCCAAGGGTCACCCTCCTGCCAAAGTAAATAGGCTAGTGTCATGCTAGTAGGCATTGTCTGTGAACGATTTCCTCAGGGTCCTGGGGTGAGGAGAAGTTTTGCTCACTTGCTAGTCAGATGTGAAGGCAATACAAAGAGGGCCTGGTGCAGTAAGACTTCTGAGGTTGATGTGCAAGCCACAACCAAGACTAGGCTGTGGAGAGGCCAACAAAGAATTTCCTGAGACGAACTCCATCTCAAACATTCGAAAGGTTGATGCACTCACACTGAAAGGAAGTTCCCCAGGCAAGCCCCACTTAAGGGATCGTGGATTCACTGTCAAATTTCTGCTACCACAGGCTGTCCTAAAGCTGAATTCAGGTGAAAATAATCTTCGCAATCTTGACGGTAGCTCCTCAGAACATACCCAAATATTCAACAGGTGGTGCCAAACGCCATCTCCAAAAAATTCTGTTTTCTTTGTCTTTAACCGACTAATACATGGACTTGTACTTAGTGTCGGTCCGCTAACTTGAAGACGAAAGAAAAGACCTTAAAGAAATTAACCATGCTACCTTTAAAGAAGTATTTACTCTCCAGGTGTGGTGGTGTACACCCTTAATCCCAGCACTCGGGAGGGAGAGGCAGGAGAATCTCTGAGTTCAAGGCCAGCCTGGTCTACAAAGTGAGTCCCGGACAGCCAAGGATACACAGAGAAATGCTGCCTCAAAAAACAAAACATATATATATTCATTTTTGTAAACAGGTTCTCTCTACATAGTCCTGGCTACAATAGAACTCAATTTGTAGACCAGGCTGGCCTCAAACACTCAGAGATCCACCTGCTTCTGCCTCCTGAGTTCTGGGATTAAAGGTGTGCATCACCATATCTGGCCCATGCTACGTATTTTAAATGTTGGGTTTACCTTCCTTTCTTTTTTTAGGTTTTTCAAGACAGCGTTTCTCTGTGTAGTCCTGGCTATCCTAGAACTCACTCTGTAGACCAGGCTGGCCTTGAACTCACAGAGATCCACCTTCCTCTGCTTCCTGAGTGCTGAGATTAAAGGTGTGCACCACCACACCTGCCCTAAATGTTGGACTTTTAAAATATTCTTAAGAATATGCTTGAGCCGGGCGGTGGTGGCGCATGCCTTCAATCCCAGCACTTGGGAGGCAGAGGCAGGCGGATCTCTGTGAGTTCAAGGCCAGCCTGGCCTGCAAAGTGAGTCCAGGACAGCCAGGCTGTTACACAGAAAAACCCTGTCTCAAAAACCCAAAAAAAAAAAATAGGCATGAGTCCTTAAATTCAATTCCCAGTAACACACACACACAATAATGGAGGAAGGAGCTCCAAAGAGTAGGGTAGCTGGACACAGGTGTGGTGAGAGGAGAAATGAGAAAGAGGGGCAAGAAGAATTTAGCTGGAACATGGTGAGGGAGGACAATACAAAGGGAGGGGGAGGAGGGACAAATAACATTCAAGGTATTTGAAAAGCCTAAGGAAGCATTGTTTGCTGTTAACTTAAAAATTCATGTGTGTGTGCACATATTAAATGATAGATAGATAGATAGATAGATGATAGATAGATAGATAGATAGATAGATAGATAGATAGATAGATAGACAGAGCTTGAGAGAAGTTATGCCACGTAGGGTGACAATTCTCTTCCCAAGAACGATAGACTAACAAATACTCCATTGTCAAGCACAGGGATTATCCCTTCAAATTGGCGGTCAGGGATAATCTAGAAGACTCCCCAAAACAATGCTGGCTATTGCTGTCACCCTTCATTATCTTCTAGAACTTGAAGGTGAGACCCTATTGCTGAAGAAACCACAGCCCTCTCTCTCTGCCTGTTGCCTTGGTCATGGTGTTTTATCACAGCAATAAAAAAGTAATGAAGACATTACCCTCTTTTAAAAAAAAAAAAAAGGTAAAAAAGGCTTTCAACTTTTTTATTTTATTATATTTATTTATTTATTTATTTATCTATTTATTTATTTATTTATTTAGTTTTTCGAGACAGGGTTTTTCTGTGTATCCTTGACTGTCCTGGACTCATTTTGTAGACCAGGCTGGCCTTGAACTCAGAGATTCACCTGCCTCTGCCTCCCGGGTGCTGGAATTAAAGGCATGCACCACCATGCCCAGCGTCAACTTCTTTAAAACTTTGGAAATCAACCAGTGTTATAACAACCCAAAGATATTTACTCCAGAAAAAATGGCTGTCTGTAAGAAGAGAAAGCAGGTGGCAGTTGGCTTGCCCAGGACCCTTGCTCTGCATCTAGCTCAGCAGAAGCCTTGAAAATATGGGACCTTATTCCCAATACTATTTCACAGAATGGAGTTGGGGGTCTGTCAAAACTCCATTCCGAAAGATTGTCATTACATGTGGCATTATCCCTTGTCCAAATTGTGTAGGACCAGCAGTATTCCAAATCTGGGAGGCTGCACATCCAGAAGAGGGTGTCTCTGGCCTGGCAGGGCTCCTTCCACATCCTCTTCCTTCAGTGGTTTGAATATTGGTGAGATTTTGAATTTCCCTTTGTTTTGTTCCCTTGTTTGTTTATTGAGCATGTGGAGAGTGTGTGTGTGTGTTTATATGAATGTATGCTGTGTGTGTGTGTTATTATTAATTCTTTGAGAATTTTGTATAATGTGTCTTGATTGCATTCATCCCTTGCTCTCCCCAACTCCTTGCTTTCTTCCTACCCCACCAACTTCTTCTCTTACCCCTCAACTTCTAGCCCCTCCAACACTTCCTGTCTTTTTTTTTAACCTTTTAGAAGAGACTATCTTGAAGCAGATGACTTGATCCTGCGACTCTTACAGTCTTTCCACCTCCTCTTCTGTAATGTTCCCTGAACCTCAGGAGTTGTATTATGAAGTCTTGACTGGAGACAGACACCCCACAGTCAGGTGGTCTTTGCCTTCTGACAATGTGTAGCTTTCTGTAATGGTCTCCACTTTTGCAAAAAGAAGCTTCTTTGATGAGGGGTGAGAGCTGCCCTTATCTGTGGATGTAAGGATAAGTGTTTAGAATGCAGTCAGGAATTATACTGGCTTAGGAAGCTGCCAGTAGTAGGCTCTCCTTAGATTTCATGGCCTCTGAAGACACAGGTGGTTAACTAGCTTACAGTTCCAGGCATGGATTCCCTCCTACTGAACCAGGCATAAGTCCAACTACACAGCTCTTGTTTGCCCCATAAGTGCCACTATTGTATCTTTCACAATATCTTGCTGTGCTGATGATCATCGTTGTGGTCTGCATGGTACAGCTGGGTAGGACTATTGGTTGCTTTTCTCCCTTTGCTGCATGCATGGCTCCATCCAATGCTTTGAGAGCTAGTCCCCAGGGAGGAGACTTCCAGGTCAGAGTGTGTGGTGTCCTCAGCAATAGGGTCTTTTTCTGGAAGGCATCAAGGACGATGCAATGGCCCATATTGTTTTGGGAGTCTCTTGGACTTCTCTGACCAACAGCTCGAAAGGAAGTGTCCCAATCCTGGCACTGGGGATTTTGTTAGATAGTCTGTGACTTTTTTTTTTTTTTTTTTTTTTTTAGGGGGAAGAGAGTATTATCACCCCAGTGCTGTAACTTTAATTAAACGCTATGTGTATATGTTTTATATAACATTAAGTGAGCATAAAACAATTTCCTATAGCTTCTTCAAACATCCTTAGTGTTATTTATCCTAACTCCTTCATATTGTCTGGCTCTTTATTATTTAGGATGTCATATTGACTCTGATAAATGCTTTTATTTTCATATAAATAAGGGAAGAGAGGTCTGAAAAGGGAGCTGCAAGTCCCCATTGGTACCTACTGAGGTGAGGTTTGGCTCAGGCATGTCTAAGTCCAAGAACTATGTCATCCACCAACTGAGCCCACTACTCCACCCCTTCCACAGGCATTCGGACTTCATTGTGGAATGGCATTTGTGGGGTTTCAAAGCCTCTCTCCACTTGGCAGACACTGAATGATGTTTGGTATGTAATTATGACATAATAAAAGCTAGTTTGTTTGTTTTTTTAAGCAGGCATTTATCTTGTAAGATTGAAAATTGTCTTCAGGACATAGCTAACAGCTTCTTCTGTCTGTCCTGATGTTGTACATAGACAGACAGCGTCCTCCATGTTCTACAGAAGCGCATGGCTTGCTGACTGAATCTGTGGATAAAATGTGTGAGCATAATGTAGCATTTGGCTCAGTGCCAGGCCTGGAGTTGGCACTTGATAAACATTTGTGTAATGAAGGAATTGGGTGAGATCATGGCTCTCCTGCTGAGTGATCCCCTCCCTCCTCTTGCCCTGTCATCCCCAGTCAGACCAACATGCCAGGCTTTGTTCCTGAGATCTTCAGCGTAGTTTCTTAGAGGCTGATGGCATCCAGAGTCACAGACAGATGCAGAGCAGTGAATGTGTCAGCAGCAAGACTGGGTCATGGATGGATCAGGAGGGAGACAACATGATGTGGGTGCCCTAAGGGACCATGAGGGTCCCATGGCACAGCCCTGGAGTCACTGTGTTCCACTGTATGCTGCCAGTAGCCAAGTCTTCAACATGGATTTCTACAACAAATCTATCTCTCTTAACCAGGAGTGGCAGACCTTCTGTAACCATAGGGTGGGCTACCTAGCAAGAACCTATTAGATAGATACATAGATAGATAGATACATAGATAGATAGATAGATAGATAGATAGATAGATAGATAGATACATAGATAGATAGATAGATAGATAGATGATAGATAGATACATAGATAGATAGATAGATAGATAGATAGATAGATAGATGATAGAATTTTAAAAGCTGAAATGGCTCATTGAGTAAAATGCTTACTTTGTAAGCATGAGGAGCTGGGTTTGAGCCCCAGAACCCATGTATTAAAACTCGGGCTGTGGTGGGGCACACTTCTAACCTCAGTGACGGGGAAGCAGAGGCAGCAGGATCCTGGGCCCAAGCAGCCAAGCCTATTTCTCAAAATCCAGGCCACTGAGCAACCCTGTCTCTAAAGAAACCTCAAGCATGACACAGGAGGTCGTCTCTGATCTACACAGAGAGAATATTAATAAAAATTAAAATCCTTCTCTTTTATTTACAGGGAAAAGACTTGAAAAGCAAAAATGGGGATATGAACATGATATAGGAATGATAAAGAAAAGGGGCTAGATTATTGAATCTACTCATATCTTTGTATATTGATACACAATTAAGGTTATATTTGGCTACATTGGTATAGATCTTTATATACTGATACAAAATTAAGGTTAACTCTTTTTAAGGTATTGTACCTATGTAATTCTTAAAAATGCAATGTGAAGTTCTGGGCCTTTTGACAGCAACTATCACAAACTGTTTAGGATAATTAAGAAATGCAAACTGGGCTGGAGAGATGGCTCAGTGGTTAAGAGCACTGGCTGTTCTTCCAAAGGACCTGAGTTCAAATCCTAGCACCATATGACAGTTCACAGCTGTCTGTAATGGCCAGGCGTGATGGCACATCCCTTTAATCCCAGCACTTGGGAGGCAGAGGCAGGTGGATCTATGTGAGTTCAAGGCCAACTGCGTCTACAAAGTGAGTCCAGGACAGCCAAGGATACACAGAGAAACCCTGTCTTGAGAACTCAAAAAAAAAAAAAAAAAAGAAAACCAATAGTCACTCAAACTTGTCATTTTGTTAGGTACTAGTTTAGTGTATCACAGATGTTTTTCTAAGTTAATCAGAAATCAAGTTGCTAAGAGACAAACATTTGCTTATTCAAATATATGAAGATAGATAGATGGTCTTCAAAAACCTCAAGAGATCTGTAGAACATGGCATTCAAAGATGTTTCCTTAACTTAAGATTTTTTTGATATTAAGACATGTCAGCTCAAGCCGGGCAGTGGTGGCGCACGCCTTTAATCCCAGCACTTGGGAGG
>CAJQZJ010031128.1:10616-24685 GCA_907164525.1 Lophiomys imhausi
AAAAAAAAAAAAAAAAAAAAAAAGACATGTCAGCTCTTGACAGCAACCCCCCCTATCCTACTTCAAGTAGATAATGAGCATGCAAGAATCTCCATTTGGAGATGGCTGCATTAGTGGCAAGCTAGCCACTGGACAAAAAAAAAAAAAAAAAAAAAAGCCCTTGCTTCAACTGTAGACAGAATGCTGTCCAAAATGGACAAAACTCGGAAGCAGATAAGTCGACAGCCTAGCTCTGCCAAGACAGGATGGACAAGTCCTTCATAATTCCTGCTTTACAATTAATGTCTGTCAGAGATACTGAGCCAAAAGGCTGAAGATTGATGCTCCAACGTTATAGTGAGAAATTGGGAGCTATCCAGACAGCCAGTTGTCTGTCATTTCTTAGTTTTGGAAGCTACTTGCTCTGCACTTCCTATATATTCAGATATATTTCTCCTTCTCAGGTCTCTGATGTGGCTGAAGACTAGATATAGTCTCACAGTTAAGTTTTAAATTGATTAGGAATCAAAAGGATGTTCTAGATCTAAGATATTTTTTAAGTTGGTTATTCAAGTTAGGATGGAAACTGAATTATATACCACCTTAAACTCATGGAGATGAAATGATAATAGAATATTATTATTAGTTGCCAAATACATATGGACTGGAAGTTAGGAATGTATGTTATACTGCATAATTTTCATAATTGTTGCCTAATTGTTCTTATTGTTTTGTATTGTATTTATTGTTATAAAAAAGGTAATAAGTAGGAAAAAATTAAAATCCAACTTCCCTTTTCTTCCTATGCATTCTTGCTTTCATCTCCCAAGTTCTAGTATTGTAGGTGAGCATTTCCACACCTGGCTTATGTAGTGCTGGGTACCCAGCCCAAGTCTCCACTAATGTTGGTCAAGAAGTCTATCAACTATGCTACATCTTCAGTCCCTAAAACCATATTCTTTCAGTAAAAAAATTGTATTTGTCCATGCCCCTAGAGGCACTGCAGATGTGGCTGCTGTGTCACATGTGTGTCAGTAAGTGACAGAGAGTGGAGAGGCTATGTCTACTGTCAGTGTTCTGTCCTGTGAACATCTGAATGATTAGTAGGCTAATATTCCCCCCCCCCAAAAAAAAAGTGAGCCTGAGAGTTGGGCTGATCTGAAAGTTGTTTGTATTTTGTTGCTAATTACTGGTTCCAGGATCTGGTTGCCACCCAGATGAGGACATTGTCATATATATCTGTCTTTGTTGTGTAAACCTTGCTCTACCTAATTGGAGTTGATTGGTTGCGTAAATGCTGAAGCCTGGATTGGGTAGACAGAGGTGAAGCATGGGGAGAAGATTGGCAGGCTTTTGAAGGAGATAGGGTCATGGAAAAGAGGAGCAGGAGGCGGAAAGGAGAAGACACGCATTGAGTTAGCTGGAAGAACATCATTCCACGTGGCCTGGAACATCAGCCTAGCATGGAGAATAGCAGCCCAAGGGACACATGTATATGATATGGAGTTTTATTTGGGGATAAAATTATAAAATACTTTGGATGGGCTAAGATTGCACAATCCAGGCTTAAAGTCCATCAGGTGCCTCCGTGATTATTCATAATTGGGCTAAAGGATAACTCTGTCACCCTAATAATCTTATGTGTCAATTATAAATATTAATGTTTGTTACAACACCTGAGATGACCACCAGACCAGTGGCATGGGGCCCAGACAGGGAGCTAGCCTGAGATGACCACCAGTCCAGTGCCATGCAGACCTTGGTGGGGGTGGGGAGAGCAGACCATGCCCAAGATGATCCCTGTCTAACCCCATAATGCACAAACAGGGCTTAGCACTCCAGAGACCACTACTGAGACAACCCCAGGACACACAGCGACCCCCAGGCACCACTAAGAGGAACAAGTAAGTAGTAAAGAAATGGAAGAGAAATAGAAACAGAAGGATGTGGGCATAATGAATAGAGACAGAGCTGGAGACTGAAGGGTAGTGAGGAACAGGCTGATGTGAGTAGCCAGCCATGCCTACTAGGACCATGGTGGTGCCTGTATTGCCACCAGGAGCCATGTCTGAGTTCATGGCCCTGCAGCAGCAGGGTTTTGTTACCATCAAAGGCCAGGTGGACAACCCTGGTTTTGGCTGCCACCTGGGGACATATTGATATCTGAGGGCTGTGCAAAACTGGCCCCACCCCTCCCCTCACCTGGGGGTTATGGGAGAGCAAGCCCTGGAGGCATGAGAGCAGGAAAGCTGACCCTGCCCTAGCAGCACCAGTTCTCCAGAGAGCTGCCCCCCGCCACATCCCTAGGGTGTGAGTGTGGGGGAGCTGGTCCTGTCTGCTGTCTGCTGTGTGATGGCATCAGTGAGGGAGAGATCCCCTTCCTTCCCTTTTGTACCAGATGGGCTGGCCTCAAAGGAATCATAAGAGAAGGCGTGCTATCCCTGCCCCTCACCTGCTGCAACACTTGGAGAGCAAAGAGAGCCCTGCACTTCACCTTGGCAGCACAGTAGAACTGGCCCTAGTTTCAGGGGTTGCTGGTGAGCTAGCTCTGAGGGTGTGAAGTGGGAGAGCGGGCAGGCTGACCAGCTCATATACATCTCAGGCCCAGATCCAGGGCTTTGAGTTGGTCCACTCCAACATCTACTCCATCTATGAACTGCTGGAGCATGTGCAGGGGGGCCGGTCTTAGAGATCCAAAACTACAGGATCTCCATGACACAGGGCAACAACAGAATATCCAAGAGGAGTTCCAGTGAGGTTCTAGTATTGATAGAGTAGCAGAGGCCAGAACAATGTACCAGACCAACGAGTCACGGCAATGAACATTTGTAAGCAAAGAAATATGGGAAAGGGGTATACTGTGTGACACACTGCAGCTTCCACAATGAAATTTTTTTTTCTGTTGGGGGTAAGGTTGCAAGGGTGGAAGGTGGGGTACAAGGCCAGGGAGATGAGTGGGATTGGAGTACATGATGTGAAATACTCAAAGAACCAATAAAAAGTTTGAAAGAATATTTGTTTATTTATGTGCTCTCTCACACGCGATGGCATTCATGTGGAGGGCAGGGAACAATCTGTGGATCTGTCCTACTGTGTAGATTCATAGGATCACACTCGGGTCATTAGCCTTGGTGGCAAGAACCTTTATCTGCTGAGCCATCTCACTGGCTCCAAAATGATTCTCTTTAGATGTCTTGACCACCACCAAACCAATGTACCAGTGCCCCTAAATATTCTCCTGAAAATAATCGAGAGGAAACAAAGGGAGCAAAATAGCTGATAGGCCTGTTTGTTAGGTCAGAGATAAGCCCTACCATAGAGCTTATTTTCAGACCCATCTGCTTTTTAAATTTATTTTATTTTGTGTGCATGAGTGTTTTGCCTGCACATATGTATGTGCACCACATGCATGCCAGGTGCCCACAAAGGCCAGAAAAGGATGTTGAATCCCCTGGAACTGGAGAGAAGGATAGTTGTGAACTAAACATGTGGGTCTTGGGAGCTGAACCTGGGCCCTCTACAAGAACAGCAAGTGCTCCAAACCACTGAGTATCGCTCCCGCTGCTGGCCACATTTGAGATGCCCTTGGCGAAGTTGAAAGGTGTTAAGAGTAGAAAGGATGGACTGTTGAATGGAGGGGGGCTGATATGTAGGGGCAACCCACTCCAGAGGAGTAGGATAGGTGGGAGAGAGGGGGGAGGGTGGGAGGGTAGAAGAGGTGGAGGGGAGAGGGCACTGTGATGGAGATGTAACTTGAAGTAATAAACAAACAAACAAACAAAAGAGTAGAAAGGCTGAATGACACCAAGGAAACAGTGTCTTCCAGGCACAACAGGACTGACACACATATTGACTCACAGAAACAGTGGCGTATGGCAGATCTACAAAGCTCCAAGCCAGATGGGATTCAAATGCTGAGAGAGGAAGGAGGACATGAGATCCTTAATCAAGACACTAACACCAATTGACATTGCTTGCCAAGAAAAAATTAGTTGTCTCCAGTGCATTCTCACTGGGTATGTAAACCATACTCAAGGGTAGACTCCATGCCCAGCAAAATGGCAAACACAAAATCAACTCACAGGTATTTGTGGGGACTGTTGTTGCTGTTTTTGGTTTTGGTTTTTTGGTCTTACTGATCTTTTGTTTGTATATTATTATTTTCAATTTTGTGTTTTTGTAGATCTTGTTTGTGTGTATCTCTGCTTATATATTCATTTCCAACCAGGTGTGGTGGTGCACACCTTTAATCCCAGCACTAAGGAAGCAGAGGCAGGTGGATCTCTGTGAGTTCAAGGCCATCCTGGTCTATAGAGTGAGTCCAGGACAGCCAAGCATGCACAGAGAAACCCTGTCTCAAAAAAAAACAAAACAAAATATTCATTTCTTCTGCTTTTTCATTCATTTTAAAAGCTTTTTAGTTGGCCCATATGTTTCCTTAAGAGGGAGAGAAAGAATGCACTGAGTTGGAAGGACTCACAGAGGTGAAGAAGTTCTGGGAATAGATGAGGAAGAGGAAACTGTGATCAGAACACGTCATATGACAAAATATTTTCAATAAAAAATTGTTTAAAAATCAGAATCCAAGAAACATTTACCTGGATTTAATATTATTTATTAATAAATAAGTACCTTTTTAACATTAAACAAAATAAAGGTTATTTATATATATACCCCCCTTTAAAAGGAAAATACCCTTGGCAAGCCAGACCTCAGAAAATTAATTCAGATGAACCCTGAGCACTGGTGGGAGTCAGCCATAGGACAAAGGTCACAAGTGGGAATTAGCAAATGGGGACAACAAAAAAGCAAAAATTCCTGTTGACTTTTGGAAACCTTAGAAAAGCAAAACGAGACAACCAAGAGGCCCCAGGGCCTCATTAAGTGAAGCTGTCGCAGTCCTGGGAGAGGATTAGAGGTCAAGACGGAAAGTCCTGCAGTACCCTTCTGAGAGCGGACATTTGGACTGGAATCTGCATACCCCAGGCAGATCACCAACAGGGCTGTGCCAGTTACCTGACTGACACACTGTGACTAAGTACCCGACACAAGGTGACTGAAAGAGGAAGGGCTTCTTTGGGCTCACCGGTTGAGTCCAGCATGGTGGTGAAGGCTGAGTTCATCTGGCTTCTGTTTCCTCCCCTCTTCCTCAGTCCAGGCCCTCAGCCCAGCCGGTGGTACCACCTACATTCAAAGACAGTCTTCTCTCCTAATTAAACCTCTCTAGGAACACTCTCTTTGACAGGCCTTGAGGTGTATCTCCTAAGTGATTTTAAACCCCGTCAAGCTGACAAAGGAGATTAGCCACCACAGTGTTTCATTCTCTTCCTCTGTGAAGTCTGGAGCATCTCAGCTCTATGGCTCTGAGGCAAGGGTAAAAGGAAAGAAAAGAGGGCTTCCTCACATCCATCCAGCCTCTAGTGTCCAGCATGTAACCAGAACTGGCTAAGAGTGCTTGGAAGTTGCCATGTAAATACAGGGTAGATTAGAACTCAAAATAAATAACCACTCCAAGCAGAATGAAACCTTTCATTCATAAGAGACAAGCACCCGCCAGGACATAGGTGGATCTCTCATAGAGAGCAGACACTTTGGAGACCCACCATCTCTGAGGGCTACCCTGGTTTGGCTGCCGTCCTTTCCTCTCTACCTGGACAGTGACAAGCAGTGTTCTGACTAGGTCACTCTGCAAGACTTTCAAAGCACAAGGACAAGGACCTCGCTCTGCTGCAGGGAAGGGGAAGAAAAAGGTCAGTGGGATTTGTTGGGTAGCCACTGCTTGGGCAGCCTGCCTGCCCCATGCCCAATGCCCCAGGCTCCATGCTTTCCAGGGAACTGGCTGTGTTCATATTTGGAACTCCCTCTCCAGTGTGGTAGTGTTAGGATATGTTTTCTTAGGATATGTCTGAATTAGATCACTATAGTTATCATTGCAGAAGAGGCCTTGTGCTTGTCGGTGGTTGGACATGAGTTTAATCCCAGCACTTGGGAGGCAGAGGCAGGTAGATCTCTGAGTTCAAAGCCAGGCTCATCTACAGAGCAAGTTCCAGGTCAGCCAGGGCTACCCAGAGGAACCCTGTCTTGGACCTGCCCCCCCCAAAAAAAAGGGGGCCTCAGAGATCTCCATTGTCTGTTTCCACAAATGAGGATGAAGTAAGGCTTCATCAGACACCAAATCTGCCAATAAGTACCTTGATCTTGACCTTCTAGCATCCAGTATCTCGAGGCACATATGTGTATTGTTCATACACTACCTAGCCAGTAGCACTTTGTTATAGCAGCCCTAACAGTCCAAGAGTGGACCCCCAGCTTGCCTTCTGATTTCTGTTCAAAGCAGCACCAGGTCAGCGGCTGTAGGCTTCAGAACCATTCCATGCATAAGAGTGAGCTTCGCAAAACCTCCTTCCAGGGACAACTAAGCTGTATTTTCCGGGGGTAGAGGTCTGAGACATCTGGTTCACCCATTGCCTGGGTGTAGGGACCTCAACTCCATGCCTGTCTACCATAGGGCTGTTGCCTAGCCAGACCTTAGCGAGGTTCTGTAACTAGATCTCTACTCAAAATCCTTGGGAAACAGATCGAAAAACTAAAAGGAAGGCTGCAGATTCTTAGTCACTAGCCACATGCCCTCCCAAAACCCTAGGGAGCATTATTTTTAAAAACTGGCAGAGTTGTCCGATGGGTGACTTAGTCTAACTCAGAGCCCCTTAAATTTCCCACTCACGCCCCCTTTTCACTGAGAAATATTTCTGCAACACCAGGAATTTAGGCACATGAGTGGGTGTGCAAATCACACACACACACACACACACACACACACACACACAAACACACACACAAATGCTAACAAATCATACATTTACTTTGAAGTAATTCTTTGGTATAAATATAATATGTAGTACAAAGTGGCAGAAAACTTTGTACAGTAAAAACACTTCATTTCATACATAAACAGTCTAAGATATGAGACAAGAGTCCTAGGTGTTTCAGGTAGGATCATTCCCATGGTGCCCAGGGACATCTGACCAGCACCAGCCACGGCGACCAAGGACACCTTGGATTCAATATATTTGATTTTGGTCTTGTGCTTTTACCATTTGCTCAATTCAGTAACTCTGCTCCCATTTTTCAGCCGTGTAAGAAGTTTAGGAAGACGTGGTCTAACCTGGGGCCACGTTTATAAAACCCATCTTCCCTCCACATTAGCACTGCTCTCTGCTGTCCAGAAGGAAGGTGTCCTTATGTGGGCTTTAAAGCGAGACAGACCTAAGTTTGGGTCATCAATCAGCCACGTGTGGCTGGAAGGAGCTTGGGTCGCTCCCGGTGAGCAGTGGGGACAGCGGGCAGTGGGGCAGCCCGGGGTGGGCACCGGCCACCCTTCCGTCTCCAGGAGTCGCGCCCGGCCTCCTCCCGGAGCAGCGGCTTGGGCGCGCTCCCAGGCGCATTCCAGGCTCGGCAGCCCCTCCTCTCTCGGCCTCTGCCACGGGGCTGGCGCCTCCCCGCGTCGCCGGGACGGTCTCGTGCAGGCTGCTGCGGACGCTGGTGGCCTTGGGAGCTGCAAGGGACCCGGACTCAGGTCCCGCCAGGGAACAGCGACCTGCCTTCCCCAGCAACCAGGTTGTGCAGGGCAAGATGGGACCGGGCTCTCAGCGCGCGCTCGTCCTTCTCCTGCTGCTCCTCGCCTGCCCCGGAGCGCGGGCTTCTCAGGTCAGTGTCCCCGCAGCTGGTCTCGGGGTCCCGCTTCCCGAGGAGGTAGCGCCGAGGCCGGGACATGCCACGTTCTACTCCTGTGCTGGATGGAGTTGAGGCTTGGAGCAAAATCTCGGGCTGGGGGTTGGTTGTTGGAGAGAGGAACCGGGTCCCCCATCTGTCACCGCAGATGCACCCAGGAGACCTGGGAGAACCTGGGCTGCTGCAGTCCAGCGGGAGAAAGCGGCTCCGCGTGGGAATCCGCAGTAGGGGAAAGTTGCTCCGGGATTTCAGAGACAGTGGTCTTTTGTGGGTCTCAGTGAGAACACCTGGCCGCCCAATTCTTTTAGAGAATGTCTCCGCTTTCCAAACCCAGAATTTACATTTCTAACTGAAATATTCTTGCTGCCACCACACCTTAACCCGCAGCGGCGTTTTTTTCTTTTCCTTTTTTTTTTTTTTTTGTCATTTATGTGTTCGAATCCCACTGGATTTATATACTTGACCAGATTTTTTTTCATTAGCCATTGGAAGCTGATTTTTAAAATTAAGAATGTAAATAAAAACTCATTTTAGGGACTTCGTATTGCCAGGTTCAGGATCAGTTTCCATCAAACGCATTCCAGCAGCCAGAGAGAGAGGCCCTTTACCTCTGTAAGAGTCTTGGCGGAAGAGCAGCCCGCCAACTTCTCCAACCATGCCAACAGCAGCATAAACAGCAGCCGGATGTTCAGGGAAGCTGGGTGCCTGCTGAGTTTCAAGATCCTTGCTGGTCTTCTAGGCCTTCTATAAGACCACCCAGTCAGGAAGCAGTGGTACAAATTCCGTCTCTGGTTGGACTCTGACCCGATCCTTGTCCATATTCCATGTCCTGGGGCTAAATCGCCGTGCACGGACAAGTTGCCCTGGGTTACTGAGAAGCCCGCCTGTGGTGCCCAAGAGTTTCCAAGTCTGGAGAATTTGGTTCAGAGCAGACCTGCTTGTGTTAGTGCGGAGGGTGATGAGTGGGTGTCGCAGGAAGTTGCTCAACAGCCAAATGGCTAGGGCCCAGCCTGGGGCTACAGTGAACCCACCCACAAGAGCAATGGGCTCTCCCCAGTTTTGCAGATTACAAAGCCAAACTAAACCTTCATCCCACGCCCAATGCCAAACCCACAGAAGATACAGCTCCACTGGGCTCCTCCATCCCAGGCTGCGAAGGGGCAGGGCAAGAGCAGAGGAGAGGAGATGTTCCAGAGACCAGCCGTCTCCTGATATTGATTGGGTGGACTTATCTGTTATATGAGGTTACAGGGGAAACAGTGAGATCAGGGCAACTGGTGAATCTGATGTAGAGGCAGCACTGAACGTGCCTCAGCTTGAACATGTCCCTGAGATTCTGAGATCCCTGCCCTACCCTAGCCAGGTGTTCTCAACCCCTTACCACTCAACAGCCTTCTTTATCTGCAAGACACTTGTTACAGGTAAAACCAAAGGATGCAAAAAAGGATCAGCTGTAGATGTTTGTTTCAAAATTCTATTAAATTGACCTTCACCTAAAGTAAATGGTTGGGGCTCCCCTGTCCTTCCAGCTTCAGGCTGGGCAAGCAGAGGAAGGAACCACAATGAAGCCTCAGCGTTTCTGGTTTCTTCTATTCTTTCAGGACTCTGATAAGCTTCCCAGGGGCTTCCTGGCTTCCTGCTCTACATGGATTTCCTTTCTGCATCTATTTTCCTGCTGTGGTCCCATGAAGGGAAGATCAACATTGACCTGTGTCAGGTAGTCTCTGGGCAGATCTTGGCTACACACACCACCACCCAAAGGACTTCTAGAAGTCCTGATGAGAGCCTTACCTGCAAAGGCTCTGGTTTGGTTGGTCCAGGTTGCACCTCAGGTAGCGCTATTTTTTATAGACATCCCCAGTGATTCTGACAGAGAAGATGTTGGAACCCCAAAGTAATATCAGCTCTCAGAGTTACAACGCGGAGTCAGTTACAACCCAGGAGAGGTTCGGGGTCAGGGGAACTCTCAGTGGACTCATGAGGACCTCAAGTAACATGGTGTACCTGGAGTCTATCTGACAGTATAAACCCAAAGCTCTCATATCCAGCAATGAGACTTGCTTGCAAGCATTAAGGATGGAATTTACCCACAGCATCACCTCTTTTCATGGAGGAGATGGGCTAGGATGGGCAAGGAACTTCACCAGCAGAAGCCAGAGGGTCTCCGAGTACAGCCTCTGGAGGAGGCCTGTCTGGAGTTTCTCTTTGTCAGTGTTCTCACTTTGCTGTCTTTTGAGACATCTAAGAGTGACATTATAGATGTGTTATCTGTGTGAGTGTGTGAGCACACATAAAAAGCTGGATGACACACACACATGCACGCACACACACACACAGTTTTTAAAGCTTCACACAGATTCTTTTGCATAATATAAATTTTCCTCACTATGAATATTTAGGTATGAGATTGCTGAATCAAATGGAAAATGAATTCCTAATACTGCAAGAAATTTTCAGACTCTATTTTATAACTGATATGTCCCACCAGCTGCCTATGAAAGACACAGGTACCCCACTCCCTTGCCAATACTAACATTTCTAGGGTTTTCACCCCAAATCATTCCAATAGGTGTCTAGGGGGATCACTGCATGATTTGTGTTTCTGTCTCCCTAATGACTGACAAATGGTGTAGGATGCTTTCTTGGGTGTTAGTTGTCATGTGAATAGTAGAGTCAAGTGCCCACTCAAGCCATATTCCTTTTGATTTTGCTTGTGAGATGGAAGTCACATGTTCAGTTTGTCGGCTCATGTGACTCACCCAGCCTTCCCAGCAGCCTGGACTATAGTCATGAACTGCCATTCTCACCTTGACCAATTTTGAAATGGATTGTCTTTATTCTCATTCAGTTTGGAGCTTTCTTTTGCAGATTCTAAATACAAGTGAACCAAAAATATTTTCTCTGTTTGTAGTCTTCTTTGAACTGCATTTTTTCTTTTTCTCTCAAAGATGAATACTTGTGTAGCCCAAACTGGCTTCGAGCTACCTGTGTAACTAAGGCTGGCCTTGACCTCCTCACCCTGCCTCCACCTCTCATGTGCTGAGATCAGGTGTGCACAGCTGCACCCTGAGGACTGTCTTCTGCAGAACAAAGTTTAATAAAATCCTGTTTATTGGCCAGAATTTTAGTAATCCAATTTAAGGACCTTTGGCCTAATCCCAAAGACAAAGCATTTTTCTTCTGTTTTCCTCTAAAATGTTCATAGCTTTGCACTTTTTACTAAGATCCATTTTGAGCTTCTTTTAATAGTGTGAGATTTATGCAGAAGATCACAAATTTGCATATGAATACTCAATTATTCCAATATTTATGGAAATGCCATTAAATTATCATTGAGTTGCCATAGCAGCAGTCAAAAGCCAAGCCTCTTATGAAAATGGGATCATTTCTGCATCCATAGTATACTACCTGTTTTCAAAAATGTATTTATTCACTTTGTGTGTGTGTGTGTGTGCATACACTCACACATTCATGCATATGCTACTAGAAATTTATTAATGGAGGAAGTGAGTCCTTCATCCTTATTAGTACTTTTCAGAATTGTTCTGACTATTCTAGTTCGTTTTGTTTTTCCATTAAAAGTTTTCAGTGAGGGTGATAGATGTCTTAGGAGGTAGAGGAATTGGCTGCCAAGCCTGACAGTGTGAGTTTAACTCCTGGTACCCAGACTGGGGAAGGAGAGAACTGACTCCTAAAAATTATCAGCCATACATTCATGGCATGCATGTGCAAACGTTTGTACATGCACACACATACACAGAGCATATAAATAAGTATAACAATTTTTTTTTAATTTTAGAATGAGCTCTTCTTTATGTATAAAAAAATCCTACTGCACTTTTGATTGTATTGTATTACATTTCTAGATCAATTTTGGGACAACGGATCTTCCAATCTGTAAATACAGTATCTCTTCCCATTTGCTTAGATTTTTTTTTTTTACCATCAGTGTTTTTTAGTTTAACAGAAACTTGCTTTTGTTAGATTTGTGTCTAATTATTTTGATTTGGAGTCATTTAAAATACTTTTAACTGGGTTGGAGAGATGACTCAGTGGGTAAAGTACTTGCTTTGCAAGTGTGATGACAGAAATTTAGATCCCCAAGACCACATAAATACTGGGCAGATGTGGTGGTCTTCTGGCGGTCCCCACACATAGGAGGTAGTTTGACATTTATGTATAGAACTCCCAGTTCAAGTTCACGGGAGAGGGGACATCTTAGGATCCAGAAAGCATTGTGCTTCCCAAGGCCTTGAAATATCCAGGAGGCCACTCCATATGTCTAAAACATTTGTGTTTCCACCAGTGGACACTTCGTTCCACAGGTCATAACAGGGCCAGGTGGTCTACTGTGGTTAACGTCCTGCCTTGTCTAGGGTTCAGAGGTTCCTGGCATGTTTCCCCTCAGCTGAGTCTGTTATGGATGTTGCCACAAGTGTTTGCTGTTGCTCTTTCTTATTAGCCTTTTAGCCAGGACATTTCTTTGGAGGCCTGTGCACTCCAGCCTTCTACTTGGATTTGGTGGCCTTGAGGTCCTGCCTGCTGACCTAGGAACTTGAGTACAGGGCCTCTCTGCTCTCATAAATATTTTGAAGTCCCGATCATGCTCCTCCTTGGTTCACCAAGTCAAGACATCTGTGATGTCACTTCCGTCATGTCTGGGCACTAGCTCTGCCTGACAGGCTTGCTTGGACCCGCCTTTTGGCCATTTGCCCCATTGAGCATCTCTTTACCAATACACAGGTTTTAAAATCATGAGATGGGGTTTTTGTGGCCTATGCTGGTCTTGAACTTGTAACCCTCCTACCTCAGACTTCCGCATGCTAGAATTATGATCTGTAAGTGTAAAGGGGCAGCTTGGGCAGCCCCAGGGCTCTTTCAAATTCTCTTCCAGAACCTTCCATACTCTCAGCAACCTCCTAGGACTTAAAATAAGGACATGACACCTAAAATAAATTATAAATAAATAAATAGATAAATAAATAAATGAAATGTAAGATCTCATTATATAGACTAGGCAAGCCTTGAAGTAGAAGCAATCCTCCTGCCTCTGCTTCCTGAGTGCTAGGATTGTAGGTATGTACAACTACATGTATTTTTTTTTTAAGGGCATTCTTTTTTTTTTTTAATAATTTATTTTTTATTTCTTCAAGTTACATCTCAATCACAATCCCCTCCCTACTCCCCCCTCCAGTCCCACCCTTCCACCCTCCTCCCCCTCAGCCCCCCCATCCTCTTCCCTTCTTTTTTTTTTTTTTTTTTAGTTTAAGGTATTTATTTTTCCCCCCAACAGCTCTCCTTTTCAGCCCAAAAAATGGTTCTTTTTCTTATAACTATAAATACAATACAAAACAACAGAAATAAATAGGCCACAATTATAAGAGTTATATGGCTTAGCATACATTCCCAATGTCCAGTCCATATGTATTTGGCACCTGACTTTAACATTCTACTATGTATGTACAACTACATGTATTTTTATTAAGGAAAAACTAACACACATAATTTGACAGCAATCAAAGTCACCAGTGTCAGAAGTTGGGTTGTGCATACCTAGGGAGTCACCATTTGTGGGGACATATATGTCCTGCGGGAGCTACTGGGGCATGAGACTTGAATAGCCTTTTCCGGGCTAAGCATGAACTAGCCAGGCAGGCAGAAGGAAAGAGAGGGAAAAGATTGGTTGTAGAGAAATACAGTCATTTGCAATGTAGTGTAAAAGTGTACTAACATGCTGGTGTCCCTGACAGTGCCAGTATCACTCTAAGGCATCTGTCCCTGATTCCATGAAAAGAATGCACGGTGCTAATCACAGCCTGGGATCCTACCCTGCCACCGTGACAGGCTGGTCCCTAAAAGCAGTGGGGCCCAGGTGGTATAGACTTCCTGTGGTTGGCCCGCCCAAGTCCTGTCCTGCTCAGGTTTTTCCTGGCTAGGTAACTGGGGCATGTTTTTGCCCCTTGTGACTCAGTTTCCTTCTCTGAATGGTGATGACAGAAGATGTTCCTATCTCATTGGGCATGGGAAGGAGAAAATGCATAGAAGAGAGAATGTATGGGGTGTGCTTAGCACATGTCAGGAGAGAAGGATGGACTGGCATGGTGCCTGCTCTCTGTTGTACAGCTTGCTGAGCAGTGAGAGACAGGAGAAGCCGTTTTTACTGTTTCTGTGACTGACTGAGAAAACAAAAAGAAGGTTTTGGTATTAATATAAAATCACCAACAGCTAGCAGGGAACAAATCAAAACTGCAGGCTGTGTGTGTAGCTCAGTGGTAGACACTTGCCTCCAGTGTGTGGGTCCTATCCCTGGTAACACACACACACACACACACACACACACACACACACACACACACACA
>CAJQZJ010031129.1:0-15370 GCA_907164525.1 Lophiomys imhausi
TAGTAGACATGGGTTCCCTTGAGTACAATTTCAGCTCTAGTGCTTCTACTCCAGTCAATTTATAAACAATAGCAAAATAGAGCTTTGTTTGAATACATAATGAGCTGTTCTCATAAACCTCAACCTTCAAAAATCATTATACATGAGTATTTGATACTGCAGACAATTACCGGCCCTCCATTTGTCTGGCAATAGTATCTGTTGTTACTTTGTCTGTTCCATAACTCTATCTCAAAAGTTATTGATAGCAGAAATCTCATAGATTGTCCTCTTAATACAATTGCATTAGCAATTAAACCATCATGTTATGTTTCCTGACTCAGGATTTAAAAGTTTGCCTCAAGTGTTTCCATTTCTCAGTAATGCTTGATTTTGTAGATCTTGAAATCCTGGACTCTACTTTTGTGTGTCTGATTCATGAAAAAATATGTTCAGTTTTCATTTTGCTGAAATTTATGAAAAAAATCCCTTTACCAAATATAAATCTAAGCCAATTAACTTGGAGCCAATGTTGAAATGTTGATAAATCAAATCTGGAATACTAAACTGTTTGCAAAAGCAGAGAACTGTACACATAGTATTTAAGAGGCTAGAAATCATAAGAATCAATTAACTCTATGTTCAGTTGGAACACTGCTTTTACTTTTATTCCACAGCCTTTTAAATAAATAATGCCTATTATTTAAAAAAATACTCATTATTATTTGCTGTGTTCCCAATGAAAAGTAATATATTTACATATATATATAATTTTCATTGTGTCTGAATGCATTCAACCCAATGTACATTCATTTATGCATGTGTATAATGTGTATGTTGATATAAAAAGCACCTATGATCCTTAGCAACACCATTTATAATTACAATTGTTAATGGACATATTAGTACTATCAAGATATGATTCAAAATACTGACTATAGAATAATTAAATCAATTACTTTTGAGACTTCACTAACATTAAAATGAGATTTATGATACTGTAGAAGAGATTACAAATTTAAAAAATTTATTAAAATAGCAATAAAATGCAGAATCAGTCCAGAACAGTGTAATAATTCTTTAATCTAAAATCACTTACTGAATCAGCATTATCAACAACAAATCATAAATACTCAAAAAAGAGCTTCAGATAGCCTGCATATGGTGGTTATGACCTAATTTCCTAAAGAAATGCAAAGTGTGGTCTATTTTGTCAAGTGTCTACCATAAGCTAAGTTCAAGAGACTATGAAACACTAATTTATGGGACAGAGTAATGACTTAGCAGGTAAAATGTACTTAATACCAAGTATGATTGTCAGACTTGGGTCCGTAGGAATTGCATGCTGAAGGTACTGACACAACTACTGTGTCATATTTTCTTCTGTCCTCCACCAAGATGCCATGGCAGAAGCATATCTACACACACACACACACACAAAATTGAAAGACTTATTTAGAAATATAATAAACTATGAACAAATATTACATTAGTATATCTATTGGTGCTCACATTGCTCAGGTCTCATAATAACCTTTCTGGTCTCCTGGTTCTTAAAAATCTTGCCTTCTTCAATGTTCCCTGAGTCTTTTGTGTAGGAGTTGTGATATATATTTCTGCTTTGGCAAGGATCCACATAATCTGTTGACATCTAAATTTTGTCTTGTTGTGGTTTGTTGTTCTATAATCAAGCTTTAAAGCTAGAAAAATTAATGTGTATATGCTCCCTATGAACATGAGGTTTAACACACCTGCAAATATCTAAAAGAATTATTGTATTATAACAAAATTGACTTCAGATGTACAGCCAAGCTATTTCTTCATCTCAATGTCTATTTCATCTTCCATTCTTCCCTTTAGTAAAGCAATCTACTCTAGGTTTATATTATTTTCATGTGCTCTTTCAGTATTTTCTTCCAATCTGTTATCTGAAAGTATCAGTGTGGAAGCAGTAAGAGACTGGTTAGATGACTATACTGTTGCTATTCACATGCAGTACTGGGTTTAAAGAAATCGATCAGTAAAGTACTCTTTGTACTATCATGACAACATGAGTTCAAATCTCTATTACCATGCCACATGATCTATAACTCCATGGATAGAAAAGCAGAATCAAGTAATTCTCTGTAGTTCAACAGCCAGACAGTTTCTCAGGTTTGATGAGAGTTTTTGTCTCAAATATAAAGTAGAAAGTGATAGGGGAAGACAGTGGATATCAACCTCTAGCATTCACAAATATGTACACACACTTATAAAACACAAACAAGTATACAAAATTAGTAATATGAGTGGCATTCAAATATCTTCACAACTAGTGGTAATGACAAAAAAAGGTTTTAAAGCAGTAAAAAAAAGAAAGCATAGTGTTAATAAAATTCAAGTAATTAAATAATACAAAAATATTGATCTGAATTATTCTGGTCATATAGAATAGAAAGAACCATGCTTACACTAGAGAATCCCACACAGGTACTGACTCTCCTTTGGCATTCTGATTTGAATCTCTATTTCCCAGATGGACATTAGCTCTTCTGATCACACACTAGGTAATAAATTGAAAGTGTCTTTGAAATTTGTAGAATTATTTTTGAGCTGCAATAAGTCAAAATAATTTCTGTTCTTGTAATCCATTTCCAAATTATTTAAATTGATAATTGTCAGCTAATTAAAAAACTATCTCAATATATAGAATGTCAGAGATATTTCTAATGATTTCATAGGATGCTGATCAATGAATTGAAAAAAAAACCTTAATGAAGTAATGTCTAACATTTTACATTAAACAGTTAAACAGTTGTCCAAAAACATATCAACTAAAATGATCACAAAAGCTTGAAACATGACATAGTTGTGAGAGTGCTTGAGATCCTACAAGAAGACTTAGGTTTTGGTCCATACACAGAAAATACTAAATGGGAGTACACACATATAATTAAAGGGTCAGAAATTTAAGCTCATCCTTGGCTGTGTAGAGAGCTTGAGGGTAGCCCCATATATATGAGACTGTATCTCAAGAGAGAGACAGAGAGAGGCAGAGTGAGGGGGGGAGAATAAATAATTACTGGTTTAAAGAAAAATATAATGAATAAAATTCATGGAAATGTAAGCCTAGCCAATTATTCATGGTTGGACAGAATACAGACCCTAGGAGATAACCTAACAAATATTATTTTAACTATATTCTAAATACCTGTCCTGATAACCACAGTTAAGTGTAGTTCTCATTCTTCATTAAATATTCTCCTTTTTTGCAACAGATGCAGACTATTACAGAAATCCACAACTATATAAAATGCAGGGATAAATGACTCTGGGATGTCAAACACCAATCAATACGCCTAAGACTTGGACAGTATCATGGAAAAGGGTTCAGAAAGAATTTAACAGCCAGTGGACAAGTACCCTTCCTGAATATGACAGGGAAGATGCACCCATGTAATCTCAACCATATGGCTGCCTAAAGAAGACCTGCATAATGACCAAACCAATAGACATGCCAATGTCAGTGGGGGAATTTAATACAGCTTTAACCCTAGATGAAGAGTTACAGGCAATAGATGAAAACTGAGAGAGAATGGGTCTTCTCCTGGAACAAACCTTCAAATAGTTTATTCATTCCTAAGTGGTAAGTCCTATACATATATGTATATTAGCAACACTAGTTTTTAACATTTAAAATATTGGTTTTATTATAAAATATATACAATATTTCCCTGTTTTTTAATATGTATTCTACTTCTGGATTACAATAATGAATGTAATTTACTTAGATTTTCTTTTCAATGTAAAAATTATAACAAATATTTTCTTTTTTTGTTTTTCTGTTTGTTTGGATGGTTAGCAAATATTTTCTATCCCTCTAAAACAGTACTTCAGGATATTGAAATGAATGTCAGGTCTAAATCTCTGTATATTTCTAATAATATTCCTAAATTATTTTTACATTTCTCTTCAATTATCTGAGTTTATAATTTAACTGCTTAACTATATCATGAAAATATTCCTTAACACAAAAATTTGGTGCCATAACTTATTTCATACATTATTTCTTGATTAATTACTTTTCCTTTTGAGCTTTAACAAAAGGAACAAATATATTGAAACTGTTGTTTTATTTATTACTGTCATTGCTACTGTCACATGTATACCCTTTTCTACTCTAAAGTATTCTTTGATATAATTATATGTGTGTGTATGTATGTATGTATGTATGCATACATGCATATGCTTATATATGCATATGTGCATATGTGTATATATGTATATATATTTGGTAGAGGAATTTTATTCCAACAACATGGCTACTCTGGCAAAAGATCATATCCAAAGACATAGGACTGTGTGATATGGCCTAATACAGATTTTCCTTTAGAATACTCCTTTAAACTCTCTGGCTGGAATATAGACACTACATACCTTTACTCCCTCTAGCTGGAATTTAGTACAAACCTTTAATCCAAAGCAATGATGTCTAATTGGGGAACAAAGTGATGAATCAGAGAAAGATTTCATAGAATGAGTTAGAGAACAATTTAAGAAGAACCTAGGACAAGCTTGTTACACGAGGTATGGTACCTACCTTTAAAAGAAGCAAATATGTAAAATTAATTTTATTAATGTATTTTCTTTAACATTATATGCTTAAAATACTTTTTTTCACTCTCTTTTGTTTTTTCCTTTAACTCTGTTTTTATTCTTTTTAAAGGTTTATTTATTACTTCAAGTTACATCTCCATCACAGTCCTCTTTCCATTCGCCCCCAGTCCCACCCTCCCACCCTCTACCCCCTATCCCTTCTGTCCTACTCCTCTGGAGTTCATTTGTTTTTTAATTGTAAAGTAAATTTCAGATATATTTATCATGTGATTTCTCATATTTTGAAGTATATACTTTTTTGCATGTTATGGAATGAGCAAATTGAGCTGAACATGCATTACAGTAAATAAATCAAGCTGAATCATATATATTTTAAAATATGTAACATTTAAAACAATGCAAAAAGAACAATTGGAGAGAAAACATTGAAACTACTACTCTGCTAAATGAACATACTGTTTAACTGTCCCTTAAGTCCTTATGTTTACAATACACTTGTTTTGACACCCAATATTTATGTCATGAATAATGAGAAATTTCTTGATTTATTTCCACTCTGTGATAAAATAATTGGTATATATTTAAAAATTACTGGACCTCCCAGTTCAGACTAGTTGCATTTTAAGTGTTTGATATCTATACATATCGACCAGATTTTGTGTTATATAGTAAAGGTATAAATTATTTCTACTGTATTACTTTACTTATGATAGATGTGAACTAATCTCCAAAAGCCCTAGCTCTGTTATTCTTTCTTTACCTCACCCCCCACCCCAGATTCCTTTCATAGATGTTATTTATAAGAAGAAGGAAAAAAACTGGAAACTGGGCCATAAATTAGCATTTCTTATTTAGTTTTAAAGTTCCAATATCCCATATGGTAGAGTTTCTTGAGGTTTTTATTCTTTTTGCTTTTACAATATGTGGGTGGTGGTTGTAAAAAGTTTAACACAGTTGAGCACATACTGCTAAGTAATGGCAGAATTCCAGGTAAGAGAATGAAGACAGCCATGACATGTGTTGGCTTTATTTTAATCAACTTAGAAATATCTCTCAAGAAAGAATTTCTAGTACAAGTAAAGTCAGACATAGAGAAGTTTAACCTAAATCTGTATAACCCTGTTAAATGGCAATTTCGCAAATTTAAATAAGAAGGATGGTGATTTGGAAATATATATGTATTTTTAGTTTTCTTGTAATAAACCACATCCTAACTTGGTCATAGCAAACTGAAATTTTATATGTGTGTGTAAATTTTATGATAAGAAAAATTCAGCCATCATAAACAAGCAAATGCCATACAATCATACGGAGTCCACTGACAACATAATTTTTGAATAAGGTAAACAACTAGCTGTGGCCAAGGGGATTATTTCTGTATTTGGCTTCTGTGTGCATCATGTAAAAGATTCCTGCTGCTTTTGTTGTTGCTGTTGTTGTTAAGAATCTCTTTGGCTGCTGATTTCTGCAACATTTCAGGATGCATTGTTAACTCAATATAATCAAATTTCAATGTGGCTAATTTTTTCTTTAAACAACTTAACTCTAACTAATAAGAGATATATGCAAAAATAATTTACTTATTATTAAAGAATCCCATGATGAAAAACATAGTTTTAATTTCTGTATAATATGTATATGTAGGAAGTGAAACTAGAAAGAAAACCATGAGGGGGGAAGAAGAGATTTTTTTAAAGAGGAAGGAAGAGAAGAAATAAAGGATGAGAGTACATGTGACAGTAAAAAAAAAAAAAACAAACAGGGGGGAATAGGGAACAGTTAGAAAAACATAGAAAGCTAAGGAAAACGGTGTGAAAGGAGGATAAATGAAGACAAAGTATGTTTTAAGATATCATAATGAAACCCAATCCTTTGTATGCTGGATTTAAAAGTTCTTTTTTTTTTTTAGTTTTTATTACTTCAATTTACATCTTCATCACAGCCCCCTCCCTTCACCCTTTCCATTCCCACCCTCCTACCCTCCCATACAATCTTAATAGTATAGTACCTCTAAATTATAGTTTAAACTTGGTTGTAAATATATCATTTTAAAACAAATAACTGTCAGAAATCAATCTTCAATACTGATTTCCTTTCACAGAGTCTGAAGCACTAACCAAAAAGTATATATAGATTGGACCTATGCCCCCTACATATATGTAGCTGATAGGCAGCTTGGTCTTCATGCAGATCCCTTTGCAAGTGAAATGGGAGGGGTGTCTCTGATATGGACCTCATTGAGCACTTTAGCTGGGCTGCCTTGTCTTGTCTCAGTGGAAGAAGAGTCTCTTAATACTGATGTGACTTGATGAACCAGAGTGGGTTGGGGGTACTCTGAGGAGAAGGAGAAGGGGAGGGGAGAGGGTGGAAGGATGGGAGCAGGTGGGGAGGAAGGAAGCGACTGTGATCAGGATATAATTTGAATAAATATATTAATTAGTAAAAAATTCTCATATAAAATTCACAAACATATAACATTATCCTGTTTTTGTTAGATGTGGTGGCATGTTTGTAAAACAGACTGAACTCAAACTCACTGCAGTAAAAAAAAAAAAAAAAAAAAAAAAAGATCTTGAACTTATCATTCTCCTGTCACCATGTATCTAGGTATCCAGGGTTTGGAATATGATTGAATACTACCACATAGCCCATAGATATGTATTACAAATATACTATAAAAATATCTCTGCAATTTCATTTAATTTTGAGATAATTGCTCAACTAACATTTGATTATTTGTAAAACTGACAAATATTTTGTTTAAAGTAAATGAAGCACATGTTCAAAACTCAACAGAAGCTGCTTGTTGAGAAAACACGTTTTCCTTCAGCTATTTTCAACCTGAGACTGACAGTGCCTGTCAATGTTTCTGTAGCCACTGAAATAAATTAATGCACCATTCTAAGTCTTATTTTCTTCATGTTTGAAAGATAGTTATTTGAACTTCAGAGGAGTACAAATGCAGAAGCAAATTGAAATAACTGATACAAGGCACTAATCTTGTTAGTTACCTTTAAGCAGTTACCTTTTTTAATCCTGGCAGCTTGTTTCCCAACTACAATTGCATCACTTGAGCCAGTTATGTGAGGTCAATATGAATTTCAGTTGAGTATATAAATTTACATGTTTTTCTCTAATTTGTAGTGTTTTACTTATTACTGCTTAATTATATGTTTCATCATACTAATGGTGATGTGTCTCTATGTGTTTTAACTTTCCAAGTAGACTGAAAGTTATTAGTGAAATTGCAGTGAGTCATAGATCTCTCCTGTAGCTCATAATGATTAACCACATAGTAAGTGCTTAATTGATCAACACTGGATGAATTATGCATTTGGTACCAGTTCCCAATCTCAGCCTCACTGTTTATATATCATTGTCATATGACCTTTCTTCAGTGGAAAATGTGTGTAGAAAGAAAAGTTAGACATGTTGCACAAGTATTTGATTTTGTTTATGTATTTCTGGTAGCTTTCTGCCTTTCTGTATATCTGTCTCTCTCTCTCTACTTATGGAACTCATTATGTAGCTCAGAAGACAGGCTTCAACCTAGAAGTGATTTCAGTCTCAGCCACCAAAATTCTGGAAATACAGGCATGAACAGCCACAGTCAATTTAAAATGTTTTCATTTGATTCTTTTTTAAACTCAGATATATATATATGGACATCTGTTGGCATACTACTCTAACATATTCCCACATATTGAGTGGCTTAAAGAAACACATTCTCTCTCTCTCTCCCTCTCTCTCTCTCTAATTGAATTCAAAGAACTCAGAAATAAGAAATGACATGAGCCTAACTGAGGCAAAATCAGGGTTTCAGTGTTTTTTGGGGTGCCCTAGGGAAGAATCAATATCTTTTTCTGCTTCTAAATATCACTCATAGGATAATTTTCCATCTTCAGACCAAATTTGATTACACTCAATCTGTCTTTTCTCCATATCTGCCTTCCTCATATAATTTTAAGGAACTTTATGATCACATTGTACCCTCTAGGACAATTCAAGATTATTTCCCTAATTTAAGAGCACCTATAGAGAAATCTAAGTGTATCCACAACTATAATCTTCATTCACCATGTAATGTAACATATTAACAGGTTGTAAAGACAAAAAGGGCTATTACCAACACACATTGTACATATATGTGGAACACACAAAATTTAAGGTAAATATTGAAGAAAGAAATCCTCTAAAATGGAGATACCATTAGAAGAGTGATTTTTCTACCTACTATGCCATTCTTCAAAAGTACAATGAGAAATGTTTTTCAGGCATTAATTTTAAATCAATTGGACATAAAATGAATGAGTGACTAATTTGGGTTACTAATTCCTTTCTTTATTCACAGAATACTGATAGCTAATATTATTCTTCACAGAACATACATTCTATAAATTACTTGTAAACAATAAATTAGTCAATGTTTAATTTTCATTCATTGGTGTGTGTACATATCTTAGGTAGATTAACAACATAAGACATAAGAATAACTCTTCTTGAAATGTTCTATATATTCAATTAAGAGAAAATATTGTTTGATAATCTTAAGTGACTTTATAAAGAATAATCCATTAAATGAAGAGTTTAGATATAAACCCCATTCACATGATCCCCAGTTAGGATTTCTTGACCTGCACTGCACTATTCCTACAAGGAACTTTCTTTTTTGAATCATATCTTATTTGTTTTTGTGTTTGTTTTTCATTTAATGATTTTATTGTTTGAGAATTTCCTATATTAACATTTTGTTACCTTCTATTCTACTCATTCTTAAATTCACAATCTCTTCTTTGTTATTATCAAATATTTACTTATACTTCTATATATACAAACTCAACAGAGATAATTTATTGTTGCTCATAAGTATACATGCTTAGGGTTGAACACATGAAATTGGCTAAGATATCAGGAGACACAATCCAGAGAAGATTGATTCTCCTCTCACCAGTCACTGCCTATACCTCTTCTAAGAGTGGAGCCTTTTGAAATTTCCTGCCTTCATGCTGCTAACTCAGCTGGTATTATCACAATGCATATCTTACTTAGACAACAATATTGTTGAGATTCTATACTTGGACATGACTTGGAAGAATGAGGCTAAAGCCCATATGTAAGGCTTCTAATAACTACCTATAATGTAGGAAGGTACTAGGCAAATTTTTCAGGGAGAAAAAAAAACTTATTAGTTGTATCTAGCTGTAACTGCTAGTTATAAAAACAATGACCAGTATGGAAAGATATATCCAAGTATACAATAGTGGCATTTTTATACTGGCAAAGCCAGTAATTATCTAACTGGACTTAAGACAAATTAATAGGAGGCAATTAATGACTGGTTCTATAAACCTTGTGTATTACCTTATTACCTATGACTGGACACAGAGAAGAAGCTAATACTGTCATTTTCCTAAATGAAAATAAATTTTAATTACTGTGTATTATAATTTTGTATTCTAATATCTGTATTAGATGCTTATCTAAACTTATCTTTTTCACACCACTCATGAAAGAAACTTCTTGTTGAAACAGATAGAGATTGTTACAGATACCTTCAGCTGGACATAATGCAAAAAATGAGCGGCCCTGAAGTACTCCAATAGACACATCTACAGAGAAAACCATACTCCTGAGGCTCAAGGAAAACATCACAGAAGATGGGGAAGAAAGATTACAAGAGCAGAGGACAGGACACCTGCTGTTTCTATCTTCTAGCCATGACAAGAAAATAGTTCGCATGAAATATCATTAGTGTTTTTGCCTTGCTACACTTTTTATTACATATGAAGGACTGAATGATGCATCCCAAATAAAACTCAGCTAAAAGCTTGCACACAAAGCTTCTCCAATTTGAAGGTTCTCTATTTGCATTTGTGAATGACCAATAAAAGGCTAACAGCCAGGCTTTTGAAATTTAAAAGAAACTTCAGTATTTGATTAGATTTGCAAATATAGAATCTACAAATTTGAACCATCGATTCTATTTATAATTGCTTACTGCATAAAACCTTCTCTTCTAAGTTCTGGGATGAGAGGCAATCCTTCCTGTTTTATTTCTGGAATCAAACAATACCTATGTATTAAAAAAAAAATTTATACGTGATAGTTCTATGCATCTTGCCATGTAGTTCTGAAAGAGTTAGAATTAGATAAATAACTTCTGAGAAATAAACAAGAAACAAACATACAAGTGTAAACAGCATAATATCTCATTTTCATTGACCCTGAAGATTGTCTTTTTTTTTCATGTTATTCCTGGAATGTAGGTTTACAGAAAAAAAAAATGAGCAAGGCTTAATGCAACTCTAAAGAATTAGCATAGTCAGCTGCTCAGCTGAGCAAAAGTTTTAATGTAAAGTACTGTTAATCGAGAAATTGATGCTAGGCTGTACAGTGTTGCTGTTCCTTTTTATAACTGTCCTCATTCTGCCAAATATTTTAAGAATCATTCATTAGCACCCTTAAAACTTTTTGAAGGTGGTACCCTGTGCAAATATCATATGCCCGCCTTAAGAAAACTTACCTAAATCAATGGTTGCATACATATATTTAAGATTAAGTGTCAAAAATCAGAGCAAAATTGTATTAAAAAATTTGCTGTCAGCACAAATAAGATATGAAGAAGAAAAATGTAGGATTTAAGTTTCCTGTGCTACTGGGATTTAATTATATTAGATAAAACATTTTGTAAATGTTTTGCAACATGAACAGATCCCTTGGAAGGCTTAAACTGAAATATTATAAAGATGCCAAGTCTCTCAGTATATTCATTTTCAGAAGAAAGGGAATTTCAATTTTAATATTCTGTAAATAAGAGATATTTTACATAACTTAGTATAATTGCTACCAAATTAAAATAAATTCAGGTGAAAACATGGTAATGTATATATTTCTACTCAAACACCAGATATGAGAATATTTAAGAATGATCCAAATTAGTTTTATAATTTTTGAGTCCATAGAGAAATAGTATTCTACTTTGTAGGAAACAGAATACTACTAATGTCAACAGTAATAATATTTATAAATTACTTAATTTTACTGACGAGACACTCAAGATATGAAAGTTTAAATATGAGTAAAATATCAACTTAGCCTGTTTCATTACTTTAGTGAACAAATTTTGAAATTATTCATTAAACATTTTAAAAATTTAAAGTCTTAGCAGACATAGAGTCACTTTAGTATTTACACCTGAAATTAATTTTAAATTTCCTGAAGTAACTAGAACAAAATTATTTTAATATCTCTGTTCTTTTACAGACTAATGTACTGTGGTAGCTAATTATATCAATATAATTAGTTTAACACATTCCTAGGCCATTGGTGAAGCACATTTTTACAGAAAGTTTAACAAAGTAGGATGACCCACTCTGAAGGTAGGCAGTGGCATCTGTTATCTAGGATCCAGAACTGAATAAAAAGAGAAGACAAGAAAATCCAGTAGTAGCATTCAGTCTGCTCTACTCTCTGATCTGCCAAGGTGTGAGCAAGGAGCTTCATACTCTACCAGAACAGTGGACAACTGCAGCAACACCACTCCTTCAATGATGGACTGAACTCACAATGCATGAGTGAAAATAAGTCATTCCTCTCTTAGTGGCTCTTATCAGGTATTTGTTTACAATGATAGAGAGTAGCAAATACTTGCTCTATAGACTAAATTAAATTTGTGTACTCAGTATTGTTGTTGTTGTTAATTGGCTTATTCTCTCTCTGTCTTTTTTTTTTCTTTTTGGCTTCTACAAATGCTCATGTTTATGAGCACATGTGTACATGTTTGCATGTTTGCATGCTTGTGTGTGTGTGTGTGTGTGTGTGTGTGTGTGTTGCTGTATATTGATTCCATACAGTACTGAATACTAGCCAAATGATCTACTACTGAGCTACATATGCAGATGTCTTTTAGTTTTTCAAAAGATTTACTCTAAGTTGTCAACAGTAAAACAGGTTAAAACATATAAAATTAGAATAAGCTTCACTTAAACATTCTGAAGATGATATTCTCACTTTCATTTGGTTATATTTTGATTGATCTATGAGAAATATATTTTATGAACTCAATTATACTGATTTTATAAAGGTGAAGGAGGTGAAGTCCATTATATGATCCAAATTTTATATAAACTATGTGTTGATTGGATAATAGAATGAAAACCAGACTGGATATTCCCTTAAATATATTCAGGTGTACACTCAACTGTCTTTTGTTGTCTTCTTTTCAAGCAACAAGTATTATTGATTGTTCATCTATCACATGAAAGCTACAGAAAAATAATTCAGTAATTATCTCTCTTTAGTTTGATTTTTTTGAAATGTTCAAAGGTCCCAGTCTTACGATTTAAAATTATAGTGATTAGGAATTTTATCTATTAACTGGAAAAACTGATGGGCTAATAGATGCATAATTTCTCCAAAAATGTTACATGCTCGAAAAACATTTTTCTGACCATAGGACTAGTCATACGTAACTATATATGTCAGACAAAACTCTGGTTGTCATAACAATTACTATCAAAAAGAAGAGAATATTTAACGGTTGTAGATATTTCTGGAAAGATGTCTGAGAGAGCATGTAAACTTTATAAAGTGCAATATTTTGTTTGCCTTGCTAACAAGTACTCCCTTAATAAATGGTTATTCCATGGTAGAGGCTAAATAATCTTGTTGAATGGATGGTCTATTCAAGGAAGTACATTTTAAGAGAAAGTCTATAATCCTGTTTCATTAATTATCAATATTTTGGGAATCATCATGCTTTTATAAAATTATTTCCAATTATTTCTAGTAAAAATGTTTTGATTATTTGGTAAGGTTATTGGTTCCAAACTGGTTTTAGCACACACTTCTAAGACACTCTCACATTTACTGTCTAGGAACTAATTTTAAAAACACAAAGAAAGGCTTTGCATATTTTTTGATCAGAAAATAAAAATTGAATAAGAAAATTTTAATAAGTTCATCCAGACAGATATTAAATTTATTTTATTTATGTATCCAGCTCAGAATATTGTGTTATCTGGTGGGACAGAAAAAAGCCAAAGATCAATAAGAATAACTGGTTCAATTTGGATTTCACTGAAATAATGTAACTTGGAGATTTGGTATATTTGGTGAAGGGAATTTCATTCCCACAAATGATATATGACTTCAATTATTTGTCCCTTTTGCTGCAATTCTGTCTTTATGACACTGAGCCTTTTCCAGTCATCTTAATGCATCTGTTCCACATTGTAAGCAAGAAAGTTTGATCTCAGTAAAATTCAGCTGAGTATTCACTTAATTGATCACAGCACTTACTGGAAACATTCCTGAATAAATGATAGAGGATACTTTTCTTTTCCTTTCTGGGTGATAAACTTTGACTTCTCACCACATTATATTGGAAGTTCAACTTTGGCTCATTTTCATCTGATCATGACAATTATAGTTGATTGTTCTGTGGTTTTACTCTCAAAGATGGACAAAATGTTAGAAGAATTCAACTGAAGTGACACATGACCTTTTTAGAGAGCATATACCTGCTGTCCTTGGAACATTATTTAGGGTACATAACAGCATTCTAACTAATACAGACTGTCTTTTTTAATATCTTCTCTCACAGAGTCTAACATTTTCCATGAGTATTCAAATAAATGTTTATAGTCAGAAAGATGGCATAAGTATCTTTACTAAAAGAATTAATTATATTGTTCATGTATAATCTCCTCATTTCCACAATAATGTATTGCATATTAAAAACACTCCATCTCACCTGCATCATCTGATTTTGTTCACCATATCATTATACTCTTGTGTTTAGAAAAATATGAATCAGTTTCTAAAAGAAGTATAGATATATACTTTTAAGCTTACTAAATACAAATCAAGAGGAAATTTGCCAAAATGAACATGATTTCCTTAGTTATAAAAACAATTGCAAACTCACCAAACTTCAATGAGGATCACAAAACAAACAAACAAGCCAAAAAAAGTCCTATGAATTCTTACATCTATTCAACCTGTAAAAGTCCATTTCATAGATAGACAAAGCAGAATTTTTGTAGAGGTAAAAAGTTCCAAAAGGAAAAATGTTATTTAAGCTCTAGAAATCTGAAATGTTCTTCAATAATTGAACATAGTTTGGGTCACTTATAAAAGATCATTTTGTTGTGTTCATTTATCTTAATGCACCATACCGATTATTCCTACTGTGGCACCAGTGTATCCCAGGCAAGAGTTCGATCTTGTCATGGGTGTAAGTAGAATATCAATATGAAATATCTGGTCAGGATAAGCATAAATTAATTCAGTGTTCTTCAAAGAGTCCTTCTGATTTGGGTTCCTAAAAATTCAAGGTATAAATTCAGAAAACCATTTCAAGTTCTTTGAGATCTCAAAATTAATATTATAGGAAAAATATCCTCTCAGGAAATTATTAGTAAAAGCAGAATGTCTTTAATGTTATTATTTTAATTTTGTTGTTCCTTCTCCCTTACACATAACTTCATGTTTTTGTCTATAAACCATATATTCTCTGAACTGGTACTCACAGAGCCAAGAATGAGAATGGTACTATTTGGTGGTTTGAAAGAGAATGACTCCCATAGGCATAGATATTTGAATTTTTGGACAACAGTTGGTGAAACTGTTTGGAAAAGATTAGGATGTGTGTCATTGATGGAGGAGGTGTGTCATTGGAGTTGGGATTTGAGGTCTCAAAAGATTTCTGCCATTTCCAATTTTCCTCCCTCTTTCCCTCAGCCCCGTCTCTCTCTCTCTCTCTCTCTCTCTCTCTCTCTCTCTCTCTCTCTCT
>CAJQZJ010031131.1:3618-23048 GCA_907164525.1 Lophiomys imhausi
AGGAAGGAAGGAAGGAAGGAAGGAAGGAAGGAAGGAAGGAAGGAAGGGAGGAAGGAATTTAAGCAGTCTAGGAGGGAGGGGATTGGCATTCTGCCTTGAGGGGAAGATAGGAAAAAGGCACCGATAGCTGTGTGAAGTAGCCTGATCTATTTAGGGAAATGCAATGTACATGTGTAACGCCAAGTGTGAGTACAAGGACATGTGGCAGCAGATGTGGCTGCATTAGTAGGAGGAGCGGACACATGGAGGGCCTTGTGGGTGAAACTATATGATATATGACCACTGAGGGATTTTACTCAGGGTATCGCCATCATTCTGGCTTGCATTTTAGGGGACCTAAGATCAAGTGTAGAAGACCAACCAGGTAGTAGTAGTGCCGAGAGAGAGAGAGAGAGAGAGAGAGAGAGAGAGAGAGAGAGAGAGAGAGAGAGAGAGAGAGCAGATATAGTTGGTGAAGAACATAGTGACCAGCACTGAGATGGAGATACAGGCTGAATTCCAGGGCTATTTTGATACCCCACATGTGTTCATCTGGCCCCAAATCCTTTCACCTATTTTCATCATGCAATATAAAGGTTGGTATGTTTTGCCTTTCCACTGCTATTTTATGGTACAGTTCTTCACCCCAGAAGCAGCTGTTAGAATCTTTGGGAATGGGGTCTCTATTACTAATAGCTCCAGTCTACTCCTATAAGGAGTAATAATCAAAGATCTTTAGGTGCCAGCCAAGCAGTAGTGGTGCATGTCTTTAATTCCAGCACTTGGGAGACAAAGGCAGGTTGATCTTTGAGTTCAAGGCCAGCTTGGTCTACAGTGTGAGTTCCGGGACACCCAGAGCTACACAGAGAAACCCTGTCTTGAAAAACCAGGAAGAAAAGGAAAGGAAAGAAAAGGCATTGAGGGCCAGCCACGTCTTCGATCCCAGCACTCGGGAGGCAGAGGCAGGCAGATCTCTGTGAGTTCAAGGCTAGCCTGGTCTACATAGTGAGTCCAGAACAGCCAGGACTGCTACACTGAGAAACCCTTTCTCGAAAAACAACAACAACAAAAACAAAAAAAAGGAAAAAAAGGAAGAGAAAAGATTTTCAGGTGTCAGGTAATTTAGTTATCTGAATTTTCTTGTTTTCTCTCTTTTAAATCCTTCAGTTAAGAACACAGTGCCCAGCCAAGCATAGTGGTGCAGGCCTTTGATCCCACCACTCCGAAGGCGGAGGCAGAGGCAGGTTAATCTCTGTGAGTTAGAGACCTGCCAGGTCTACAAATCGAGTCCAGAAAAGCCAGAGAAACCCTGTCTTGAAAAACTAAAAAAAAACAAATCAAAAACAAAACTACAGTGCCCTAAATATTGTGGAACCAGGCTATTCTGATATTTTTTCAGTGCTATGTTACCTAAAGTTTCATATGTGGGGCTGGAGAGTTGGCTTAATTGTTAAAAGCACTGGCTGCTCTTCCAGAAGGCCCAATTTCAATTCCCAGCACCTACATGGTAGCTCACAACCAGCTGTAACTCCAGTTTCAAGATTTCTGATACCTTCTTCTGGCTTCCATGGGTATCAGGTACATACATAAATACATGATGAAAAAACACCCATACACGTAAAAAATGTTTTTAATTAAGAAAAACTTCTAGGGCTGGGTGGTGGTGGCACACACCTTTAATTGCAGCACTCAGGAGGCAGAGGCAGGCAACTCTGAGTTTGAGGCCAGCCTGGTTTACAGAGTGAGTCCAGGACAGTCAGGACAGTGCAAAGAGATCCTGTCTCAAGATTAAATAAATGAATGAATAAATAGCTAAAAGTTCCATATGTGTCAAATAGTTTAGTAGATAGATGTGTTTGCCATCAAGACTGATGGGCTGAATTTGATCCCCTAGATTCACATGGTGGAAGGAGAGGGCTAACTGCCTCAGGTTGCTCTTTGACCACCCCAGTTATTCCCTGGCATGCTCTCTGCCCTCACTCCACCCTTTCCTCCATACATGCAAGTGCCTGGGATCACACAAAGTAAATATATAAAAATGTAATAAAAAAAAGAAAGTCAAACCTAGTATATAACATTGCCTGACAGTTTTCCCCCATCCTGGTTAGCACTCTCCCTCTATTTTCCAGGTTACTTATTGCCATTTATGGGTAGGCAGAATTCTAGGACACTACCCAGTATTTCCACACAGCCTGTGCACACACATATTCTCCCAGTTACTTACTGAGACAGTGATGAAGGAACTCTTGTGAAGAGATGCCTCAGAAGACATCAAGAAAGTCAATCAGATGACTTTAATTTCTTTTTTTTAAGTGTATGGAGTATTTTGCCTGCATGTATGTTTGTGCACTACTTGTGTGCCTGGTACCTGCTGAAGCCAGAAAAATGTATCAGACCCCCTGGAACTGGAGTTGTATATGGTTGTTAGCTCCCATATGGGTGCTGGGAATTGAACCTGGGTCCTCTGGAAGAGCAGCCAGAGCTTTTAACTCTTTTTTGTTTTTTGTTTGTTTTTGTTTTTTGAGACAGGGTTTCTCTGTAACAGCCCTGACTGTCCTGGACTCACTGTGTAGACCAGGCTGGCCTTGAACTCACAGAGATCCATCTGCCTCTGCCTCCTGAGTGCTGGGATTAAAGGTGTGTGCCACCAGGCACCACTGAGCTTTTAACTCTTAAGCCATCTCTCCAGCCCTAACTTGGGTGATCTATAGGACAAGGCAAAAAAGACATAAATATATAAATACTGGGGCTGGGGTAGCTCAGTTGTTAAGAGTGTGCACCTAGTATTCATGAAGTCCTCTTCAATCCCTGAACCATGTAAAAAGCCTAGCATAGTAACATAGTAACATGTGCCTGTAAATGCAGCAGGCAGGAGGGCCAGAAACTCTCTCTCTCTCTCTCTCTCTCTCTCTCTCTCTCTCTGTGTGTGTGTGTGTGTGTGTGTGTGTGTGTGTGTGTGTGTGTGTGTGTGCATGTGGAGGGTGATGTGTGTGCTTGCAGTAGCTAAGGAATCCAAATAATAATAATAATAATAATAATAATAAGCCCCCCCAGAAAATAGAAGGGTCATTAGGGTCATTATAGGGGGCTGTGAAGGGAGATGTAGAGTTACTTATTTATTTGACAGAGTGTCACCATATAGGCTGGCCTCAAAATTTTGGGAATCTTCTTGTTTCTGCCTCTTGACTACTGGCATTATTGCTTGGAAGGGATTTGTTGTTGTTGTTTGTTTTTTTGAGGTGGGGTCTCCGGTAGCCCAGACTGACCTTGAACGTGATACAGAGTCAATGACTTTGAACTTCTGATGTTCAATTGTTCATCTCCCGAGTGCATGCACTTGTTTAATGCAGTGCATGAATGAAAACCAGGACTCCATGCATGCAGCAAGCACTCTACCAGCTGAGCTACATACACCCTCAGCCCTAGGAGCTGTTTTTTAAAAATGGGTTACAGTTTCCATTTGTTCTGGAGATCTCTTGCATAACAATATGAACACATCTAACATTTTTTTAATTTAATTTTTTTATTTATCACCGATTTTAGTGTGTGTGAGAGACAAGTGAGGCAGGAAAGCATGTGAGATAGTTTATCTTGGGACCCAATTAGGGTTTTGTTTTGCACACCTGCCTTCTTCTAATGCACTTGGCAGTCTAGCTCCTTCACAAGTGCAGGTTATGCACATACACCCCTCAAAACAATGCACCTCGAAACCTCAGAACTCTTGGAACCCTGACCCACATCAGCCATTAATACTCCATATCTCTAAACAATATCATAAGTTTTCCCACCCCTATTAACAATGAAATGTAAGCAGTTTCTTTTTTTTGTTGTTGTTTGTTTTTGTTTTTGTTTTTCGAGACAGGGTTTCTCTGTTTCCCTGGCTGTCCTGGAACTTGCTCTGTAGACCAGGCTGGCCTCAACTCACAATGATCCACCTGCCTCTGCCTTCCGAGTGCTGGGACTAGAGGCATTACCATGCCTAGATGAAATTTAGGAATTTTCTATTCAGATGTATTCCCAAGTATCCAGGCAAGAAGAATAAAAAGACTGATCCACCTTGGAATATTTTTGGGTGCTTGTGCAGTAGGAACTGTTTAGGGAGAAGCCTCCATTGTCCATCTGTCCTAGTCTCATTTCTATTGCTGTGACATATTTTTTTAAAAAGCCAGGTTAATTCCATCATTCCAGAGGCAGAGACAGGCAGATCTCTGTAAGTTCAAGGCCAGCCTGATCTACATTGAGTTCCAGGACAGCCAGGACTGCATAGAGGGACACTGTTTCAAAGCAAACAAACAGAAAACTAACAAAGGCAACATAGGGGAGAAAGGGGCTTATTTCAATTTACTATTCCAGGTAGCAGTTTACCATTGTGGTGAGGAAGTCAAAGTAGGCATTCAAACCCGTCCATCACGTTCACAGTCAAGAGCAGAAAGAAATGAATGCACATATACATGATCTCTTGCTTGCCCAGCTTAATTCCTCCCTTTGTATATAGTATAGGACCTGCTCTTTCCTCATCAATTAGCTTAAGACGATTCCCCACAGACATACCCACAGGCCAACCCAACGTGGACAGTCCCTTATACAGATTCTTCACAGGTGATTCTAGATTGTGTCAAGTTGACAGAGCTATCACATTATCTACTGCCTATGCATATCAAGGTAGACAATAACCCAAACTGCACCCCCCCCCCAGTAACCAGTCCCTTCTTCCTTTAGACCCCAGAAAAACAGACTCCAGGCTTGGAGCCCTTACATATGAACTTGCACTTGGTGAACCTTTAGAATCTGTACTACAGCTTTATTCTGAATAAGACTATTATGTTTCTTTTGCAAGTCTGTGTGAGTTCTTATTTTCAGTTCTTTGGATACAAGGTTAACAACCTGGAAACTGGCCTAGGCCAGATCTCTAGTATGTATGTATGTGTGTGCCGTGGTGGGAGAGGACTTGGTTGAGGGACAGGAGCCTGCACTATGGTGCTTGCAGATATCAGAGGGTAATTTGTGAGAGTCAATTCTTTCCTTCCACAGTGGGATCTGGGGATCCAACCCTGGTCATCAGGTTTGCATGGTAACTGCTTTTACCCAAACGAGCCAGCTCTCAGGCCCTGAACTGTACATGTGAAAAAGTTAAGATGCCAGGAGTGGTGGCTCATGCCTTTGATCCCAGCACTCAGAAGGCAGAATCATGCAGACCTCTGTGTGTTCAAGGTTAGCCTGGTATGTATAGTGAGCTCCAAGCCAGCCAAGACTACATAGTGAGACCCTGTCTCATAATACAAGCAAACAAACAAAAATGGTTAAGATTTTCTGGTAAGATGGCTCAGGTAGTAAAGTCTCTTTTGACTAAACCAGTGGCTTGAGTGTCATTCCCTGGGGGATCCACATGGTGAGAGAACAAACTCCTCAAAGTTGTCCTTTAACCTCCACAGGTGTACTGTGGCACATGTGTCCCCCTCCCCTCATAAGTAAATAAATAAATAGATATAATTAAAAATGGTTAATCCTATTGTACTTATTTTTATAAGAAAATGAGCTTGTTATTGGACTAAAAGGGGGAGCTGTTGGGGAGAAAAAAAGATACACCTTAAATTAAAAAACAACAACAACAACAGCAAAAAAGCAGATAGGAGGGTGAAGGGGGAAGAGGGTAAGAGAGGGGGAATAGGAGGGGTAGGAAGGGGGGGACTTTGACTGAGATGTAACTTGAAGAAATAAATAAATGTTAAAAAAAATGGTTAAGCCAGGTGTGATGGTACACCCCTTTCATCCCAGCACTTAGGAAGCAGAAGCAGGCTGATGTCTAGGAGTTCAAAGCCAGTCTGATCTACATAGCGAGTTCCAGGATAGCCAGGGCTACACAATAAGACCCAGTTTCAAAAAAAAAAAAAAGTTTTGTTTTGGGTGTGGAAAGATACTCAGCAGTTAATAGAGAGCACAAACTGCTCTTGAAAGGATTGAAATTCAGAGGACCCAGGTTCGATTCTCAGCACCTATAAAGTGACTGCCTCATAAGCACCTGTAACTCCAGTTCTAAGGGAATCTGACACAGTCACACATGCACATACTCATACACACACACACACACACACACACACACACACACACATACACAAATAAAAATAAAACTAGCCAGGCATGGTGGCGCACGCCTTTAATCCCAACACTCAGGAAGCAGAGGCAGGTGGATCTCTGTGAGTTTGAGGCCACCCTGGTCTACAAAGCAAGTCCAGGACAGCCAGGACGATTGCACAGAAAAACCCTGTCTCGAAAAACAAAACAAAAACAAACAAACAAAAATCTAAATCTGAAAAATATTTTTAAATGGTTAGGATGGTAATTTTTCTGTTTTTATTATTTACTTTTTTATTTTGAAAGTTTGCATGACCCTCTCCCAAGAGAAAATAAGATGGTGGGCTTGTTTTTAGGCAAACAAACCAAAAGAATTAGCATTGGAATCCCTGAGACACTCTAAAAATGAGAAGTTGCAAATACACCAAAGCTAGACCCGAACCTTTTTGTCTCAATAATCAGAGATTAACTGCAAGAGACATATAAGTGGATTAATTTCCAAGCACAACATAAAAGAGGCGATATTGTCAGATGTACAATTAAAGTATTATAGTAGACAGACAACAATGAGCGGAGAAGTAGGCTTCTGGTAGAAAATTCCTTTTGTTGCCAGCAAATGGAACCACCTGAGTGTGTTTCAGACTCTTCACTTAAGGGCTATCCAAATTAATTGCTAGGAATACTAAATAGCTTTTGGAACAATCAGCAATGGCCATGCAAGCTGGAGCATCTGCTTGTCCTTACACTGCCAATTGCTGAGAATAAAGATGTGCTTTTTTAAAATTAATTTTTTAATCCCATTTCATGTAAGCCAGCCTCTTCACAGTCTTTTTTTGTTGGGATTTGAGAGTGAGGGGATGGGAGGACTTGGAAAGGGAGAAAGATGGAAAGAACTATCTCAGTGTTAGTTTTTCCATCTGAAAAGGAAACATTTTTCTTTAAAGCTGCAAACTGGAACGACTCCCAAAAGTGCTAAATTGTAAGGCTGAGCTTTTGAAAATAACAACTGCTAGGGGTGATTGTCCTCCTGATGATTGGTTCAGTGGAAAAATGATTTCAAATTACTAGATTAAAAAGAAGTAAGAATTATTTTTAATTTTTATCTATGTATATGTTTACTTTTTTTTGAGACAGGATTTCTCTGTGTTGCCCTGGCTATCCTGGAACGCTGTAGACCAGGCTAACGTTGAACTCACAGAGATCCACCTGCCTCTGCCTCCCAAGTACCTACCTCCACATTAAAGGTGTGTACCTTCACACCCAGCAATTACAAATAGCTGTGAAGTGCCATGTGGGTGCTGGGATCTGAACCTTGGTCCTTTGGAAAACAGCCAGTGATTCTTAACCGCTGAACCATCTCTCCAGCCCCCCCCCTTTCTTTTCTTTTTTCTTTTTAATATTATGTGTATGTGAGTGTGCATGTGTGCGCAGGTGTTCATGAAGGCTGGAGGAGTTAGACTCCATGGTTGTGAGCCACTTGATGTGGGTGCTAAGAACTGAATTCTGGTTCTCTGGAAAAGTAGTACATACTTTTTTTTTTTTTTTGGTTTTTTGAGACAGGGTTTCTCTGTGTAGCCCTGGCTGTCCTGAACTCTCTTTGTAGACCAGGCTGGTCTCTGACTCAGAGTTCTGCCTGCCTTTGCCTCTGGAGTGCTGGAATTAAAGGCATGTGCCACCATGCCTGGCCTTAATTTTTTTTTCCCCGAGACAAGGTTTCTCTGTGTAATAGCCCTGGCTGTCCTGGACTCACTTTGTAGACCAGGCTGGCCTTGAACTCACAGAGATCTGCCTGCCTCTACCTCCCAAGTGCTGAGATTAAAGGCATGTGCCACCACGACCGGCAGCAGCACATATTCTTAACCACTGAGCCATCTCTTCAGCCTCACAGAATCTTATTGTGTAGCTCAGGCTGACCCAAAACTTGCTATATAGATCAGGTTACCCTTGAACTCACAGAGTCTGCCTCTGCCTCCTGGGTGCAGGGATTAAAGACATGCACCACATGGACCTTACTTATTTTTGAGGCAAGATCTCACAGTGCAGCTGAAGCTAGCCTGAAATCCTCTCCATTTGCTGTCTCTGCCTGTAGAGTGGTTGGGCTGTAGACTTCACTGAAACCAGCTGTCTAAAGTTTCTTGGGTGGTAATTCCTGTTGTTTTTCTGTTGTGGGCTCATTTGTTTCAATTTAACAGCAGAAATGACAACATTTGAGAGCTAGTTGACATAAATTTATGATATGTCATATGATATACCATTGAAGCAGCATCTTACTTATCCTGTAAGCCTGGCTGGCCTGGAACTCACTAGAGGTCAGGCTGGCCTTGAACTTGTAGTTAACTTCCTGACTCTTTGTCCCTTAATGCTGGAATCACAGATCTTATCATACTAGCATTACTTTAAAATGTAAAGCTACTTTTAAAAATGCACGGATCTGGCCCTGATGGGGTCACAAAAGCAGGAGAGCTGGCCCTGTCCCTCACATGGTGCAGCACTCAGAAAATCAGGCCCTGCACTTTGCCTGGGCAGGCACACTATAGCTGGCCCTGGATGTGGGTATTGTTGTTGAGCCAGCCCTGAGGGAGTGAGTGTAGGAGAACTAGCCCTGCCTTTTGTCTGCTTTGTGGTGTTGGCAAAGGAGAGATCCCCTTTACTCTCTTGCCCTTGCCACAGGTAGCAGGTGAGAGAATTGGGCCTGATAGGGTTATGAAAGCAGGAGAGCTGGTCCAGCCCCTTACCTGCTGCAGTACTTGGGAGAGCAGGCCCTGCAAGTGGGGGTTGCAGACCCAGAACCAGGGCTTTGAGTTGGCCCACCCCAACATACACTCCATGGATGAACTGCTGGAGTGCATGAAGAGTCCAGTTCCACAGACTCAAAACTACAGGATCTCCATGACACAGGACAACAACAGTATGTCTGAGAGGAGTCCCAATGAAGTTCCAGTATTGACAAAGTAGCAGAAGCCAGAGGCCTCATACCAGACCAAGGAGTCATTGTAATGAACATTTGCAAGCAAAAACATGTGGACAAAAGGGAATATTTTGGGACACACTGAGACACACTACAGCTTGCACAAAGAGATGTTTTTTTCTTATGTGGGGGGAGGTTGCTAGGGTGGAGGATGGGTCTAAGGGGAGGTGGGAGAAGTGAGGGGATAGGGTGCATGATGGGAAATTCACAAAAATTTAAAAAATGTTCAGCCTGAAAAAAATGCAGAAAATGGGGACTGGAGAGATGGCTTCATGGTTAAGAGCACTGGCTGCTCTCCCAGAGGACCCAGGTTTAATTCCCAGCACCCACATAGCAGTTCACAACTGCCTGTAACTCCAGTTCCAGGGGGTCTGACACCCTCACACAGACATACATGCAGTCAAAACACCTATGTACATAGAATAAAAATAAATAAATCATTTTTAAATGCACAAAACATAGAAGAAAATAAAAGCAACAGAAAAATTCAACTTCTTAAAATGGGTTATTTATTCTTGGGACCAGATCTGTCTGTGTAGCCCAGGCTGGCTTCCAACTCTCTTCATAGCCAAAGATGGCCTTGAACTCCAGATCCTCCTGCTTCTGTCTCCTAAGTATTAGGATTACAAACAGGTACTACCATGCTCTGTTTATTTTGTTTATTTTGGCTTTAAAAATTATTTATTACTTTTTTGTGAATTTTTGCTTGCATGTATGTCTGTGTGAGGGTGTTGGATCCCCTTGAACTGGAGTTACAGACAGTTGTGAGCTGCCATCTGGGTGCTGGGAATAGAACCTGGGTCCTCCAAAAGAGCAGTCAGTGCTCTCAACAGCTGAGCCATCTCTTCAAATCCTAATTTGGCTTTTTAAGACAGAATTCCTCAGGGTAGCCCTGGCTGTCCTAGAACTAGCTCTGTGGATCAGGCTGGCCTCAAACTGATAGAGCTCCACCTGTCTCTGCCCCTTGAGTGCTGGGATTAATAAACGTGTGTTCCACCACTTCCCAGCTACACGCTGTTTATTAAAAACAGGTGATGGTGGTACACACCTTTATTAATCCCAGCACTCAGGGGGCAGAGACAGGTGGAGCTCTATCAGTTTGAGGTCAGCCTGATCCACAGAGCTAGTTCTCCTACAGCCAGAACTACAGAAAGAAACCCTGTCTCAAAAAAAAAACAAATGACTCCCCCCAAGTCAAAACAAAACAAAACAAAACAAAAAGGAGGTTATGGCCTGGCACAAGTCTTTAAACTCAATACTTGGGACGATCTCTTTGAGTTTAAGGCAAGTCAGGTCTACATAGCAAGTTCCAGAACAGCCAGGAAAACTTGTCTCAAAATAAACAAATACAGGCTACTTAAAAGAGACAATGTTTAGTTTAAAATTTTTATTCAACTTCTGGCTGGATACCCATGAAATATGCTTTCAATGAATAAAAAAAAATGGTGGAGGCGTGAAGGATGAGGAGGGTGGGTAAAGGAGAACTCGGTGATCTATTGTGTTTGTTTTGCATATTCCTGAATGGTATTTTATACTTGTAAATACCATAAGTCTTTCCTTCTTAAAAAAACAAAATAGCTGGCTGGGCATAGTGGCACATGCCTTTAATCCCAGCACTCGGGAGGCAGAGGCAGGCAGATCTCTGTGACTTTAAGGCCATGTTGGGCTACAGAGCAAGTTCCAGGACAACCAGGGGTACACAGAGAAATCCTGTCTGGAAAAAAACAAAACAAAACCAACAAAACAAAAACAAACAAACAAACAAACAAACCTTTTTCAAAGTTCTAAGCCTCAGCCAGGCTTGGTGGCACATACCTTTAATCCTAGCACTTGGGAGGCAGAGGCAGGTGGAGCTCTGTGAGTTCGAGGCCAACTTGATCTACAGAGTTCCAGGACAGCCAGGGTTACACAGAGAGAACTTGTCTCAGAAAAAAAAACAAAACAAAAAAAAAACCCTCAAAACCAAACTGAAACAATAAAAAAAAAAAAAACAAAGAGCCAAAACAACATCAAGGCAATGTGTCCCTCAAGAAATTGATTAAATTTTCACATATATAACTGAAATATTTATAGCAGCAAAAGATTTTTATAGCACTGAAAATTTGTTAACTGTGCTTTAATCTCTTTCTTGATCACCAAGTACAAGGTGCATAATCTCTCAGCAATGCTAGAAAATCCTTCAGTTTATGTGATAAGGTAGTTTTGGAAATAAGTCTATTAGGATATGCTGACATAATGCAAATAGGACATGAATGTTGATATTGGATTGGTCAATCTAACAGAGGAAATTGTGTCGCGTCCCCCTCGACTAGCAAGGATGACGCAACTCACAAAAGCTCTTCTCCAGCAGTTTATTCAGGTCCCTTGAAAACAGTCTTCCGAATGCCCGGGCAGACCCAACCCACAGGCTAAATACTAAATGAACAGCCAATCAAGTAAAGCCACGTGGTGCTATCTTAGAGGCCCACGTATGCGGAAGCAAGCCAGATCAGCGGTCTTTGCCAAATATGGACTTGTTTACCACCGAGAGCGCTCACCGTCGGGCTGGTGGAAGGCGGAAACCGGCGCCATCTTTAGGGCGCGGCACATTGCAGCTCTCTACAAAATTGCACATTCAGACAAAGTAGATATTGAATAACAAAAAGCTCTATTTACCACAGTCTCTTGTTGAATGTTCAATTAGATCAACCAATTGTCCTTCTACATCTGGTTGTTCATAATAGCCAAATCTGCCATTTGGGTGTTCAATTCTACTGTGAAGTGCTTACCATGGACATGAAAGCTCAAGCTTAAAAAATAATGGTCATCAGAGCCACCCAGAAAGAACAACAACAAAAGAACTATCTAGCACCTGTGCTGTTGTCCCTTCCGTCTTCCAGTGTGATTTGCCATCCATGTTCTCTGCAAGTTTCTTTAAATCCCTCTGGAAGGCTTCTCAGTGCCATATGATCACCACTCTCCACTGAAACCACAGGAAGAGAGTCAGGATCAAAATCAAAAGGATAGCACATACTTTCAGACACATAAACTCTGGGCTGGAGAGCACTCAGAGCTCCTTTGTATTTGATTATTCTGCATTGGAGGTAGCAATGCTAGTGGGATGGTATGACTCACTCCAGGGCTCTGCAGTGAAAGTCTTGTTGGTGCCAATAAATAAGCTATGATTCTTTTCTTTAGGGAAGAGTTTGCTCCCACTTGAAAAGAATCAGGAAGAGAACTGAGCAGACAATAGCCTCTTATCTATAAGCACAGAAAACAGCACCACAGGTACATAGCCATAAGGAGAAGATAGAAGTCTCTATTTTGAAATTCTGAGCTCTTCAGTGGATTTACTTAGTTTTTTCCCCTTTGCAAACAGTTTCAGGCTGTAGACCATGAATATCTTGTTTTGTACAACATTACACGGTAGACTTGGATTGGAAAGATGAACAAAGGTTTTGGTCTCTCACTTTTTTTTTGTTCTTCTTTAAAGAAGGGTCCCACATTGCAATTCAGTCTAACTTAGAACTCATTTATGTAGCCCTGGGTGGAGGTAGGAGTATCACCTCAACCTCCCAAGTGCTGGGATTCCAGGCCTGCAGGACCAAGATCCGGTTCAGCTTTAACTTCATTTTGATGTGCATTTTCATAGAGTTTATAGGTCAAGAAATCAAGAGGTGATTGAAGAGGTAAGTGGACCTGACTGGTCTCTGAACCCTGACATCTTTATTTTTCTCACATCTTTAAAGCCAATTGGTGGCCAGAGAGGAAAAGTACCTCCCTGAGCAGAGCTCAGGAGGGTACCTTCCCTGGGATTCTCCACTTTTGTTTCACAGTTACCTTTCACAATGTATCTATGTAGCTTTCATGGTTACAGCTGTGACACGCCTGGCCGTCCCCCCCCCCCCCCCCCCCCCCCCCCGCGTGCTTTTCTCTGTTGTTTTTTCTAGCTGGTCATTCATCACAGCAGCCCAAGTTCACTGCCTAATGATGGTTATACTTCCAGAAAACCAGTTTGTTTTTCTTTAATCTTATTCCAATTTAAAAAAATGGGCAAGGCCAGTGAGATGGTTCAGTGGGTGAAGACACTTGCTATGCAAGCCTGGTCCCAAGTTCAAGGCCCAAATGTGGAGAGAATTCCACAAAGTTTTCCTTCGACTTCCACATGCATACCATTGCATGCACACTGTGGCACATTCGTCCACAAACATCATGCACACACATAACAATAATAAATACATTTAAAATGCATTTTTAATGTATGTGGAAGGTTTTTTTTTTCTTTCTGGAAGGTTTCAAGACCAGTTTTCTTCATTGTGACTAGTTACCAAATCCAAGGTACCCTAGAATAGTATCCTCACACATCTGGAAAGCCTGGGGTGCTTTGTCAATGTATTTTGTTCAGATTCATTTACCCTTTAGAACACTCTTCAACTGACTGCAACTGGGCTGGCATCTCCCGGCTTCCTTCTCCAGTGCTCATGGTATTGCTGCAAAAAGTGAGCTTTAAGTCAATAGATTTCTAGGCATGTTACAATGGATAGTAAATTAATACACCATCAATGGTTTTAGAGTAGCAGAGTCTGGAATTAGAATTGAAGCAGTTGATACAGTTTACAAATGACTTCAAATTTAGAATTGTTGCATAAAACAGGAAGAAAAAAAGTAACTAAAAAAGAAAAAAAAAGTGAAAGGAGCACAAAAGCACCACCTCCAATGCAATGCCCAGTGCTGTCCTTCCTTGTCAGACACCCTGTAGTCTGAGCTTCTCTTTCCACACATTAGAGTCAAATGTGTTTCATTAAAATAATCCTCAGTGTTATTCTTAAGTGACGTTTTGGATCTACCTAACCAGACTTGAAGTTCCTTGAGGGCAAAGATTTTGTCTTCTCCGTTTTATGTTTCCCACAGTGCCTTGAATATAGAGATTTTAGTAAATGTTATTTTTTTGGCTGAAGAAGGTATGTTTAGCGTGGTAAGTCCCTGGAACCAAACCTTCAAGGTGCTATTTGGAAAGCTCCTGGGTCGATTATTTGATGGAGTTTTCCTTGCTGAGCTAAATGAGCCTCACAATTCAATTTTTCATAGCAGCAAAATATCTAATAACTCGGGAGGCAGAGGCAGGTGGATCTCTGAGTTCAGGCCTCCCTGGTCTACAAAGTGAGTCCAGGACAGCCAGGGATACACATAGAAACCCTGTCTGGAAACAAACAAAAAATGTCTAAAAACAGCCTGAGGCTCCACTCACCAATGAGGGAACCCTAGACCAGTTTTCTATGAATTAAATAGCTGTCCGGCTGGAATCATGACCTGACATTTAACAAGTTTTACTTAATTAACTATCATGTACTAATCAAGAAGGCCTAAACATCTGCTAGTAGGATCTGAGACGCCTGTTCTTTAATCGGAAAAGCTGAGCGAATTCACCAAAGGTGGAGCACTTGGTGGGGGAGGGGCCTCCCAAGGTATATCAAATGAAAAGGTAAGGCCAATGTCCAGAAGATTTTGTGTAAACGTTTTCACTACATGTTGTGATTCTATGGAACAGAAGAAATTAATAATATTATCAACTTTTTCTGCACTCATATCCATAGTTTGTTCAGTGATTCTAACAAATTGAAACAGCATTTGAGGCTTTGTTTTTTTACTTATGTCGCCAAGGGGCTAGACAGCAAACATTTTAACACAAGCTCACTGATTTTTCCTAGATAAAAGAGTTTTCGAAACAAAAAGGTTCTAAGAGATCTAACGGTAGTATCCAGTGGCTTGTTATAATCGCTTGCTGATGTGACAAGTTATCTTAGAATTTTCTAAGAACAAGACAGAAGATATAAATTAATAATAATGTTAAAAAATGTCGAACTGGACTTTGAAACCGCAAAAGGATCGATCCTAAGAGCTGTTTTGCCAAAGGAAGTGTCGAGAGCGCAGTTTGGTCATCCAAATCCCGACACCTCCTTCTCTATGGAAGGGAGTCGTGTGACCAGGTGACGGCACTCGCCACCCAATAAGGTCAAATGGAATACAATTAGGCAGGCTGATTTTTATGATATTTATTATACTAAATAATAATTACAACTTATACTAAATGAAATATCTCTACTTCTACAGGATCAGGATAAGCTGCATCAATCAAACAAACACTTAATGGTCGTTAAAGCTAGAATAACTAATATTACAATATATAACCACCACATCCTACACTTATATTAATATTCCCACATCACACATCATACGACCTGTCCGAAGACCTTGGCTCTCCTGTTCCCCTGCGTCGATGTTCAGGGCAAAGCCCCAGTTCTAGTCTCAGTTCAAGGCCTGAGTGAATGGGCAAGGGATAGAGAGAGAGGTCTCAGCACAAGGTCTGAGGAAGGGGCATAGACCTAAGATAGAGGCAGAGGCAGGACGTCAGTGACAAGACTGATCACCGCTTACTGCTTGTCTCCTTTGGTTTTTATACTTTCATTTTAGCTTCATTATAATATCCGCATAAGGCGGGCTAATTATTCTAATTACTAAGTCATCCACATATGGTGGCACTCCTTATCTACTTATCTTTCTCCTACAGCTGGGCCTCAGCTGGGCTGTGGCTGACAGCTGCTTACAGCTAAACGAGAAGCTATTACTTATAATCCAATACTTAAATTACTTTACTAAACTCCCTGCAGCCATTCTTTATGGCTGCTTACAGGCTCCTTATAGGAAGGCAATTCGGAATTCAGTGTAGATGTGTGGTTTAGGCAGGTGGCAAATGAATGCATTTAGCATTGTTAAATTACCTTAAGCTCAATGGCATTTATGAACTGTAACGATTTGCAGAGCTGTTTGGCGAAACGACGTCACAACTGAGAATCCGGAATTTTGCCGAAAACAAATCATCTTTAAATCATCGTTGTATGGCTGCTTTTGGCATGTAAACTCACAGCAGGCTTCTGAATAACTGACCATTTACCCCGTTACTGTAGATTATTACTCTCCCGAATATCCAAACGATTTTGAATTTTCGGGCTATATGGTTCAAATCTGGCACGTTTGGGTTCACACAACCCATGGAGAACATCAGTCTTTTTCATCAATTTCATCTTAAATTCATGGGTGGAGTCCGAATAAAAAAGCATTGAGATCGGAACAGGCTCCCCCATTGTTTTGAAGGGTTCCGTCTCTGAAACACAATTATTCGCATTTATTTGCTTAGAACTAACACGCTGGCCATGTAAACTACCCATTTTCTTATGAATGGAGTTGATTAAACTTTCTAGACGTCTCTGACATTCCTACTAACATTGACATCATTGACCACTATATTGACCATTATTTTGGCACTTGCCAAAAATAATGCAATCGACGTGCTCCCCCCCCCCTCGCTTCACTCTTAAAAACTTGCTGGTTCTTGCCCCACAGGGTGCCCTTAATCCGAGGTTGTTTTGACAGCGTTGTGGCATGCGCTCTATATTCTCATGTTTGTCGCAATGGACCTTGGGCGGAAGGTTACATAAGAGCAAGTGACTTTGATTATAGTCATTTTGTCCTTTGGCTACCTCCGCGGGGTACTTGATTGTAACAGAAAGTAGTTCCGGCCAGTGTTGTTTCGTTCGAGGAGTCGTCGCCGCCATTTCAAGACTGAGAGGTAGATGTCCAACAAGAGTTCCTAAGATTCGAGTCCAGTGTCTGCTGCCGCCCCCTTAAGCCTTCTAAAACACTGATACGGCTGCTGCCCCTTCTGCTACTTCTAGAAACATTCTTGCCAGTAGTGGCGGCAGTAGAAGTCAATTACCCACTTCTTGCTCTTATCTCAAGAAGCTTCAGATGGCGTCTTCCGTGGGCAACGTGGCCGACAGTACAGGTACCAGTGTCCCGTTCTACTTTGGCAGACGTTCCTTTGGGGTCTGGCGCCGTCTTGTATCTGTCATCACACCCTTCCCACTAACCATCCGCATTATATCAGTGGTATTGCTGAGTTCTCTTGAGTTCTATAGCTCTCTGATCGGGTTTGGTGCTGTCGTCCTTTCTGTAAAGGTTTCCCTTGTTGCGTGCTTGTATTTTGCTTGCTTTAGGGGTTTTTCGTTGTTGTTTTACTCCATCAATATTCTAGTTCTCTCGGGACGTTTCTAGCACATGTACGCGATTAGAATGTCTTGGAATGGGCTGTATTGGAATCTCTATTATTCCTGTTTCCATCGCAGCTGCTTTCTTCCTCAATTCTAGTTACAAATCCACTCGCTCCCTTCCGTGCACTTCCACCTCCGCCTCCGCCTCCTTCCCCCAGCCCCTTTCCCTTGGCCACATTTGGTCCTCCTCTACCAGTCTAGGGAGAGGGTGCTATTTCGATGTAATCCTAGTCTCGCTTTGCATCAGGCAAAGACTAGTGAAAGCTCGTCGATGTACTTCCAAGTAGCGGGAAGAAAAGGGGACCTTGAGTCCGCACCACGCCGGGCAGTGCCTTCTGGTGTTCTTGGGTTTAGGTTGGAAATTTCCAGGGGTTCTTTTATAGCCATCGCCCAACTGCACCCGCTACCCTGGTTCCTGAGTTTCCCACTCCGTCGGCCCTCCCCGCTTGTGGCAACCACACCCTTTCTCTGCAAGTGTGCCAGCCGATGGTTGTTTCCTACCTATCCTTGGGGAAGAAACCACCTCGGTGCGTTGCTTGGCGTTGACCACCCTGCCCATCCAATTCTCTCTTTGTGTTACTTTCTCAATGTATTCCTCCGCCGCCGCCTCTGGGTTTCCATCCCCATTCTTTAGCCCAATATCTCTTTATTCATAGGGTGTGTATTTTTTTTAAGTTTCCATCCTTGCTTGAAGAGTTTGTAAAGCATCTGGAGTGTAGCTGCACAAGTGCAAAGCGGTTGCCCCTTTTCGACAATTCATTCCCGAGCCTTCTCTACTGAGAATTTAAAAAAAAAAACCAAAAAACAAATTGTAGGAGTGTCCTTCAACTGTCTTTCCACATTGAGGCTATTTGGGGCGGGAGGGAGTGGGGAACCGGCTTGTGGTTCTAAGGTTTCGGAGAGGTTATTTTGTTTTGTTTCGCAGTTGTGGTGGTGTCAAGGTTTTAGTTGCCGGTGTTTGGAGATTGTGAGAGAAATCTTTAATAGTATCTCATCCATAATTGACGGGAGTGGGATTAATAATTTGACCAATCCACATCTTCCCGGTTTCCCATCGTGATTTTCAAACATTTAAGATTCTGTGTTAGGTTTTTGTAAGAGCTTGCCCTTTTCTGACTGTTAACTTTGAGGAAATGGTCATTTCCAGTATTAAAAGAGCAAATAAGCGACTTTGAAAAGTGACAAGTAATGTGCTAGATTTGGGAGCTAGAAAGTGCTTCTTCGTTCATGTATGAAATGTAATTTTGTAGTTTATCTTCTAGTTCCAACCTCAGATTTGGACACATGTATCTTGTCTTTTGTTTTTGTGGTCAGCTGTGCATTCTGTCAGGAAATTGCTTTCTGGAGTATTCAGAGTAGTCATCAGCTCTGGTATAGGAGAAGCTTGGCTCAAATTTGAGCTTGTTCCCATGACCTTGGTAAAATTAAGTACTAGGTCTATGGTTTCCCATTCTATCTAGACTAGAGAGTATTATGGTTGAATTCCTAATAATGCATTGCTGTTGAGATAAATGTTTACAGCTGAGTCTTAGGCATGAACCTGAATTTTGGCTTTTATTGTGTTATGTAAACCAAGTCCTACAGAACAAAAGCATTTTTTGTTGTATGCAGTGTGTTGTATTGTAGCATTTTAAAGTTATTCCAATTGTAGATTGTTTCCTGGTAGAGGTGTTTTCAATGCCTTAATCCTTCAGTGAGAGTCATGAACACAGCTGAAAATGTTAGTGCTAAGGCAGTGTGGGTGGGATTTAGCTAATTTGGTCTTGTAAAATGTTCCAGTAGAGGAACAACAACATTTGGGACTTTGTTTAAAATGTTTGGTGAATCCATTAAATGCTTCAGCCTTTGAATGACAACTCATCTTGTACATCAGCTGCTTTAAAAGTAGCACTTTGACTGTAGTTGTTTTCCTTAGCTGGGTCTTTGAAAAAATAAAGCTGTGAAACTCACAAATGTCATTATAAAGAGTAAAAGAGACACCAGGTATATGCACCCACACTGAGAGAGTGTCAGAATACTGCAACCCCTACAAATCCAACCTGAAATGTGGGATGAAGTGCTGTTAGCACTAGGCTATTCTGACAATAAGACCTTGTAAGTTTTGCAGATGTTATGTTTATTTTTTGTCCATATACTAACTTAGTTTAGTGATTTTAGTGAATCTACCTAAGATTTATAATTTAAAATTATAAAATTAAAAAAAATCTCTTTGGGAGTAAATATCACTATGTGGTTTACAAAAGGAAGCATTAATAATGGGCTAACTTAAAAGATCAATTTTGTAGACTAGGGCTTTAAATATTATGCAGAACACTCTAGTGCTT
>CAJQZJ010031132.1:0-14037 GCA_907164525.1 Lophiomys imhausi
GAGAGGTCCAGGGTACAGAGCAGAGGTCAGTGGTATGGGGCACGGGCCCAGGACCCACAGCAGAGGCCAGCCTGAAGCCTGGCACAAAACAGAGACCAGCGCAGACCCTGCCACAGATGCAGGCAAAAGCCACACAAATACTCAAGGAATAGCTCCAAAGCTCAGACAGGGTAGTCACCTGCCTCCAGAGCACCCAGCTTCTTGCCAGCATTTCATACAGGAGAATGGCAGGTTCACCAAGACTTATCTCCAATGGAATGACTGGCAGGGAGGCACAAGCATATCTGGGCTTACCCAGAAAGGTGTTAGGCATAAAGGTCCCTCTACTGGATATACAATCACTTGGAAGAACATTGCGCTCAGACAGGGCAGAGGGCTGCACTTCCTGCACCAGTACAGTCTCCTGCAGGTCTGATCACTGCAGGGTCTTGAGAGATAGCACCAACTGCCAGATAGAGGTACCTCCTGGCTACCTGAGCGCCCAATATTTACATGGACACTGCAACACCCTAAATAGGAATGGCAGTGCCACTGAAACGGTCCAGAAGACATCAGGAACAATCAGCTTAGGGCAACCTGATGGCTAAAGGTAAGTGAAGGAGCAAAACTGACAAAAATCAGGGAAATATGATTCCAACGAAATTCAGTGAGGTTAACACAGCAAGCCCTGAACATCCCACCAGAGCTGAAACACATGAAAATGATGACAAATCTATACTTAGGAAAATGATGGAGTCCTTTCAAGAAGAAATTAAATCACTGAAAGCATACAAAGAATCCTCAATTTTACAAATGAAAGCAATGGAGAATACCATTATTCTCCATTAATGGTATTCTTAGAGACCTCCAAGCCAATGCAGCCCAACATGAACATGAAAGAAACAAGGCAATGAAAGATTTGAAAGATTTGCAGACAAAGACAAGCAAATGGGAACAGAAAACGTACAAAACAAATAAAATGGTTCAAGAATTGAAACTGGAAGTAGAAGCAATAAAGAAAACACAATCACAAATAGTCCTGGAGGTGTAAAATCAAGGGAAGAGAACAGGAACTACAGACATGAGTGTCAAAAATAGGATACAAGAGATGGAAGACAGAATCTCAGGTGTGGAAGATTTGATTGAAGAAATCAGTACAACAACCAAAAAAATGAGAATTCTAAAAAATTTCTCAACCACAACATCCAAGAAATCAAGGACTCAAGGAAAAGACAGAACCTAAGAATTATAGATATAGAGAAAAAAGAAGACTCCCAACTCCAAGGTCAAGGTAACATCTTCAACAAAATCATAGAAGAAAACTTCCCAAACCTAAAGAAAGAGATGCCAATAAAATTCCAAGAGGCTTACAGAACACCAAACAGATTAAATCAGAAAAGAAATTCCTCTCGCCACATAATAATTGAAACTCCAAATGCACAGAACAAAGAAAGAATATTAAAAGCTGTAAGAGAAAAAGGTCAAGTAACATACAATGGCAGACCCATGAGAATTACACCTGACCTCCTCAGAAACTTTAAAAGCCAGAAGGACCTGGGCAGACGTCCTACAAGCCCTGAGAGAACATAGGTGTCCAGCCAGACTACTGTACCCAGCAAAACTCTCTATCAACATAGATGGAGAAGACAAGATATTCCATGACCAAAATCAAATTTAAACAGTAGTTATCCACAAATACAGTTCTATAGAAAATTTTAGAAGGAAAATTCCAACCCAGAGAAGATAACTACACCTAGGAAAACAGAGGAGGCAAAAAACTCCACTGCAGCTAAACCAAAAGAAACACAACCACCACCTACACCAACATAACAGGAAATAACAACCTTTGGTCATTAATATCCATCAACATCAATGGACTCAACTCCCCAATAAAAAGACACAGGCTTACAGAATGGATCTGTAGACAAGACCCAACATTTTGCTGCATAGAAGAAACACATCTCACTAACAAAGATAGATGCTACCTCAGAGTAGAGGCCTGGGAAAAGGTTTTCCAAGCAAATGGACCCAGGAAGCAAGCTGGAGTAGCCATCTTAATATCAAATAAAATAGACTTTCAACTGATGTTAATCAAAAAAGACAGAGAAGGACACTACATACTTGTTAAATGAAATATTCATCAAGAGGACATCTCAATATTGAATATCTATGGCCCAAATACAAGGGCATGTACATTTGTAAAAGAAACTCTTCTAAAGTTTAAACCACACATTGATCCCCACACATTTGTAGTGGAAGATTTCAACACCCCACTAACAAAAAGGTCATCAAGACAGAAACCAAACAGAGAAATAATGAGTCTAAAAGGGGACATGAACCAAATGGACCTAACAGATATCTACAGAACATTTCACCCAAACACAAAAGAATACACCTTCTTCTCAGCTGCATGAAACTTTCTCCAAAATCAACTATATAGTCAGACACAAAGCATGCCTCAACAGATACAATAAAATTGAAATAACCCCTTGTATCTTATCAGACCACCATGGAATAAAGCTGGACTTTAACAACAGAAATATTAGAAGGCCTACACATTCATGGAAGTCTATTTTATTTAATATTAGGATGGCTACTCCATTGCTTCCTGGGCACATTTGCTTGGAAAACCTTTTCCCAGCCCTTTACTCTGAGGTAGCATCTATCTTTGTTAGTGAGATGTGTTTCTTGTATACAGCAAAATGATGGGTCTTGTTTACCAATCTGTTCTGTAAGCCTGTGTCTTTTTATTGGGTAGTTGAGTCCATTGATGTTGATGGATATTAATAACCAAAGGTTGTTATTTCCTATTATCTTGGTGTAGGTGGTGGTTGTGTGTTTCTTTTGGTTTAGCTGCAATGGAGTTTTTTGACTCTTCTGTTTTCTTGGGTGTAGTTATCTTCTCTGGGCTGGAATTTTCCTTCTAGGATCTTCTGTAGGGCTGGGTTTGTGGGGAGATATTGTTTGAATTTGATTTTGTCATGGAATATCTTGTTTTCTCCATCTATGTTGATAGAGAGTTTTGCTGGGTATAGTAGTCTGGCTGGGAACCTATGTTCTGTTAGGGCTTGTAGGACATCTGCCCAGGCCCTTCTGGCTTTTAAAGTTTCTGAGGAAAAGTCAGGTGTAATTCTGATGGGTCTGTCATTATATGTTACTTGACCATTTTCTCTTACAGCTTTTAATATTCTTTCTTTGTTCTGTATATTTGGAGTTTCAATTATTATGTGGCGAGAGGAGTTTCTTTTCTGATCTAATCTGTTTGGTATTCTGTATGTCTCTTGGAATTTCATTGGCATCTCTTTCTTTATGTTTGGGAAGTTTTCTTTCTTTCCTTCTTCTTCTTCTTTTTTTTTTTTTTTGAGACAGGGTTTCTCTGTGTAGCCCTGGCTGTCTTGGACTCACTTTGTAGACCAGACTGGCCTTGAACTTGTAGAGATCCACCTGCTTCTGCCTCCAGAGTGCTGGGATTAAAGGTGTGTGCAACCACACCTGGCAATTACAGACAGCTGTGAACTGCCATGTTGGGTGCTGGGATTTGAACCCGGGTCCTTTGGAAGAGCAGCTAGTGCTCTTAACCAGTGAGCCATCTCTCCAGCCCTGAGTCATTGATTTCTTGGATGTTGTGGTTGACAACATTTTTAGATTTCTCATTTTCTTTACTTGTTGTACTGATTTCTTCAATCGAATATTCCATGCCTGAGATTCTGTGTATTTCTTCCATCTCTTGTATCCTATTTTTGATACTCATGTCTGTATTTTCTGTTCCCTTCCCTTGATTTTTCACCTCCAGCATTGTCTCTGCTTATGTAGAAAGTTGGTTCTTTAAGTGGTTAAACAAGATTAAGAAACATTTCCCAAAGCCGGGCGGTGGTGGCGCATGCCTTTAATGCCAGCACTTGGGAGGCAGAGGCAGGCGGATCTTTGTGAGTTCGAGGCCAGCCTGGTCTACAAAGTGAGTCCAGGACAGCCAGGGCTACACAGAGAAACCCTGTCTCGAAAAACCAAAGAAAAGAAAAGAAACATTTCCCAAACTAACCAAAAGAGAGAATCCAAATTAATAAAGTGGAGACAAAAGAGAAAGATTTCAACAGACACTGAGAAAATTCAGTGATTCATATTAACATACTTTAAAAATCTGTATTCCATCAAACTGGAAAATCTAAAAGAAATGGATGAATTTCTAGATATGCATGGTCTACTAAAGCTAAACTAAGATGAAATAAACAGTTTAAATGGATTCATGACATTGAATGATATAGAAGTAGTAATTGAAAATCTCCCAATTAGTTCAAGGGCAGCCTGGTCTACAAAGAGAGTCCAGGACAGCCAGAGCTGTTATACAGACAAACCCTGTCTCGAAAAAAAAAAAAAAGAAAATCTCCCAATTAAAAAAGTACAGAACCAGAAGGATACAGCTCAGCATTTTATCAGACCCTCAAAGAAGTAACAACACTACTCCTCAAATTATTCCACAAAATAGAGAAAAAAAACATTCCCAATTTTCTTAGGAAGACAGTGTCATGCTGACACAAAACCCAGACAAAGACCCAACAACTATAGCAATATTATCAGCTAGTGCCTCTGATGAACATGTACACAAAAATATTAAGTAAAATAGTTGCAAACCAAATTCAAGAACACATTTAAAAAATATTTACCATGATCACTTCAGCTTCACTCCAGAGATGCAGGAATGGTTCAACATATGTAAATTAATAAATACAATTTACCACATAAATAGACTCAAAGACAGAAACCATATGATCATCTCACTGGATGCAGAAAAGGCTTTTGACAGAATCAACACCCCTTCATGACAAAACTCCTAGAAAATCTAGAATACAAAGTGTCGCGTCCCCCTCGACCAGCAAGGACGACGCAACTCGCAAAAGCTCTTCTCCAGCAGTTTATTCAGGTCCCTTGAAAACAGTCTTCCAAATCCTTGCTTGTGTCTCTGCTTGTCTGCTTGTGTCTCTGCTTGTGTCTCTCTGCTTCTCCTCCCCCCAAGCCCTTATATGCCTACTCAAACCCAATCAGATCATGCCACCTAGCGATCCAAGATAGGCTCACAAAAGGAGGAAGCACACCGGGCTAGGCAGCTGCTACCAACTAAGGCTTGTTTACAGCTAAGCTTGAGCTTTCTGGCATCAAGCCAGGTGCCATCTTAGGGTTGCGGCTCACCACAGTTTTGTGGCTTGCCACAGTTCCCCCTTTTTGTTTTAAAACGCAACAGGCAAGGGTAGAGGTCTGATCTCTGATATGCATGTAAAGGACATTGTAATGACCCCACGCCCAGTAGCCAACCAGGCTGGTGCCATACCTGTCCGGTATCTTTTTCTCAGAGATGGGAAACTAGGATACCAACCCATATGCAATCAAACATGCCCTTCTTGAAGTCGCTAGAAGCTGACCCCAAGTGCAGTGCTTAGCCTCGCATCCTGAGCGTGATGATAGCTTAGTCCTTTAGGACAGTCAACCAAGCTTGTGGCTGTCTAGCCTCCAAGGCAGCAAAGGCTTGCACCAGCATGGCATTACTTCTCCTCTGTGAAATCCTCATCTTACAGATACACCATAGGGCAATGAAACTGACTAGGAAGAGAATGCCTCCTAGGGCACCCATTCCCGCCCATTCCTTCAGATGATTCATGGCTTGGAGGATCCATGTTGACAGTCCTTCAGCAACAGAGACATCAACCCGGGTGGAATTCACATGCACGATGGCAGTTCTCAGATTCTGTATCAGCTTATCAAACTCGCCAGACCAATTTCCTGTAAGATACTGAGAGAGTTGCTTAGACAAATTTGTAGCTACAGTAATTTTGATATGGCACAGAGGTCACACACAAACCAGTCATTTTCCACTCACAGCCAATCTGGGCCACCTGCCACAATACATCCAAGGCCGTGGCTACATTGGCTGACAAATTATTCAAGGTAGCGGCAGTCTGCACTGAGGCATCCAGGCTTCCAACCCCTTGTTCTTATAAGGGGTGATAGCTGCTTTACATTGCTCATACACAAGTTGTTTAATTAAAGGCATTGCCAAATCAGGGTCTCCAAATACCCTTCCAGCTACTTCAACCATTATAGCCACGAAGTCTGAGAAAGGCTCCAGGGGATCCTGAATAACCTTGGTTAGATTGCCATTCACTTCCCCTTTGTTAGGCAATGATGAGCATATCGACCTTGCCCAAGAAGCATGTCCACATCCCAGGCTGGGTTTCCTGCTGCACGATTAGCAGCAGCTTGTTCATTAACAAACTCAATCAAGAAAGCCTTCCAATCTAAATACTGCCCAGAGGACAGGCAGGCACGTGCCAAGCTCATCCAGTCACTAGGAGTCATGCAATAACGACTAAGAGCTTCCACCTGAGCTACAGTGAAAGCAGCATTAATCCCATAAGTGCGGACAGACTCAGCAAGTGCTTTAATTACCTTAAAATCGAGAGGTTCATGATAACGATTTCCCCCTCCATCCTGAAAGACAGAGTAGTACAGCTCATGTCTCACTTCCCTCCAGACATTTGGACAGAATGACCGCCCACTAGGACCACTCGGAGGGGAAGTCTCATTATATGAAGACAGCGCCAACACAGGCGGCCCCGGACCTGAGGGCTCTATCCGGGTGCAGTCAGAACTCTTCCTCAAAGATGACTTTTCCATTTCCTTTGCTAACATTTCAAGTTCCTCTTCAGACTCTGAGCTATCCTCTTCCGAAGTATCTTTCCCAGATTTGACCAAGCGCTCCTCTTTTAACTGCTCTAATGCCTCTTGTCCCTTTTCCACGGCCTTGCAATATCTTTGATCTTCTAAACAACTATGAACAAGTCTCCAAATAGGCCGTGCTCCTCCGTGCAATGTACCTTGCTCCCAGGTAAAATCTAGATCTCTCCCAAGCTTATCCCAGCAACTGATAAAGGCCAGCAAGGCCAGCATTCGCTCCATTTCTGTGAGGCACTCTCTGCTTTCCTCACCTTGCTCTGCCAGTTGTGTCTTCTACTCGTCCGAATCCCGGAACTTTATTGCTCCCTCCCGGAGACCTTATTGCCTCTTTACCGAGGTCCTTATTGCTCCCTCCGGAGACCTTATTTTCGGTTCGCAGTTTCCCGCGAAACTTTACCTTTAGTTCGCAATTTCCGCGAAACTTTACCTTTAGTTTGCAATTTCCGCGAAACTTTATTGTCCCAATTTGTCCCGGGAACTTATCAGTGCACTGCCCCTGACTGCAAGAGTTCTGAGTCTTTTCTGGTTCCCCGTACGGGCCACCACTTGTCGCGTCGACCTCGCCCCGCAAGAACGACGCAACTCGCAAAAGCTCTTCTCCAGCAGTTTATTCAGGTCCCTTGAAAACAGTCTTCCGAATCCCTGCTTGTGTCCCTGCTTGTCTGCTTGTGTCTCTGCTTGTGTCTCTCTGCTTCTCCTCCCCCCAAGCCCTTATATGCCTACTCAAAACCAATCAGATCATGCCACCTAGCGATCCAAGATAGGCTCACAAAAGGAGGAAGCACACCGGGCTAGGCAGCTGCTACCAACCAAGGCTTGTTTACAGCTAAGCTTGAGCTTTCTGGCATCAGGCCAGGCGCCATCTTAGGGTTGCGGCTCACCACAGTTTTGTGGCTCGCCACAACAAAGGGTACATCTCAACCTAAATATAGCAACCCTATAACCAACATCTTGCTAAAGGTAGAAAATGAAAATAATTTCTGCTAAAATAACAAGTCAAGAATATCTACTTTCTTCCCTCCTGTTCAACATAGTACTTAAAGTCTTTTAAATTTTTTATATATTTCAATCATATTGCTCTTCCTGTGGCCTGCCAATCCAGATATAGAACTCTCAGCTACCTCCTCAGCACCATGTCTGTCTGCATGCTATGCTTCCTGGCATGATGATAATAGACTAAATCTCTGAACTATAAGACATCTTCAACTAAATGCTTTACTTTATAAGAGTTGCCATAGTCCTGGTGTCTCTTCACAGCAATATAAACCCTAACTAAGACAGAAGTTTGTACCAGGGACTTGGGTATTGCTGTGATATGCCTGACTGTGCTTTTGTTTGGAGGAATGTGGACTTTGGATTAGAAAAGCAGTTGAATGTTTTAAGTGCACCTTAATGGGTCATACTAGTAGAAACATAGAATACAATGTTCCTAGGGGGTGATTTGAACTGTGGGGGCCTGCCTAAAGAGGTTTCAGAGGAGAAGAATATTAGTATGTGCCCTAGAGACTGTTCTTGTGATATTTTGTCGAAGAATGTGGCTACTTTCTGCTTTTGTCCAAAAAAAAAAAATCTGCCTGAGGCTAAATTGAAGAGTTATGGATTAACAGCTTTGGCAGTGAAGATTTCAAAAGAGCCTAGTATTGGCTGTGTTGCTTGGTTAATAGTGGCCACTCTTATGCAAATCTATAATGAAAAGGAGCAACCTGAGCAAGAAAAATACAAAATGCACAGATTGAGGAGAAAAAGAGCACCAGAAAAAGTTTTAAGAAAAGTTTGATCCTAAACGGAATAAAGGGAGTGATGACCTCAGGACAAAACCCCACTCAGCTAAGCATCCAACTTGTGAAAAAGAATTAAAGAAAAGCTAAGGGCTGGGTGTGATGGCGCACTTCTTTAATCCCAGGAGACAGAGGCAGGCAGCTCTCTGAGTTTGAAGTGAGCCTAGTCTATGGATCAAGTTTCAGGATAGCCAAGCTCAGGTAGTGAAGAAAACTATCAAAAACAGAAAGCTGATGAAAATGTATTTGAACAAGGGAGCCATGTTTCACCCTAGCAAGCAGAAAAACTTAGCAGCTTTAGTCATGTGGTTCTTGCTTTAGAGTCAAGGATACAAGAAAAGGGTTACGAAATCTGTCTCCACAACTAAGAAAATTCACTGAGACCAGGCATGTTTCAGGGGTGCCTCTGCATAGAGGCCTACAGAAGCCATTGTGTGAAGCTGTAAAGGTGAAGTCTGGATTGCTTTGGAGACCCCAAAATGTTGGAGATGCCAGAGTAGTGGGATAACTGTCGAGGAAAGTTGCTAACAGAGAGTGGATCCAGTCCAAGAAGAAGAAGTGTATTGAGGTCAACAAAGTTAATCGGAGTTGGAGATCTCAAGAGTGTTTTGACACCAGACATAGAGATGAAGAGTTTGGAGTTTGCCCACATGGTTTTCAGACTTGCTTTGGTCCAACATTTTTTCACTATGTTCCCTTTCCTCCTGTTAGGAATGGTAATGTATATTCTGTGCCATTGTATATTGGAAGTACGTGGTCTGCTTTTTGATTTTGGTTTAATGGGGGATTATAGTTAAGAGATTGCCATTAGTATCAGAGATTTTTAACAGTGGAGTGTTGACACTGTGATAGGCTATGGGATCTTTTGAAGTTGGACTAAATGCATTTTGGATTATGATATGACTACAACCCTATGGGAACCAGGAAGTGGAATGTGGTGTTTTGAATGAGAATGGCCCTTATATGCTCATAGGGGTGGTACTAAATAGGAGGTGTGGCCTTGTTGGAGGAAGTGTGTCACTGGATATGGGCTTTGAGGTTTAGAAGCGCAAGCCAGACCCAGTGACTCACTTGCTGTTCCTGCTGCTTGCTGATGCAGATGTAGAACTCTCAGCCACCCCTTCAGCAGCATGTCTGCTTTTGTGCCTCCATGCTTCTTCTCATCATGATGGTAATGGACTAAACCTGTAAGCTACCTCCAATTAAGTGTTTTCCTTCATAAGAGTTACTATGATCATGGTTTCTTACCACAGCAATAAAACCATAACTAAGACAAGGGTAAAAGGAGAATAATGGGATTATTATTAGTTTTGCATGTGGAGGGAAATTGAAAGGCAGAGTAAAGGAGGGCATACAGGGAGGGATAACTAATATTAAAAACATCTTGAAGTCAGGCATGGTGGTGCACATCTTTAGTCCCAGCACTTGGGAGGCAGAGGCAGGTGGATCTCTGTGAGTTTGAGGGCAGATTGGTCTACAAAGAGAGTTCCAAGATAGCCAGGGATGTTAAAAAGAAAAACCCTGTCTTGGAAAAAAACAAAAGAAAACATAGAAACCTACTACTGTAGGAGCTTCTGAAAATATTTATATACACACATGTGAAAAAGAGTTCAAATGGAGTCAGCCTTTAACAGGTTGACAATTACACTATCAAAAGTTATCATAGGGATAGCCAAGAGGATTAAAATCTCCATTTGAGTACCAGCTTGATTTCTTCATGTTCTATGGCTCAAGTATGTGATGTCTTTAGCAATAGGGCCTTGTCAAATTCAGGAATGTAATCAACTCCATTTGTTCTGCCCATTTCTCAAGACCCCAAAGACCACCCAGGAGCCAACTCTGATGTAAGTGCTTGAGAGTTGTTTATTGAAGCTCAGACTTGGATTCCCAAGGCTCACTGATGCAGCGTTTCAAGTTGAGAGCCCTGAACTCCAAAAATATAGGGTTTATATAGGGACTTAAACAAAGAAAGGGTTTTCTGCATAGGATTGGATGATATTTGGACAGACAAACCTGTCTGTCTATCCCTTGTTGTTGTTGCCTGTGGGGAGACGGGAAATGGAGGCTTATGAGAAATGCCTCGTTTCTGCAAAAATGAAAGTTAACATATGGGAGATATCTAAGATGGGGCTGGCTGGAAGATGCCGGACAGAGTTGAAACCTGATTGTGGGTATAGCTGACTGGGTGAGCAAGACTTCCACACTTGTCATCAGTGCATGACCACCATGTTACCAGGTTTGTATTATGTGGTGTAATGGGATGACATTTAATGTGATTGGCCATGTGGAAATCACCCATTTGGTTCTGTATATAAGCCAGAAAATGAAACATTAAAACAGAAAATGCTTAGACATCACCCTTGTCTTGTCTGATTGATTCCACCAATGGGGGGGGGGGGTTGTTGATGGAGCAGGCAGACAGAGCACTCACCTTTCCCTGAGAACCCCCTTGTGTGGTAATTGCTGTGTTGGGGGGTTGCCACAGTTGCCATACCATTGACCAGTAGAAAGTTTGTATAGACTTTTTGGGTGCTTTCTCAGAGTCAGCTGTCTGGTTATGACTAAGGAACAACCCTGGAATGCAAGGTCAGATACATTTCATTGTTTTTCCTGGAGTTGGAGTTCAGCTCTGAGTCAAACATAATACAAAATGGAATATTTTTTTCAAGATGGTGTCAGTCAGGCTCCACATATTTGCAATAACCTGTACCATTTGGGTAACTATATGGGTAACTATAATAGTTTTTATTCCTATTGGCTACTTTTCATAGTGCTGGAAGCTGCTATACACTTTACCAGAGTAGAAAAGAATCACCAACCTTGCCCAAATGAACTTTTAAGCTACAGAAGTGACCATTCTGTAAAGAAATGCCCACTGGTGCCATAATGGCCCAGATATTATAGGAGTAACCAAGTATTTTATGGCTGTATTTAAGGCCTGCTCCAAAAATTGAGATTTACACTTGCCACTATTATTAGGACCAAGAGCCTGTGGCTAGACAGGTCATATACAGTAGATGAGAACTTACTACTATTACTCTGCTAAATGGACATACTATTAAACTTATTTTTTGTTTGTTTGTTTTTTTGAGACAAGGTTTCTCTGTGTAATAGCACTGGCTGTCCTTTCTGCCAGGAGACACAGGAGAAGAAGATAGACGTCTTAGAGAATTCTGGAAGGTAATCACAGGCACATGGTAGTTTGGGATTAGGTGATCCAGGTTAACTTAGAGTGGTTAATTGAGAGTCTGCCCAGCTAAGGGCTAAGCGCTAAAACATTAAAAGGTCTTGGAGTATTTAATTATTGGGGAAAGGAATGTGGTGGCTTTTAAGCCCTTAGTCCAAGCAGTCCAAGGCTATCAGACTCCTGGACTCCCGGATTCCCCTTGAACACAGGTGAATCTTCCACCAAGGCTGGTAATTCTACCGGTCTAATATAACAATTTATATTAGTTAACAGAGTTTAGGTTACAGGTGGTGTAGGCCACCGTTGGTCCCAGGCTCTTTCCCCAGGACAAATCAGGCAACCAGGTAAGGCACGCAGGCCAGGCCGCCCACACCTCGGCCAAGCTGCTGGCTGCTCTGCTGGCTTAATATTACAGTTTATACTTACTAATGATTACAATTGATAATTAATTAAATTGCAGTTTCAATCTATAGGAGTAGATTCAATAATCTATCCTTTTATCTAATCAGATCTATATTATATATCCATATTCCTCTCTTTTTTCTTTTCAGGTCTTCTCCCCCTCTATAAGAGAGAAAGAAGGGTAATGAAAATGAGAGAAATCCCTGAGCCTAACCTCCTATACCTTGCTTAACAAGACCATATAACAATTTGTAACCATTTTCCCTAAACAACATCTATAACCTATCAAACGACCAAAGAATCATCCACCCCACTTTTTGGGAATGGAATGTCACTCTCTCATAGGGTTAATGTCCAAAATTTACAAAGAATTCAAGAAATTAAATGCCAAGAAACCAAATAATCCAATCAAAAAATGGGGAACAGAGCTAAACGGAGAATTCACAAAGGAGGAATCCCTAATGGCTGAGAGACACTTGAAGAAATGTTCAGCATCCTTAATCATCAGAGAAAGGCAACTCAAGACAACTCTGAGATTCCATCTCACACCTGTCAGAATGGCTAAGATAAAGAAATGACAGCACATGCTCGTGAGGTTGTGGAGAAAGGGGAACACTCCTCCATTGCTGGTGGAAGTGCAAACTTATACAACCACTATGGAAATCAGTCTGTCTATATCTTAGAAAACTTGAAATAGCTCTACCTCAAGACCAGCCATACCACTTCTGGGTATACATCCAAATGATTCCTCACCAAACCACAAGGACATTTCCTCATCTATGTTCATAGCAGCCTTATTTGTAATAGCTAGAAACTGGAAACAACCCAGATGTCCCTCAACCGAGGAATGGATAAAAAAAAAAGTGCTACATCTACACAATGGAATACTACTCAGCCATCAGAAACAACGAAATCATGCAATTTGCAGCCAAATGGATGGAAATAGAGAAGCTCATCTTGAGTGAGCTAACCCAGACTCAAAAGAATGCACATGGCATCTATTCACTTATAATCAGATTTTAGCCATATAGTACAGGATAACTATGCTACAGCGAACGCACCAACGGGAACAGAAACATAGACTTTGTTACCTGTCAATGAGACACTTTGCCCTAGTGGTGCTGCCTTGTAGGCCCCCAGTGTATGAGGAGGCTCTTGGCCCTCATATGACTGCTGAGCTTGGGTGGGGGACTGATATGTAGGGACACTCCACTCCAGAGGAGTGGGTGGAAAGGGATAGGGGGTAGAGGGTGGGAGGGCATAGTGGGAGGGTGGAAAGAGGGTACTGTGAAGGAAATGTAACTTGAAGTAATAAATAAACATAAAAAACTTCTTCCTGATGAATTGGGATGTACAAAACCTGTTTGGGGATCCAAATAAAACGGAAAAAAAATAGTTAATCAATTTAATAGTAATATTTGTTGTCCAGTCCTTATGTGCTCAACAATTTGAATGTCCTGACCAATTTGTAGTCTGAAACTGGATTTTGGGTGGGAAAGTTCAGGGCTTTATTGAAGTCCTGTCGAGAACAGTCTGCAAGGCTGGACCATCTTAGTAAGCCATTTTGATGTTGTTCCGGATGCAGATTTTTGAGGAAACAGCTATTGAAGCAGTCTACGAGGCTGGATCATCTGGGTTATTTGTCTTGTCTTCTTTGGGGTCTGGTCTCTTTTTCTTCAAAGTTTCCAGTTGTGTAGTGGTCTCCGGACCCCTTAGTTGGAAGCTTTTATTCTCATGGAAAGATAAGAACAGAAACCTGCCCTGTAGGGGTTAGATAAATTAGATTTAGAAAATATATAGGGGTTTCTGATACTGTCTCTTAATTCGGGGCATGAAGAGCATTATCAGCATGTGGACTAAAAACAGGAAACAAACAGGAGACTTAATAGACTGAAAAACAAGGTTGAAGTCAGGAAAAACAGGAAAGACTCAATAGACTGAAAAACAAGGTTGAAGTCAGGAAAA
>CAJQZJ010031132.1:14047-27814 GCA_907164525.1 Lophiomys imhausi
ACAGGAAAGACTCAATAGACTGAAAAACAAGGTTGAAGTCAGGAAAACAGGAAAGACTTAATGGACTTGAAGAAACAAAGTATCTGGCCTGACATTGTTTTCAGCTGCTAAGTGGGAAGAGCCCAAATTAAGCTGAAACAGAGTTCCTCCTATTTAAGGACAGTGCATGGAGCCCAGAAAAAAGAAAAGGCCCCTGATGCTAGAGAGCTCCAAGAGCATTGATGGCCAGCTCTCTCCCTGAAGCAGAAAGAAGCCGGTGAGCAAAGAAAGCCTGAGCAAGACACCAAAAGGCCAAGCACTGGACCCTGTGGCTCAGCTTTTGCCTAGAGGGGTTTGATCTGTCCGATCAGTGGCCTAGGGGAAACTGTGCCTGGCTTTAAGGACTGAGGCAGAGCAGCTGAGTTCCTGATTCAAAAGAAGTAAGTTGGCCTGCAGACGGCTGGGGTCTCCGACAGAGAAGAAAGCATGAAGCCTTATTTAAGGTGAGACTGCAATAACCAACTTACCCTGACGAACCTGCATCTGAGAGATCCAGAAAAAGGACTGCTAAGTGCGTTAAAGAATCTACAACAAAGACTGTGTTCCTGACGACTGAGGACCTGCCCCAGAGACTGTATCATTCTAAAAGGTTATGAAAGTAGTTGTTATAATTATCAATAGGTTTAGTGGATAGGTTAAAGGGGTTGTAGGAATTTATAGGATTAATAGTTAAGAAATTGTTGGTGTTTGTTATAAGTGAATTTAGCAATAAATAAATAAATAAATAAATGTTAAATAATAATTTAAAAGTTCGGTTACACTGCCCTATCCTGGTTCTAGGGTATTCTTTTTTGGCATGTAATATCTTTCCTAGGGAAAATTGTTTTTTGGCAATAGAAGAAATTTTTTTTTTATCTTTAAAAAGAAATCTTGAAAATTTGAAACTAAATATATCTTTAAGTATATATAAAACATAATAATCTTAACATTCTGTCAATATCTATTATAACAAAACAATCTTAAATTTATATCAACATCTATTAATATAACAAAATAATCTTAAATTTTTAATAATAAAAGAGACAAAGAATAAAGAGAGGGAAAGAAGAAAATCCCTGAATCCAATCCTTATTTTTTCACAACACATATCATATATCCATTCATCCTAGATGACAACAAACAATCACAGCACATAACATATATCCATTCATCCTAGATGACCACAAACAATCACTACACATAACATACCACACAACAAAAAACTTCCATCCCATCTCTTGGGAATGGAGATGTAAGTATTTTCGGATACCCTTTAAAAATTGAGATATTGGTCAATTCCCGGGAAAGTTAGCTATAGTTTTTGTTGTCCAGTCTCTGTAGGATCGATCATTTTTGGACTAGCACTTTTAAAAATTATTTGCATGCAAAGTTTTTAAGAAAACAGTGATTGAAGCAGTATGTTAGACTGAATCTTCTGGACTATTTGTCTTGTTGTCATTGTCATTCAGTCCTTGGCTCTGAAAATAAAGCTTTACTCTAAATTTGAGCAAGTGAAAGGCATAGAACAACTTTGTAAGTCCATTTTAAAGTATAAACTCTATCCATACTGTATAAAAGATTGGAATAACATGAATACCATTCAGTTAATAAAATACTCTTACCATGTGAAGACATTCATGTCTCAGCTAATAGGAGGTGCTCCCTGGTTATATCTAATCTTTATAAGTTTTTTTGGTAACCACATTTTTTTCATTTCCTGTAGACACATAGGCATATACTTGTCCCCATCTTAAAACCATTGCAGGTTTCCATTCTAAAGTTAAAATATCCTTATATTATACTGATTGATTTAATTCCTCAGCTTTTTGTATAACCCAGTGTCTCTCTGCTGCATTGGTACCTTTTTCACCAACATTTAGGAAATTCATTGTTAGCAAAACATTATGTAATCTATCCCTGGGATTCTTTAATTCCCCCTTTTGTTTAAAAAGCATCTCTTTTAAGTTACAATTAGCTCTTTCTACAATTGCTTGTCCTGTAGGATTGTGTGGTATACCAGTATCATGCTTTATATTATAATATGCAAAGAATTGCTTAATTTTATTAGATACATATGCAGGAGCATTATCAGTCTTAATTTGTGCAGGCACACCCATAAATGCCATTATTTCCAATAAATGTGCAATAACACAATCAGCTTTTTCAGAACTTAAAGCAGTTGCCCATTGAAACCCTGAGTATGTATCAATGGTATGATGTACGTACCTTTGTTTTCCAAATTCTGAAAAATGAAAAACATTCATTTGCCAAATTTCATTATTTTTAGTACCTCTAGGGTTACTATCAGTAGGTAATGGAGTTTGGTTATACAAAGAACATGTAGGACATTTTTAAATTATTTCCCTGGCTTGTTGTCAGGTAATAGAGAATTTTTTCTTTAAACCTGAGCTGTTAACATGATGTTTCTGATGAAACTTTGAGGCTTCCAACACATTTCCTATGAGTAATTGGACAATCTCCTGATTTCCTTGTGCCAGTGGACCTGGCAAACCTCTATGAGATCGAATATGGGTTATCTATAATGGGTTATTTCTACTTCTGATAACCTGTTGCAATTGTATAAATAAAGAAGTTAATTCTGTGTTATTGTGAATAAATTCAGCAGTTTCTATATCCAACACAATTCTTTCTGCATATAGAGAATCAGTAATTATGTTAAGAGACTCAGAAAAATCTAATAACACCATAAGTATTGCATATAATTCTGCTTTTTGAACAGAGGTATAGGGACTTTTGATTACCTTGCTGATTTTGTCTGCCTTATAACCTACCATTCCCAACTTTTTAGCATCAGTGTAGAAAGTTGGTGAATCAGGAATTGGTTTTCCCTTTACAATATGAGGAAAAATCCAATTAGTTCTTTTTTTAAGATTTATTTATTTATTATGGATACAGTGTTCTGTCTGCAGGTATACCTGCAGGCCAGAAGAGGAAACCAGATTTCATTGTGGATGGTTGTAAGCCACCATGTGGTTGCTGGGAATTGAACTCAGGACCTCTGGAAGAGCAGTCAGTGCTCTTAACCTCTGAGCCATCTCTCCAGCCCCCCAATTAGTTCTTTTTATAAATTGTATATGTTTGCTTTTTGGAAATTTGTTATTAATTTCTCCCAAATAATTACTGTAAGCGCTTTGCCAATCTTCAATAATTACCCACAATGACATAATCTCAGCATTAGTGAGAGGCACTACTATGTCAGCTGGGTCCATTCCTGATAATTGAATTAGTCTTATTCTACCTTTTACAATTAATTCAGATATCTTTTCTATGTATGTCTTTAATTTTTTACTTTGTTTATGTGGTAAGAAAATCCATTCCATAATACTATCTTCCCATTGCATAATGAGTCCTATAGGAGAACAAGTTGATGGTAAAATGACCAAAATACAATATAGTTGAGGATCAATTCGATCTATGTATGCATCTTGCAATCTTTGTTCTGTACCAACATTAATTCCTTTTCTGCCTCAGCAGTTAAACATCTTGGACTGTTTAGATTCAAATCCGCTTGTAAGGTTTGAGACAAATTACTTAACTTATAAGTACTTAAACCAAAAGTGGGCCTTAGCTAATTTATATCTCCCATTAAATTTTTGAAAAACATTAAGAGTTTTTAATTGGTCTCTATGGATCTGTACCTTTTGTGATCTTATTCTCTGTTGACTTATTTTATAACCCAAATAGTTGATTGAATCTCCTCTTTGTATTTTTTCAGGAGCAATTTTAACCCAATAGTGGTAGAATTCTTTGCATTTCCTTAAACAAGTTCTCCAAAATAACTACATCAGAATCAGACAACAAAATATCATTAATGATAGATAATAGATTGAGGAAATTCCTTATGAATTATTTCTAATGGTTTTTGTACAAAATATTGACACAGAGTTGGACTATTCAACATTCCCTGTGGAATCACATTCCAATGATACCTCTTGATTTGTCTACTGTTACTAACAGTAGATACAGAGAAAGCAAACCTTTCCCTATCATTCTTATGCAATGGAGTTGAGAAAAAGCAGTCTTTTAAATCTATTACTATTAAAGGCCATGACTTTGGTACTACAGAAGTTAAATGTATACCAGGCTGCAAAGGACCCATAGGTTGAATTAATGTATTCACAGCTCTTAAATCTGTTACTCTATTTGCAGCTCTTAAATCTGTGAGTTCAAGGTAAGCCTGGTCTACAAAGTGAGTCCAGGACAGCCAGGGCTACACAGAGAAATCCTGTCTTGAAAAACAGAGTGCTGGGATTAAAGGTGTGCATACCACACCCAGCTCTTTTGGTTTTTTGTTTATTCAAGACAAGGCTTCTCTGGGTAGCCTTGGGTATCATGGAACTCACTTTGTACCTGGCCTTGAACTCACAGAGATCCACCTGCCTCTCTGCCTCCTAATTTCACACAAACTAATCACCTGTGAAGAGGGAATCTCAATTGAGGAATAGACTCCATAATATTGACCAGTAGGCATGTATTTGGAGCATTTTGTTTTTAATTAATGATTGATATGGAAGGGCCCAGTCCACTGTGGGAAGTGCCATCCAGGACAGGTTGTTCCCAGTTGTATAAAAAAGCAACCTGAGAGCTGGGCGTGGTGGCGCACGCCTTTAATCCCAGCACTCAGGAGGCAGAGGCAGGCGGATCTCTGTGAGTTCGAGGCCAGCCTGGTCTACAGAGCAAGTCTGGAACAGCCAGGGCTACACAGAGAAACCCTGTCTCAAAAAACAAAAACAAAACAAAAAAAAAGCCAGGCGTGGTGGCGCACACCTTTAGTCCCAGCACTCGGGAGGCAGAGGCAGGTGGATCTCTGTGAGTTCAAGGCCAGCCTGGTCTACAAAACGAGTCCAGGACAGCCAGGGAGGGCTGTTACACAGAGAAACCCTGTCTTGAAAAACAAACAAATAAAAAAACCTAAAAACAAAAAAAGCAACCTGAGAAAGCCATGAAAAATGACCCAGTAAGCAGAATTCCTCTCTAGACTCTGTTTCAGTTCCTGCCTCCACATTCCTGCTTTGAGTTCCTGTCTTAGCTTAAATTACTACATGACTCAAAGTGGCAAGATGGAATAAACACTTTCCTCCACAATTTGCTTTTTTTTTCTTTTTGAGACAGGGTTTCTCTGTGTAACAGCCTTGGCTGTCTTGGAACTCACTCTAGACCAGGCTGGCCTCAAACTCCTAGAGATCCACCTGACTCTGCCTCCTGCCTGAGTGCTGGGATTAAAGGCCCAATTTGCTTTTTGCTCATGGTATTTACCACAGCTAATAGAGAAGCTAACTAGGATACTTACTGAATCTGGAACTCACCAATTTGGCAAGATTAGCTAGCCAGAAAGCCCCAGGGATCCTCCTGATGCTACCCCCAACCCTGCTGGGATTACAGGGATGTGCCATCAAGCCTAGCTTTTTAATTTTTTAAATCATGAGTGATTAAGTAGGATCTGAAATCAGGACCCCCATCTTGTATGTCAAACACTTATCAATTGAGCCATTATCTCAACAGCAGCCAGGCTAATAAGGTGATGTAATTTTTCTTAGCCTCTTAATGTATCTATGTTTAGATTTTGTGACCCAGTTGTATACCCAGCAGAACATCTTTGTTGACTTTTAGACTTCCACAGAGGTATATTCATCTATGTATAGTTATCAAAATCAGTGTTCTTCTATGGAAATGATCATGGAAAGCTACTCTACCACTGTATCAATTACTTTTATTGTTCTTAAGATAAAATACCTCCCTGCCCCTAGAGGCATTGCAGATGTGACTGCTATGTCACATGTGCATCAGTAGGTGACAGAGAGGAGAGAGGCTATGTCTACATTCAGTGTTCTGATCTATGAACATCTGAATAAATAATAGCCTAACATTCCTGGAAAAAAGCAAACTGGAGACCAGCACCATGGGGCCTGGCCAGGGAGCTAGCCTGTGACAACCACCAGTGCGGCACCAAGCCAGCACAAAATGGACTCTCAGGACAGGAAGCAAACAAGAGACTATAAGAACCTGGACTGGCCCTGGATGTGGGGTTATGGGTGAGCTAGCCCTGCCTTTTGTCTGATTTTTGGTGGTGTTGGAAGGGAGAGATCCCACTGCCCCTTTTGTTCTCACCACCAGTGGGAGACAGGAGATCTGGCCCTGATGGAGTCACAAGAGGAGAGCTATCCCTGCCCCTCACATGCTGCAGCACTTGGGAGAGCAGTCCCTGCACCTTGCCTGAACAGCACACTACAGCTGGCCCTGGATGTGAGGGTTGTAGGTGAGCCAGCCCCGAGGGTGTGAATGCAGAAGAGCCAGCCCTGCCTTTTTTGTCTGCTTTTCAGTGGTGTTGGCAAGGGAAAGATTCCCTCCACTCTCTGATGCCCTCACTACAGGAAGCAGACAGGAGAGTTGGTCCTAATGGGATTATGAGAGCAGGAGAGCTAGTACAGCCCCTTACCTTCTGCAGCACTCGGGAGAGCAGGCCCTGCACCTTACCTGAGTCGCACAGTAGAACTGGCCTTGAATGTGGGGGTTGCAGGCCCAGAACCAGGGCTTTGATTTGGCCCACCCAACATCTACCCCATGGATGAACTGCTGGAGTGCAAGAAGAGGTCAGTTCCACAGACTCAAAACTGCAGGATCTCCATGACACTGGATAACAGGATATCTGAGAGGGGTCCCAGTGAGGTTCCAGTATTGACAAAATAGCAGAAGTGAGAGGCCTTGTACCAGACTAGGGAGTCATTGCAATGCACATTTGCAAGCGAAAAATTATGGGCAAAATGGAATATTGTGGGACACACTGAGACGCACTACAGCTTCCAAATGAGTTTTTTCAAATGCTGTTAGAAGTTTGAAGGGTGGAGGGTGGGTCTGGGGGGGAGGTGGGAGATGAGAGGGAACAGAGTGCAGGATGTGAAATTCACAAAATAGAAAAAGAAGAAAAAAGGAAAAAAAAGATAAAATAGCTGACAAAGGGAACTTAAGAGAGGAAAGGTTTATTTGGCTTACAGTTTGAAGAGGATTCAGTCCATTGTGACAGGGAAGACACAGTATTAGGAACATAAGGCATTTGCCTCCATGTTCTGTGATCAGGAAGGAGGAGGAAGAAGAGAAATAGAGGATGAATTTCAGTGTTTAGCTCCCTTCTATTCATTCAGTCCAAGTCTATAGTCCATGTACTGGTAAATCCACATAGACAGTCAAACCTCTTTAGAAATGCCCTCACAGACAAGTCAAGAGGCATGTTTCACAGGTTAATTTAACTTCACCCAAGGGAATGAAGATTAAGTGTCATTAACTAACTTGCTGACATCATTCCTCTTTCCTATTAGTGGACATACATTCTTTGGCGGAAATAGGATTTTAATATGCTACTTGGACATTCTGTGCAGAGTGAGGTTACTCATGCCCCTTGGATCAGGAACATTTTTATCATTAGTTAATTCATGTCTCTGACTTTGTGTTTATTTTATTTCCAGAATTCTCACACTCTACTCCCATAGACAATTGTTTTAACGTATTTTGTGAGTTTTACTTTCAGCTTCATAAAATGTTGTCTATGTATAGACACATATGTTAATATCCAAAAGATTCTTCACCAAACCACAAGGACATTGGCTCAACTATGTTCATAGCAGCTTTATTTGTAATAGCCAGAAACTGGAAACAACCCAGATGTCCTTCAATCGAAGAATGGATTAAAAAAAAATGGGCTGGAGAGATGGCTCAGAGGTTAAGAGCACTGGCTGCTCTTCCAAAGGTCCTGAGTTCAATTCCCAGCAACCACATGGTGGCTGACAACCATCTATGATGAGATCTGGTGCCCTCTTCTGACCTGCAGGTGTACATGCAGACAGAACGTTGTATACATAATAAATAAATAAAATCTAAAAAAAAAAAACACTGTGGTTGCGCACACCTTTAATCCCAGGACTTGGGAGGCAGAGGCAGGTGGATCTCTGTGAGTTCGAGGCCAGCCTGGTCTACAAAGCGAGTCCAGGACAGCCAGGGATACACAGAGAAACCGGGTCTCTAAAAACAAAACAAAACAAAACAAAAAAAAAAACAAACTGTGGTACATTTACACAGTGGAGTACTACTTAGTCATCAGAAACAAGGAAATCATGCAATTTGCAACCAAATGGATGGAACTAGAAAAGCTCATCCTGAGTGAGCTTATCCAGACCCAGAAAGATGCACATGGCATGTATTCACTTATAACTGGATGTTAGCCATATAGTACAATATAACTATCCTACAACCCACAGACCCAAAGGAACAGAAACATAACTATCCTAGGAGAAATTCCACCCAGGAGCAGATCAAAACAGATGCTGAGACACACAGTCAAACATTAGATGGAGGTCTGGGAGTCCTATATAAAGAGAGGGAGGAGGAATAGAGAGACTCGGAGAGTTCAAGATCAGCACATGAAGATCAACAGAACCAACAAACCTAGGCCTTTAGAGACTTACAGAGAGTGAAACACTAACCAAAAAAAAAAAAAAAAAAAAAAGAAGAAGAAGAAGAAAGCTTAGACTTGACCTAGATCCCCTTAAACAAATATAGAGGACAGGCAACCTTGTCCTCATACAGTTCTCTTAATAAGTAGGGGTAGGACAGTCTCAGTCATTGACTTTGTTACCTGTTAGTGGAACATTTTACCCAAGTGGAGCTGCCCAGAACAAGAGGTAGCTCTTAGCCCTCATGTGACTGATGAACTGAGGGGGACTGATATGTGTGGGCCAACCCACACTAGAAGAGTAGGATAGGTGGGGGAAGGGTTAGAGTGTGGGAGGGTGGGACCAGAAGGGGAGAAGGGAGGGGGCTGTGATTGAGATGTAATTTGAATTAATAAATAAATGAACAAAACATAAATAAAATAAAACTAAAACATTTCTCCACCTTTTCTCCCCTCTACTACTCCACCCATATTCAACCCCCACTTTCAAATTTATAGCCTCTTTTTTAACCATTGTTTGCACTTAAGACCAGCACTACTACTACAGTAGATCCTGAGTAGTGCAACATAGCTGAAACATAAGACAAACATATTAAAATAGCTTTTATTAATATGACAGAGGTCTTTAAAGAGGAAATAAATAATCCCTTATTCTATGAAAACAGAAACAGTGGAAGGAAATGAATAAAACAGTTTGTGATGCTGTGATTAAGAATGGCCCCCATAGGCTCATATATTTGAATGCTTAGTGTTTTAGTTAGGGTTTCTATTGCTCTGAAGTGACACCATGATCACAGCAACTCTTTTTTTTTTTATTGGTTTTTCAAGACAGGGTTTCTCTGTGTACTAGTCCTGGCTGTCCTGGACTCACTTTGTAGACCAGGCTGGCCTTGAACCCACAGAGATCTGCCTGCCTCTGCCTCCCGAGCACAGCAACTCTTATAAAGGAAAACATTTCATAGGAGCTGGTCTACAGTTAAGAGGTTTAGTTTATTATCATTATAGTGGGAAATATGATGGCATGCAGGCAGACATGGTGCTGGAGGAACTGAGAGTTCTATATTTTGATCCACAAACAGCAGGAAGACACTGAGACACACTTCCTCCAACAAAGCCACACCTAATTCACCAAGGCCACACCTCCTAATAGTATCACACCCTGTGATACCATTTTCTTTCAAACCACTACACTTAGTTACGAGGGAATGGTAGTATTTGAAAAGGATTAAGAGATATGGCCTTGTTGGAGGAAGTGTGTCCCTGGGGATGATCTCTGAGTTTTCAAAAGACCATGCCAGGCCAAGTCACTCTGTTTCTTGGCCTATTGATTTTGTTTTGTTTCGTTTTGTTTTTTTGTTTTTTTAAGACAGGGTTTCTCTGTATAATAGCCCTGGCTGTCCTGGACTCACTGTGTAGACCAAGCTGGCCTCGAACTCACAGAGATCCACCTGCCTCTGCCTCCCAAGTGCTGGAATTAAAGGCATGCACCATCACACCTGGCTCTTGGCCTATTGATTAGGATGCAGCTCTCAGCTACTTTTCCAGCACATCTGTCAGCTACCAAGGTCTCTGTCATGATGATAATGGACTAAACCCCTATTGTATGCAAGCCCCCAATTAAATGCTTTCTTTTATAAGAGTTGTCCTGGTCATGATATCTCTTTCACAGCAATAGAACAGTGACTAAGACACAGTCTAAGACCTGAAAATGGAAATGGAATCAAAAAAGAACTCAAACTAGATATCAAAAACCAAATAATCCAATGGCTTTATTCATAATAGCTAGTTATTGGAAACAACCTAGATGTCTCTCAACAGAAGAATGGACAAAGAAAATGTGGTACATTTGCACAATGGAGTATTACTCCGCAGTTAAAAAATGGCATGCAAATCTAAACAGGGAATTCTCAATAGAAGAAACTCAAATGGCTGAAAAACACTTAAAGAAATGTTCACCATCCTTAGCCATCAGAGAAATGCAAATTGAAACTACTTTGAGATTCCAATTATACCTGTCAGAATGGCGAAGATCAATAGCACAAGTGACAGCTCATGCTGGAAATGATAGGGAGCAAGGGAAACACTCCTCTGATGGGGTGGGGTTAGGCATTCTAAATGTTAATTGGTCCTGTTTGCTATCTGTTACTTAGTTGACTCTGATTGGGTAAATAAATGCTGAGGCCTGGAGATTGGGCAAAGACAGAGGTAGGCAGGACATAGGGTCTTATAGACAGATACAAAACATCTTGGGGTAGAGAAAGGTTACTGGAGAGAAGAAGCCAGGACACGCCATGGGGTAGATTAAAGAAGATCCCTCCACGTAACCTGAAACATCAACATAGTGTGGAGAATAATGGTCGAAAGGAACATATATATGTTATATATATATGTATATAACATATATATATAGTCATATTTGGGTATTAGAATTATGAGCTAGCTTAGATGGGCTAGGATTGACCACCCAGGCCTAGGCTTGTTAAGATCCACTCGGTGTCTGTGTGTATTCATTTATAATGGCGGGTTAAGGATTAACACTGCCGAACCAATTCAAGATAATATAAATACTGGGTAAACAATTTAATTAGCCATATTTTTTTCTACATATGGCACCCAGCGTTCAGCAATTAGAATCCATGCTTACAGCCTGAGAAGGCCCCGAATAAAAAATAGTTTCCTAGCCAAAGAGTGGTCATTTCAAAGGAATGAGTCCTTTAACAAAAGTTACTGCCTTACACCAAAGGGGGGAAGCTTAGCTCTCTTTATATGCTAAATAACCGGCAGCCTTCTAAACAGAGTTTGAAAACGGAATTAACAAAATGGAGGAATTCATAATGTCTCAATATGCTTGGATTCCAATTGAGTTTGTTTCTCTTTACATACAGATCATTTTTACACTGACAGTTGTGGTTTTATATATACTTTTTGAGAAAGATTTGACTAAGATAGGTGTAAGGGAGAGAGTTTACAGATGGAATACTAAACTGCTAACAATAACAATGGGGAAAGGAAGGAGGCCTGACCTGATACAAAAAATGTCAGTGGGAACGCACAAGTGCCTGAGAACTAGGTGCTTATCAAGAGTATCTGGGCAAGGCCCACCAAACAGAACTCTAATTACAACATGGGATTGCAACTATATCAAGGCTTTTGGAATGTTCTTGTTTCTTTGCTTGATTTTTGTTTAGATGTCTTTGATTTTCCTATAGCAGGAGGTAAAAAGGGTGTTTTTGTCATTTGACAATGCTGAGATATAAGAGATTTTAAAGATATAAAGAGAAAGTGGTCACAAGCCCTCCCAGGGAAATACATGTTTCCCACGTAGCCCCACCCTCTTTACCTAACCTCTCTGGGTCTGGATTGTAGCTTGATTATCATTTACTTAACAGCTAATATCCAATTTTAAGTGAATATATTCCAACAGGCTGTTGACAAGACTATAGGTTACTCTTCACAAACTGAAAGCTAGGTCCCATTGCTGAATACAACACTTACACAATTCATTGAACATGGAGAAGTCAAGCTGGTGCCTACATAGGGTCTTGGCCCCTATGTGCTAGTGTCTTTGGTACTAGAAGGTACTCTGCAGGCTACCAAAGGAGAAACATAAATACCATCTCAACCATAAATCATTTGCTCTACAATGATACCTTTCCTGAAAGATATGCTAGGGCAATGGTGACACAAAATTTGTTGGGAGTAATTAGCTAACATCTGATTTGAGTGAAGGCTCCCTCCACAAGATGGAACCCATACCCAACACTGGTTTTATGACAAAGACCCTGAGACTAGATATCCTAGGGACCTACGATATAATCAGGTACTAATACGTACTACTACTATGATATAATTGTTCTACTAGCAATAAAATGACTCCTAATGACATTTTGCTATACTCACAGATCAGTGCCTTACTCAGCCATTATCACAGAGGCTTCCACCTGCATCAGATGGGAACAAATACAGAGACCCACAGCCAGACATTATGCAGGGTAAGAGACCTTGGAACACTCAGCATTAAATGAGATATCTCCATCAAATTCATTCTCGGGGAACTCCACAGAAGAGGAGACAGAAAGAGTGTAAGAGTCAGAAGGGATGGAGGACACCAGAAAAATAAGGCTCTCTCAAAATCAACATAATCAATGGACATAGGAACTCATAGAGACTGAGGCAGCAAGCATAGGGTGTGGACAGGTCTGCACCAAATGGGGTCCTAGAGCTGAAAGGAGAGGTGGACACATGTCCACATCTGTAACCCAGAAGCTATATCCATCTGATAACCACTTGCAAATGTAAATTTGATACTACTCTTTTTTTTTTTTTAAAAAAGACTTTTCGAGATAGGGTTTATCTGTGTATCCTTGACTGTCCTGGACTGACTCCCTTTGTAGACCAGGCTGGCCTTGAATGCACAGAGATCCACCTGCTTCTGCCTCCTTGAGTGCTGGGATTAAAGGCATGTGCCACCACGCCCAACAATTACAGACAGCTGGGAACTGGCATGTGGGAATTTGAACCCGAGTCCTTTAGAAGAACAACCAGTGCTCTTAACCGCTGAGCCATCTCTCCAGCCCCAACAAACTACTCTTAAGGTAGGCTGCATGCTCAGCACTAGATGGCCAAAAGAAAATGAACTCAATGGAATCCTTGGAGGTTCCTTGTCTCAGTAATGTTGTCAGGACTCTTCCTTTTTTAAAAAGTGTATTATTATTATTTTATCTTTTATTTTTATTTATATGATTTTTGTATCTCTTTTTACTCTATAGGTTCTTTGCATACATGTTATGACTTCTAGTTTAGTGTTTTTATGGAATACCTGAGTGTGTGAATGAGTTCCTCTCTCTGTTTATTGTGCATTCTCATGGGATATTTTCATTTTCTTTGTTTTGTTCAATTCTCATGTGTTAGTTTTTGTTTTACTTTATTTTATTATTGTCCTATATAAGACTGTTTGCTTTCTAATGAGAGAAGAAAGGGTTGAATTTAGTTGGGAGAAGGTGGTAGGGAGGAGCTGGGAGGAGTAAAGGGAGGGAAAAATTTAATCAGGATTATGTGACAAAAAACTATTTTCAATACAAGGAAAAAACAAACAAACAAAACCCAAATTATCAAAACAAAACAAAACAAAGAAAACCGACATATAGAAAGAAACCTACTGGATGACAAGTGACATGAAACTGGCCTTCTGTAGTCACTATCCAGCCATTCATGCATTTTTTTAATTTACCCAAAATAAATGGCTAGTCTAGCAGGGGAGACTAGGTATCATATATGTAAGAGAC
>CAJQZJ010031133.1:2209-20963 GCA_907164525.1 Lophiomys imhausi
GGGGGGGGGAGGAGCACCGTAGAGTTGGTGGTCTTATGTATTCTGGAGTCATACCGAGCGGGGTGGTGAGGGTGCATACTCTTGGTCCCACCATTCAAGAAGAGTACACCCTTGGTCCCAGCTCCCAACACACTGGAGACAGAAACGGGCAGATCCCGGAGCTCAGGGTCAGCCTGATGCAGGGCAAATTCTAAATAGAGAAAGACTTCGATCCAGGAGTGGTGGAACACATCTTTGATCCCTTCAGATGGGAAACACAGGTCCATGATCCCAATAATTAGAGTTCAGAGACACACACATGGGATTTGGAGGGACCTAGGTTTGGAGGCTACTTACAAAAGGCCTTCTCGATGCAGGCAGATTGTCCTTTGGGATCTCAAAATATATACACTAGAGCTGGTTTAGCTCCAAGGTGACAGAATGATTTCTTCTTTAACCCGGATTGAAAGATAACGCTTTGTATGTTGTCAGAAGGCCAAATTTGCTTCAAGAGAAGTACTACCTAGCCCCCCCACCCCCCCCCCAAAAAAGAGGGCAATTGTCCTAGGGTTGGGATTGGGGCAGGGCTCTGTTCTTATCGTTCCAGGAGAATCGAAGCGTCAATTAGGTGAGCGCAGGGACGGCTGGACAGCGGAATCCTCAGCAGAGAGCAGAATCAGGCACCAAGGAGGATGAGTGACCCAGTTGATTCTGCCTGGCAGACTTCCTCAATAGCTGTCTCCATCGGGGGCCTGCAACCACCACAGCAATCCAATGTCACTGGGACCGCTCAGCTCTACACAATGCCCCGGCAGGAACCTCAGTGAAGCCTGCAAGATCAGCTTCTGCCTACAAACCCCTTAGGTCATCTAAACAGCTGAGAACAGAAGGACTAAACATAAAAGGAGTGTACTAACATTTTTAATCATTTTTCCCATTTGGGTTCGGGCCCCAAACAGGTCTACTACGACCCAAATCAGCAGGAAGTGACTTTAAGAGAGCGACGTCCCATGCCCAGTCGATGGGGAAGGTGTTTCTCCACCCTTCTTTTAGGTTATTTGAAGGATAACTGAAAACTCTGATATGTAGTGGAAGAGACTACAAGCTGATAAATGGCCCTGTCTTAATGGGTTTTGGAGGTTAGCCCCAGGGAATTCCTACTTTTCCTTTTCTGTATCCTTCTTCCTCTCCTATGTAGGAGTGCATGGGCTTGAGAAAAATGAAATATAGACATAGCACAGGAAGGTCCAAGAAGAAGGGGCATATTATTGAATATGCCCTTATACCTTTGTATATTGATACAAAATTAGTAGTTTATTTGGCTAAAGTGGTATTGACCATTGTTTATTGTGCAAAAATAAGATTGTATTGGATTACATCGGTATTGATCTTTGTATATTGATACAAAATTAAGATTATAGTTGGCCACAATGGTATTGACCCTTGCATATGGACGTAATATTAAGATTATATTGGGCTACATAGGCATTGATCTTGGTATATTGATACATAATTAAGAGTATATTTAACCACAATTGAATAGATCTTTGTATATTGATACAAATTTAAAGGTAACGCTTCCTAATGGTATCATACCTAGAGATACTTAAAAATAAAATGTGAAGCTCTGACCTCTTGATACCAACCGTCTAAAACGGTCTAGGATAGTTAAAACAAACTCCTAGTCATGCAAACATGTCACTTTGTTAGCTACTATGACAGTCTATCACAGATATTCTCTAAACTACCCAGTAATCAAGTTGCTAAGAGACAAGCAACATTTGCTTATCTAAATACAAGAGATGGATAGGGCATCTTCAAAAACCCCAAGAGATCTGCAGATTATGGCATTCAAAGATGTTATCTTAAATCAAGATTTTTTTTTTGATATCGAGACATATCAGCGCCTGACAGCACCCCCTATTCTACTCTGAGTAGAAGATAAGCATCGAAGAACCTCCACTGTAAGATGGTTGAATTAGTGGCAAGCCTTTCTCTTGGCATGAAAAAAACCCTTGCACCAACTGCAGACAGACTGCTGTCCAAAAAGGACAAAACTTGGTAGCAGGGAAGTCAACAGCCTAACTCTGCCAAGACAGGGTAGGTAAGTCCTTCATAATCCCTGCTCTACAACAAATGTCTGTCAGAGAAACAGGACCCAAAGGCTGAAGATTGATGCTGGAATGTATGGAGAGAAAATGGGAACTGTCCATGCAGTCATTGGTATGTTCTTTCTTAGTTTTGGAAGCTGCAGGCCCTGCACTTCCTATATAAACAAATATATTTATCCCTCTCAGGTCTCTGAGGTGGTTGAAGAATAGACAGCTAGAGTCTCATAATTAAATTTTGAATTGTTTAGGAATCAAGAGGGTGTTATAGATCTAAGAAGATACTCTTAAAAGTGTGTTGCAAGATAGTATGAATGTTGAGTCACATATAGACCTTTAAACTCATGGAGTTGGTTAGATAGTAGAATGTTAAAGTCAGGGGCCAAATATGTATAAACTGGACATTGGGAAGGTATACTGGGCCATTTAACTCTCATAAATGTGGCATATTTATATCTATTGTTTTGTATAATACTTACTGTTATAAGAGAAGGAACCATCTGTTGGACTGAAAGGGGAAACTTCTGGGGGGAAGAGGGTGGAAGGGCGGGATAGGAAGGGGGAATAGGGAGGGGTTTGTTACTGAGATGTAACTTGAAGAAAAAAAAATAAAGTATTTAAAAAAAAAAGAAATATACATTTGGTCTTCATCTCATTTCCTGCCATTTAATCTCCCTCCCTAAGACTCTTATAATCTAGAGCAATGGTTCTCAACCTTCCTAATGCTACAGTCCTTTAATACAGTTCCTCATGTTGTAGTGACCCATAACCATAAGATTATTTTCATTGCTACTTCATAGCTGTAATTTTGCTACTGTTGTGAATAAGGTAAATAAATATTGGATATGGTATCTAGTATGCAAACCCTGTGAAAGGGTCGGCCAATTACCAAAGGGGTCACAACCCAGAGGTTGTACTCTAGATTTTGTTGGCTAATGAGGTAACTAGTATCTAGGGAGCAATAAATAGTCTTGGCATAGGGCTTGTTTTCCAGGGGAACTAGCCTTGTGATTAGAGTTGTCGCTTCTTGTCCCAATCTCCAGAAAATAGGTCCAACTTTGAGTTAAGGAATGGGCAGTGATTTAATCAACCATACCTATTTCCATAAAAGTTCAAAAGAATGAGTCCCAAGAGTTTCTGGATAGCTAACAGGGAAACAAGTAGAGGTTGTGGCATGGCTGTAGAGGATCTGAAAGTTCTCCACCATCCCTTTATCCATACATACTTCACCCAATGCAGCATGCCCAGCTAGCTATCCAGCTCAATCCTTTATCCCCTACAGCAAGTAAGTATGAGAGTTTAAGGTCTATCCAAGAATATTTTCAGCAGCACAATATGGTCTTGAAGGACTTAAAAAAATAAAAGGACACAAAGTTATGTGGATAGGAAAGAGGGGAGTGGATCTGGAAATAAATAGGAGTTAAATATTATCAAAACACATATGAGACTTCATTAAAAACTAATAAAATTAATTTAAAAAAAAATTAAGTGCATAGAAATTGACACCACCCCTTCTCCCATACTTGACCCTATGCAGCTCTTCCCACTGGCTATTCAGGTGAATCTTTATCCTCTATAGTAAGTCGGCAAGTATAAGGAAAGAGTTTCCCTGAGCTGTATGAACCACTCCACCAAATTAATCAAACCCAAGAAGGGAGTCTTAAGGAGCCCAATTTAGAGCCAGTTGGTCAGCAGCATAGGTCACGACCTGTTTAAGAACCTCCATCTGAAGGAAGAAGGGGTAGACCTGTGGTACTCAGATATGGGATCTGACAGTATGTCTTCAGAAGTAAACTGAATTAGATGGCACTCAGCTGCTATCTTCAGAGAAATGTTCACACATTTTGATGACTAGAAGTCACATACGTACTTTGTATTGAATGCTGTGATACTAGGAGAAAACAAGAGTTTCTTAGTCTGCAGCCTAAGGCAGTGAGAGGTAAATTATATATGTACAAGTTAATGCTAATTAAGTAATGAGACAACTGACAAAGTGAACCCTAAAGTTCATTTTATAAGTATTATAGCATCATAAACTATCATATTTTTCACCAGATTGAACATTTAACTAGTAGATTTTTGTGTTGTACCAGCACTTGATCTAAAGAACAACCCTTTTTCCAAGATTTTTTCTTTACTTCAATATAAAAATTCTCTAACATACACTGAGTATTCATACATAAACCACTACCATTTTAAAAAATGGGTTTTGTTTCTGTATCTCACTTTTCCCTTGATTTGGTTTATCTCTAGGGTTTTGTTTTTGTATCTCACTTTTCTCTTGATTTGGTATATCTCTAGGGTTTTGTTTTTGTATCCCACTTTTCCCTTGATTTGGTATATCTTTAGGGTTCTGTTTTTGTATCCCACTTTTCATTTGATTTGGTATATCTTTAGAGTTTTGTTTTTGTATCCTACTTTTCACTTAATTTGGTATATCTCTAGGGTTTTGTTTTTGTATCTCACTTGTCTCTTGATTTGGTATATCTCTAGGGTTTTGTTTTTGTATCTCACTTTTCCCTTGATTTGGTATATCTTTAGGGTTTTGTTTTTGTATCCTACTTTTCACTTGATTTGGTATATCTCTAGGGTTCTGTTTTTTAATCTCACTTTTCACTTGATTTGGTATATCTCTAGAGTTTTGTTTTTGCTTTTTACCAAGTAAAATACAGCCACATCCAATCATGCAGCTCTAATTTTCTCACCACTGTAAAATTTCTCAGAGGTGGTCTGATTCAAAATTCAAAGAAGAGTCACACACAACATTGAGTTATGTGCCTTAACCTTTTTATTTTTTATTTTTGAGACAAGGTCCTCCTATATCCTAGGTAGGTCCCAAGTTTGCTACTCAGCCACAGATGACTTTGCATTCTTCCTGTGCCCTATATAGCTACAAATGAGCTTGAACTTCTGGTCCCCTTGTCTGCACTTGCCTAGCAAGCACTGGATTATGGGGATGTGGCACATGTCTTCTTATGTGCTGCTGGGAATCAAACCCAGGGCTTCATGAATGCTAGGCAACCATTTTACCGCCTGAGCTACAGCCCCCAAACATTTCCACTTCTTCTTCATTTTTCCTGTTTATTTTTGAAAGAATTCATCTCATCTATCTTACAGTTACACTCTGCCCTGTTTGGGCCAACTGTATCACCCTGGCACTCCATACTGTAGTAGTTAGTGTGGAGGGTTAATTAGATTCAGATTAAGGTCTTTGACAGAGTACTTTGTAATAGTGCTATATATTTCTTGAATCACATCTTTGATATCAGCACAGGTAGATTAGGATGGTGACTTACAGTAACTGAGCTTGATCAGTGGTTCTGATGTTGCCAGATGGATCTGTCCTTTAAAAACATCCAATATACCTAATTACCTACATAGTTGCTCAGATCCATTCATTGGGTTACAGACTTTTTTCTAATTCCATATCTCCTTCTGTTTTCAGTATGATCATTCTAGAACTTTATCTCATTAAGTAGAGACTAGTTACTCACTGTATAGGAGGAAAACAACCACAATGTACAACTACTTCCCTTTGTTGGTTGTCAGGGTGACACCCAAGCAACTTCCAGCATGACCAGTGAGGTGTTGATATTTTTTCCTTTTGGTGTCATTGAGAGTTCACAGATTTTTTTTGCTTTTGAATATTAACTTTTTTTGGCCAATTAATCCTCAGGCTGCAACATCTTTGACCATTAAGAATCCCTTTAAGTTTTCTCCAGTATCATTGGACATGATCTGTGTCTGCTCTAACAGTTTCCTTGCTTCCAGATACAACATGCCCTAAGTTCAGCTTCTAGATTTTCCAATGAGATCTAGAATTGCCACTGATCACATACTTAATTCTTTTTAATTGAAATAGTACCTAAAGTTAAAAATTTAAGAATTCGTTGTATTTACTTTTGTCTTCAGTGAGCAAAGCTACAAAATAAATTTTTATTTTTTAGAAAACAGACAAAACAAAAAACCTAAGCCCTGAGTTCAGACTGGTATTTTCTATTTCAAGTTTTTACTTATTTGCCTCTTCTCTCACCTTTAAAACTACACTTGCTAATGGCATTTCTATGCTATTCAAAAATTGTTTTATTCTAATTATAATCTCAAAATAAAATCAAAAGATTGTTACTAATGATTTGAATGAAGTCTATGATTTCTGATAGTTTTTTTTTTTTCCCTCCCTGTCCTTAAGATAAATACCAGTAAGGACATGTAGTCAAAATATTGAGCTTCATCTGGGAGCTACAATACCAACCTGGTAGGCAAAATACACCACTGGTGCAACAGTGGCATGACTGCTGTAGGTTCTAATTGGATGTGGGCCCACTCCATAGTAATAAGTCATGCTCATACTGTAAACCTGGTAATAGGCTCATATTTAAGAAGGCCATACAACCTAGGAGGGAATCCACTACTATTGTTTTGCTAAATTTATATGGTGCCAAAGTGCCTTTTAAATATTTATGTTTAGTAAAAGGCAAAAGATGTATATGATCTGAAGAGAAACCAGAGAAAGGTGTGAAGAAAGGGGAACACTCCTCCATTGCTGGTGGGAGTGCAAACTTGTACAACCACTATGGAAATCAGCCTGGTGATATCTTAGAAAATTTGGAATAGCTCTACCTCAAGACCCAGCCATACCACTTCTGGGTATACATCCAAATGATTCCTCACCAAACCACAAGGACATTTCTTCATCTATGTTCATAGCAGCCTTATTTGTAAAAGCTAGAAACTGGAAACAACCCAGATGTCCCTTGTAACCGAGGAATGGATAAAAAAAAAAAAAATGTGGTACATTTACACAATGGAATACTACTCAGCCATCAGAAACAAGGAAATCATGCAAATCACAGCCCAAATGGATGTTCTCAGCCTTGGTCATAGAAGCTTCTGTTTGCAGTGGGAAGCAGTAAATTTAGACTCATAACTGGTCAAAGGACTGAGAATACAAGATTGTTGACAGTTCAGTTTGAAACAGGATATCTATATACCTTCCCCCATAACATTCAGGAAGACATTATGGAAGAAGGGGTATAAAGAATGCAAAAGCTAGAGAATGGGAAGAAGTGCGAAAGACTATCTTCTGGACATGATATCGCTAGTCAAACACACATTCACATTAGCAGATGGTACCTGCACAAGACTGGGACCACGGAGGGGCTCATTGGCCCACTTCTCCCTGAGTAGCAATGGGCAGTTAATGGTTGTGGGGGAGGGGGCAAAGTATTCCTATGTGGTGTAAGCATTTATAAGTGACTTCCCCCTATAATTTTGGATACCTTCTCATTATATAAATACAAATACATAGTTCTCTTTTCCTTCTTACATAAAAGACAGGAAACTGCTTGTTTTCTGATGACATGTTCTCTCAGTATAACCTGTAGGTAGCACCAGGTGGTCACAAATAGCTTCCTAATTCTTTTTAACAAATGCATAACATTCTATTGTACCTAAGCACTAATAAATTTATATTTATTCATATGTTCCCAGGCTTCTGACATACAGGGACCTTCTCCCACATTATTCTATTTATCTTTTCTTTCCTCACAAAGAACCCTACAAAAAGATCACTAGTAATGTTGATGGAAACAATCTAGTTAAAGTAAAAACTTAAAAATAAAATAAAATAAAAAACCAACCCACCACACCAAACTGGAACACATTCAAAAGAAAAGAGCAATGTAATTAGAAACAATATATATATATATATATATATATATATATATATTATTAACAAGGCATTTTGCACCACAGGAGAGAAAGAAAACATGTTTCAAAAGAAGCAGGATCTACAGAAGGTCTAGTATTCTTTAGTCCCTGAATTTTTCCTTCTTTTGCGGTTTTCGCTTTTTTTTTTTTTTTTTTTAGGAGAAAGAAATAGCATTTGTATGACAAAAGAAAGAGTATAATAGAAAGAAAATATTGACATTGCAGATTAGAATCAGAGCAGGACTCACAGAATAGGGCAGATAGACAGAGAACTAAAGTAGTCAGGATATGTGTTCAAGATCCTAAGCCACCACCCTGTACCTTGTATTTCTCATATACAAAAGGAGGATAATAGTATTTACTGCATAGGCTAGAGTTTAAGGCCAGAACACATCATCAACTTCTTAAAGCGAAGCACAACATTCAGAGATTTACAGATATTAATTTCTAAGTATCTATATCACATAATTTCATGAAGCCCTATAGGATTATGTGAAATTCTTGGAAAGTTATGTCAAACATCAAAGCAAATGTTTGGGATGCTCAAGAGCATGACAGACACAAAACTATACTTGGCTAAAGCTACAATTGGCTGAACAAGAAACCCTTGACACATACTAAAACAACTTTCCAGTCTTGGTTTCAAATGACGTTTATATGTAACAACCAAAGTCTTTAACCTTCTCTGGACAGGGAGAAATACATTTTGATGTTGGCAAAAAGTCCATGTCCAAAGCTTAAGTCACTTAACTTTGGATTTTTAGTGGAAGAATACCATGTTTACCTACTACTTCTAAAGTAAGTGACATGTGCATTACCCATTTTCATTCTATATAGAGTATCTCTACTTTTTTATTAAAACTGTAACTAATAGAATTAATCAGAAACTATTGCTTCTGAGAAAGGAAAAAAAATGTTAGAAAAGGCAGTATTAAGGATCACTCACATGCTCTCGCTCTCTTGTTTGCTCTCTCTCTCTCTTCCAGTATAAGCCACTAATCTACACAATGTTAATATATATTAAGTACACTAGAAAACCAACTTTATAATTCAGTTTGAGATTAAGTTTTCCCAGAAGCAGTAGCTTCAGACACTTCAGTCTCCAGAAGTGCATGTTTGAAAAACCTACTACAATGCAAGCTACAACACAGTCAGTAGTATAGTCAGTTTAAAACCCAAGTACTAGGACAGGGAGATGCTCAAGCCAGTAAAACACCTGCCATCCAAGCATGAGGGCCTGAGGTTAGATTCCCTAGCACCCACAAAAATCCAGACAAAGAACAAACCCCTGCAATTCAATTCCAGCGCTCGGAGACAGAGATGGGCAGATTTCTGAGTTGACTCATGAATCAGTGAGATCCAGGTTCAGCGAGAGACCCTGTCTCAGGGGCTGGGCAAACGGGCCAGCAGTTAAGTGTGCATAGGGCTTGCGTTAGTTTGCTTTTCCATTGCTGAGATAAAACAACCTGAGGAGATAGGTATGATTTATCTTACAACCAAAAGTCACACGCCATCACTGAGAAAGTCAGGGCAGGAACCTGGGAGGCAGAACTGAAGCAGAGGCCACAGGTGAAGGCTCTAAACCAGCCTTGTTCTCCTCGGCTCACTAAACTTGTTTGTATACAACCCAGGATCACCAATACAGAGGTAGCACTGCACACAGCTATGGGCCTTCCCACACTAATCATCAACCAAGAAAATGTCCACAGACCAAATGTCTCTGACAGAGACATTTTTATCAACTGAAGTTACTTCTACCCAGATGACCTTAACTTGTATCAAGAAAACAAAACAACAAAACAAAAAACAAAAACACGGCTTTTGCAGAGGAAACAAGTTCAGTTCCCGGAATCTACTTGGGTGTCTCACAATTGCCTATAGCTTTAGCTCCACAAACACCCCAAAAACTTAAATTAAAAAATTAAAAACCAAAGTACTAAAATCTCATAACTACAGAGTGATCATTTAGACTGCTGATAATATTTTTATATTGAAAATAAAATTTTAAAATCAAGTATATTGAGAACTTCTAGCTCTCACTCTATGGGTCTATCATTTGAAAGTATGCATAATTATTAAATTTAAGAACTAACCAGTCCTGGTGATACACGCCATTAATCCCAGCACTCAGGAGGCAGAGGCTGGAAGATCTCTGAGTCCTAGCCTGGTCTACAGAGCAAGTTCCAACACAGCCAGGGCTACACAGAGAAACTCTTTCTCAAAAAGTAATAAATGAGTGAATGAATGAATGAATCTAGTGCACATCCCATTTAGTCCAGAGAGAATCATTTCCCCCCAAACTCTTAAAGCTTACATCTACTGAACAGAAAGATGGAACAATGACTAACCAGTCTTTAACAGGTTGAGGGTAAGACTCAGGAGCACCCAACAAAACGTTCTGATATTTACAAGATGACATCACAGCTTTCCCCATTTGTCTATCCAATTCCAAAAGTCAACGTTTCTGTCTTTCCATCCAAGTGCTTTTTTTTCTCTCAGGCTGAGACCCATATATCCAACTGCTATGATACGTGACATGGTCTAATGTTTTAACAGGCAACTCACAGGAAAAAAAACAACAATGGATGCCAAATGCCAATTCCCTGTTCTTTCCTCTTGCTCCTTCTCCATTCTTAACTCACCTGCCACTGGCTCTTAAAGTGAAATACCTGGGCGTCATCAATCCCTCTTTCATCCTGCCTCCTATATGTAACTGGCATCAAATCTCTTAAGAATATCTGCTCAGATCTGCTTTTTCCTATTTCTACTGCCAATGCCCTAATATAAGTCATTATCTCGTGATCCTCCTGCCTCTGCCTCCTTCAGCAAATCCTACCGGCATGCCCTTGAAGAAAGAAATGGAAGAGGCCTTTAGAAGATGGAAAGATCTCCCATGCTCATGGATAGGTAGGATCAACATAATAAAAATGGCTATCCTACCAAAAGCCCGAAACAGGTGGCCATAAGTGTGTGGGTCTATTTCTGGATCTTCAATTTGATTCCATTGATCTACTGGTCTGTTTCTATACCAATACCATGCAGGAAGTCATTTATGAGAGCGACGTCCCAGGCCCAGAAGGTGGGCAGGGTGTTCCCCCCCCCCTTTGGTTATTCGATGGATAACAGAAAATTTTGTCATTTAGGGGAAGAGACTACAAGCTGTTAAATGGTCTTGTTAAATGGGTTTTGGAGGTTAGACCTAGGGATTTCTCTCTTTTTCTTTTCTGTATCCTTCTTTCTCTCCTATGTAGGAGTGAATAGACTTGAGAAAAAATGGGACATAGACATAGTATAGAAAAGAACAAGAAAAAAGGACAGATTACTGAATAAGCCCTTATACCTATGTATATTGATACAAAATTAATACTATATTAGGCTAAATTGGTATTGATCATTGTATATTAATGCAAAATTAAGATTATATTGGACTACATCGGTACTGATCTTAGTATATTGATACAAAATTAAGAGTATATTTAGCCACATTGGTATTGATCTTTGTATATCGTTACAAAATTAAGGGTAACACTTCTTAAAGGTATTGTACCTAGTAATGCTTAAAAATGAAATGTGAAATTTTGGCCTTTTGCTACCAACCATCATAAACTGTTTAGGATAATTAAGAAATACAAACTAACAGTCATGCAAGCGTGTCATTTTGTTAGTTACTATGACAGTCTATCACAGTTATTTTCTAAGCTACTCAGAAATCAAGTTGTTAAGAGACAGCAACATTTGCTTATCTAAACATAAGAGATAGACAGGGCATCTTCAAAAACCCCAAGAGATCTGCAGAGTATGGCATTCAAAGATGTTTTCTTAAATTAAGATTTTTTTTTTATATCGAGACATGACAACTCCTGACAGCATCCCCTATTCCACTCCAAGTAGAAGATGAGCATCGAAGAATCTCCAGTGTGAGATGGCTGAATTAGTGGCAAGCCTATCTCTTGGCAAAAAAAAAAAAAAAACCCCGTGCTTCAACTGTAGACAGACTGCTGTCCAAAAAGGACAAAACTTGGAAGCAGGTAAGTCGGCAGCCTAGTTCTGCCAAGACAGGGTAGGTAAGTCCTTCATAATTCCTGCTCTACAGCCAATGTCTGTCAGAGAAATGGGGCCAAACAGCTGAAGATTGATGCTGTAATGTATGGCGAGAAAATGGGAACTGTTGAGGCAGCCACAGGTATGTCATTTCTTAGTTTTGGAAGCTGCGGGCCCTGAACTTCCTATATAATGATATATTTATCCCTCTTAGGTCTCTGAGGTGGTTGAAGACTAGATAGCTAGAGTCTCATAGTTAAATTTTGAGTTGTTTAGGAATCAAGAGGGCGTTCTGGTTCTAAGAAGATGTTTTTAAAATTGTGATGCAAGTTAGTATGAAAGCAGAGTTAGATAGAGAACTTTAAACTCATGGAGATAGTTAGATTCTAGAATGTTAAAGTCAGGGGCCAAATACATATGGACTGGACATTGAGAATGTATGCTAAGCCATATAACTCTCAGAATTGTGGCCTATTTATTTCAGTTGTTTTGTACTGTATTTATTGTTATAAGAGAAAGAACCATTTGTTGGACTGAAAAAAAAAAGAATTATGCACTCGGGGGGAAGGATGAGAGGGTAGGAAGGAAGGGCTGGGAGGGGTGGAGGGAGAGGGTTGTGATGGAGATGTAACTTGAAGTAATAAATAAACATTAAAAAAATAGTTTATTATGATTACTATTATGTGTGAGTTCACGGGGGTTGGGGGGCAGTGCCATCTCACAGGCCTATTAATTCCTTAACTGAGGCCAATCCTGAATTCTTTCTTCTTTCCAATTTCCTCTAGGAGTCTTCTTTCCTCCTCCACTCTCTAGCCAAGTTAGCATTCACTTAGATTCCCAAGTTCTCTGCCAACTCAGACACCCTTTTTGTGGTTTTCTCCACCAGCTCCTGTAGCTTTTAATAATCATTTTAGAACTTGACTTAAAATGGCCTCAGCCAGGCCTTGCTGACTTACCAACTAGTACAGTTTCTCCTTTCACTCATCCTGCTTCTTTCCATCCTGAAACAAACCACAATCGCCAATTATATTTACATGTTTGTGTCCCTAAAAGAAATACGAATGTTAAGAATTAAAGGATCCAAAAAAAAAGAATTAAAGGATCAATTATCCCTTTTGTTCAGTGTGCACAGAACCTAGCACCATGCTTGACTAAGTAGACACTAAATGCAATGTTAAATGAAATACTGAAAACTCAAAATAGTTTGCATATATTTGGGAGGAAAATTCATTTTAGCATTATTTTACAAGCAATTAAGGAATATAACAAAATACTCCATTAATCATAATAGATACTTTAAAACAACAAAATTCATCTGGTTAATCTCTACAAGCAATACACTAATATTAGCAGAGTATAAAGGAACAATTGGGTGTTAGTATTGTAGCATTTTCCCCCTAAAGTAGTGGTTCAATGCAAGAAAACATCAATTTTCCCAAGAAATAGAACACAAAAATGTAACAAAATCACAATGTAACCCTCTAGAATACGTGAATGAAAAGCAAATGCAGACAAAGGCATAGGGTAAATAGAACTCATACATAGCTGATGGTGTAAAATGGTGTTGCTACTGTTGAAGACTTTTGCTATTGCGTATAAGTGAGAAATAGCTGGCCTAAGACATAGTACATACATCCAATCACATCCCTAGGTATATGCCACAAAGAGCTGAAGTCAAATATCCACACCAACACTTATATAAGAACATTCGTAACCTCATCATCAATAATAGCCAAAAAGTGGAAAGAACCCAAAGGTCCATCTACTACTGAATGAAGACAAGCATATACATACAATGACATATTCAGCCATAGAAGAAGAAATGTTCTGATACATGTTATAACACAGATGACTGTTACGTTAAGTAAAAGATACCAGATATGAGTGCCATATAAATCTATGTTCCCTTTATATGAAATGTTCTAAATAGACAAATCCAGAGACAAGAAGATTAGTCGCCATCCATAGCTTGGAGACAAGGAATAGGGGAGTGACTATTAACTGGGTAAGGAGAATATTTGGGAGATGATGAAAACATGCTACAGGTAGACAATAGTGATAACTATGAAAATACAAAATATCACTGAGTTGCATAATTTAAATTATAACTTTACAGTATGTTAATTATAATTTAGTAAAATATTATTGCTCTCAACTGAATATTCAAATCCATTCAGATCATCCTAAGTCTTTTTTTTTTTTTTTTTTTTTTTTTTCGAGACAGGGTTTCTCTGGTTAACAGCTCTGGCTGTCCTGGACTCGCTTTGTAGACCAGGCTGGCCTCGAACTCACAAAGATCCGCCTGCCTCTGCCTCCCAAGTGCTGGGATTAAAGGCGTGCGTCACCACCGCCCGGCCTCATCCTAAGTCTTAAAACAAAAATGAACTGGTTGATTTTGGAAATAGAAAAAAAATATGAGTTTTTCTTATGCTTAAATTAGGTAAATGACACTTAAAACTTTTCCTTGTTTAAAAAAAAGACTTTAACTTAAGTACCAATGAACTGAACTATGAGGCAAGCCAAGTGACAGTAACTTTACATGCAACTAGTTGCTTTAACATAATCTACAGGATTAGAGAAAGTACAGAATTTGAGATCTCAAAGTTTAACCTGATATGTGATATGACTTCATTTCTTCATTATCTTTTTCCTTGACTGAAAACCCACTTCTCTGGAGTGTGAATATGATCAAAGCACAGTGTGGGAAATTACCAAAAAACAAATTTTTAAAAGGAGGTCCGCAAACCTTTAATCCCAGCACTCAAGAGGCAGAGGCAAGGGGATCTCTGTGAGTTCAAGGCTAGCCCTGGTCTAGAAATTGAGTACAGGACAGCCAGAGATACAGAGAGAAACCCTGTCTTGAAAAACCAAAGGGGAGTGCAGAGGAAAACATCCACTTATCTACTAGTTAAGACAAGTGATAGTAACATCTATAACAAACCCCCAGATCTCAGTAGCTTAACACACTAAAAATGAATTTTGCACATTAAATTTAAGAATTAAGAAAACTCAGTATTAGCAAGTCAGAAGTATGGAACTGTTTCTATGGCTCTGCAGCACAAAATCAAAAAAACTATTACTATTAGCAACACTATTCTTGGCGTTCACTCCTACAACCAACAGTCAGACAATCCCATCAGTACACTTCTTCCCTAAGTCTTCTCTAGATAAAGTGGTCATGTATGCTAGAGCCGGGAAGATCCTGAGAGATATCTAAGGAACATATAGGCAGAGCTATTCTATTCAAACATCTGCTTAACCAGCTGGCCAAAAAAACTCTGCAGACAAAAGCCAAAGCAAGAAACCTGACAGAATATTAAAAAAAAAAAACAAAACAAAACAAAAACAAAAACCAACCCTATTCTGGAGAAAGATTTTTCTAAAGAACTTTGAACAGAAATAGATCTGAACCATAGCCCAACTATACAGAAGCTCCTGAGCTCAGAATTCTAGACCTCATCCTATATGCTCACACTAAACTTGGCTAAGTTGTTTGGCCAGTAAACCTAGGAATCCTCCTATCTCTGCCTCCCCACATCTAAGATTACAGGTGTGTATGACTCTACTGAGCTTTTATGAGTGTCATGACTTAAATTTTAAATGTTCCCTGAAGATCAATGCATTGCTTAGTTAGGAAGTGATTGTATTGTGAAAATTCTGATAGACTAATCTACTAATAGATTCAAATCAATGGCTTTATTGGTACATGATAGAAAGTTGGATGTGGGGCCTCATTTGGACAAAAGTCTCTCAGGGTATATGCCCTAGATGGTGTGTATCCAACGGTCTTTTATGACCTTCTTGGGCACCAGGTACACATATGGTGCACATATATACATAAGAGGAAACACTCATACACAAAAATCTATAAAAAATTTAAAAAAATATTCACAACCTGACACATGAATTTACAAAACCAATTATATTTTCATACTTGAAAAGATTCACTAGTACGAAAAGATTAAAGTTTATATGTATGTATATGTATGTGTGTATATATATGTACATGTATGTATATGTATATAGACAAGCAGATAGAGAACTAAATAGATCTCTCATATGTGACTTTAAAAAAATCATATCAAACTCAGAAACAAAACAATTCCCACACATTTCCTCTTATATGTGCATCCTAGCCTATAATGTATACATGTTAATAGATATCACTGTAGGTATAGTATAAAATTTTAAAAGTAGACCAAGAGAAATACAGGTAATAAGGAATAATAGAATGTAGGCAAAAGAATGCTATTTTAACTGTAGTTTATGGCAATGTAGAAAGTTTGTGACTAGGTAAGCATCTATGTAATTCATTAAACTAGCTGTGTGATCCTTCTATTTATAAGTTAATCAAAATAAAGTAATTTATTTTTTAAAAATCTAAAAAAAAAAGAAAAACAGACAAAAAAGCCCTCTGTACTAAAAAGTCACACCCCCATTATGCCTAACTTTAGCATAATCAAATTCCACATAATTTCAAAATATTAATTTTGAATTTTAAAATATGACAATTTTTAAAATATATGCTGATTCAATGAAAGTAATCTTCAACTGACTGGTAAATTCAAATAACTACTTTAAAAATAGAAACTATTACATTTCAGACCCCATACATAGCTCAGTCATGAGTATCAAATAGCTTTAAAGAGCTAAATACAAAGAGGCACACAATTATTTTTGTAAACTTTTAAACATATCTCTCCAATTAACTTCACTCAGACTAAAGCCCTGGGAGACTCAGAAATACTATGAATGGAAGTTTGGTTACCCAAACAGCCTCCAGCCCCCTATTTCCTTACAGCAACAAACAACATACAGAATCTTCAGAAAATATATTATCTGGAATTCCAAAAGAATATACTCTAATTAAAGGTTCCTACTCACAGGCCATTCAGGCACATGTCAGATGTATGTACAATAACGCCAAAATACAGAAATTATACACTGTGAGGAAACAGAGCAAAGCAATACATCCTGTAGTCTTAAACTATTATGTTTGCACATTTTCCCTACAGTTTGCTAGAACAAACATTAATAACCATGCAGTGAGCTGATTAGGAGATAGAGCAATAAAGGCTATCCCACTCACTCAACTATGTACTTTTTAGGTATCATAAGCATTCAAATGTGTATCTTTTTCTTACATTAAAAAAAAATTCTCTAGCCAGGTGGTGGTGGCGCACACCTTTAATGCCAGCACTTGGGAGGCAGAGGCAGGCGGATCTCTGTGAGTTTGAGGCCAGCCTGGTCTACAAAGCAAGTTCCAGGACAGCCAGGGATGTTACACAGAGAAACCCTTTCTGGAAAAATACAAAAACAAAAATTCTGTAACATGAATGGGTATTTTGCCTTCATATATGCCTATGCATCTCGTGAGTGCCTGATACCCACAAGCCAGAAGAGGGCATCAGGTGCCCCTGGAACCACAGTCTGAGCATTTGTGAGCTGCCATATTGGTGCTGACCATCGAACCCTGATACTTTGCAAGAGCAACAAGTGCTCTTAACTGTTGAGATGTCTCTCTAGTCCCAAACATCTCTTAATAGTTCAAGTCATTGTTTTCTGTTTATAGGTATATAATTGATATAGTCAAGTCATTACATGGCAGCCTTCATCTCACTGTACACAGCCATATGTGGGAGGGGGAGTGTGTGTGTGTGTGTGTGTGTGTGTGTGTGTGTGTGTGTCTATATGGCTAAGGACCTTGCCTTTCAAGTCAGACCAACTTGGGTTCAAATCCAAACTCTTACTTGAGTTCTGTAACCTTAGGCAAAAGAATTATCAAGTTTCTGTTTCCCCATCTATAAAAGAGCTGACATCCCAAGATGTCTACCACAGATAAACATTACAGAGCACATCAAGTATTTAGTAGAATGCCTTGTTTAAGTGGCAGTTTATAATCAGAACAATTAAAGCAGTGTAGACAAATCAGTATTACATAAAGAGAAATTTAAACTAAAAATTCTACAACCTCCCAAAAGCATTAATGCCTTATTAAACAAAATTTTACATCTTTCCAAAACAAGACATGAGGATAAGACTACAAAATACTGAAGTAAATTTTAATCATCAGTAATTAAAAACTTCAGACTTCTATTTTTCATCATCTTCACATTAAATTTGACAGTACCACTTGTTATCAATGTGTTTTTAAAATATGACCCATATTGCTAGATGACATGAGGTCCTCTTAAATTTATTAAAATTGTATAAGACAACTATCTTATCATGCAAGAAGTATTCATGTATTTGGATTCTATCACCTGGAAATCAACAGTCCTGAAGTGGTAAAGCACATTTTTTTAAAATAAGCTAAGTAACGCAATAGAGAATTACAAAAACAGCAAACAAAAAAGTTCCAAAAGCTACAAGACACATTATTTCCACTGAAGAAAAGGGAAACTTCCTTCCTTCTGGACAGCAGAATGTTATATTCTTAGAACAGAGCCTATTCACTTGGTTCTATTCTTGCTTCTCTAATTCCAATAGAACATTAAAGTAAAAGAACAGCTTGAAAAGACAGCACAAGCCTCTCTAGCCAATCAGGGAAGATAGAAGACCTAAGTACTGAAATGATTGCTTTAGGTTTTACCACCATAAACAGCACAAACAGGTAATGTGCCCAGAGGTGAGACACACAACCACATGGCATTTTGACCCAAAGCACTGGAAAGGTTTGCCTTCAACATCAAATTCAGGATAGGTCAACTCTATCTCTAGCTACCATTTGCAAATAACAAATAGTAAGCCGGGTGTGGTGGCTCACACCTTTAATCCCAGCACTCAGGAGGCAGAGGCAGGTGGATCTCTGTGAGGTCAAGACCGCCTGAGGTAGAAATTGAGTCCAGGACAGCCAGGGATATACAAAGAGACCCTGTCTCAAAAAACCAAAAAAAAAAAAAAAAAAAAAAAAAAAA
>CAJQZJ010031134.1:0-73031 GCA_907164525.1 Lophiomys imhausi
ATTCACTAAATCTAACTTATATTAACCTATCAGCCCCTTCAGATGTTAATCATTAACCCACCATTATAAATGAACACACAGAGACCACATGGATTTTAAAAAACCTTGGCTTGAATTGAGTAATCATGGCCCATTTAAGCTTGCTCATAATTCTATCCCTGAATAAAGTCCCATATAATATACATACATCCCCTTGGTTTTTATGCTCCATGCACTGCCAAAGTTCCTAGCCACATGGAACAAGGTTCTTTTTCCTAACACATGGCATGTGACCACCTTCCTGCTTTTTGCTTCTTTTCTTTCTTCTGGACATTTCTTCTTCCTTCTTCTCCTGGAGGCTTCTTCTATCCAGGAACCTCTCTGCTTCAGAAACCTGAGACCCTTAGTTCCACCTACCTTTGTCTTTGCCCAATTTCAGGCCTCAACATTTATTAACCAATCAGAGACAATGGTTAACAAGAAAGGTAGCATAGCTTCACTTGATGTACAGCAAGCAGGCTTTTGGGAGCAGGTTAATTATCATTTAGAATGCATAGCATCACCCCATCACATCCAATTATGCATTCTCTCTCTATTCTGTAATATCTGTTGTTATATTACCTTGTGATTTGCTCCTGCAATATTATTATTATTTCTAAGGCAAGAAATTAATTATATTTTGGTATATTTAAGCAATTACCACATTGTTTAGCTCATGGTAAACATCAATGTAAGGAGGACAGAAGGAAGGACAGTTGGAAGTGAGGAAGGAAGGAAGGCAAAACCAAAAATCTCTTTTCATATATCGTATGTTATATCGTATGTTTCATTCTTATGAGATATTGAATCAATTCTGACCACTCTTTATCACAGCTTCTTCTGATTATCTTCCTAAACATCTAATATCTATAAGGTTCTGTATATAAGTGCAGCTCATTACTATTTGTTGATATAACAAATTTATAATTAAAATTCTATATAGAATAGAATAATAGCAGAAATTCTCGACCCTGTAATTCTTGGCACATTGAGTATTCACTCCATCTCCTGCTTGTGTATAACCACATCATTCTTTAACGTTAACATCAGCATATTATGAGAGTTCTTAGTATTTAATTGATTTGGGATTGGTGACCCCAGTTGGATGTAAAATTTGGATCTTATTTACCCTCATACTAACAGGACAAGTTCCTTATTTTATAAAGAAAAATAAATCACAGTACATAAAATCAATACATAAGAAATTAATATTAAAATATTAATTAAACTTCCAAAGAGGGTCAATGTTTATGAAAAATATAACAGAAAGACTGAAGATATGTTACACATGAAATTCAACTTTTTCATTCTGTAGATGCAGAGAGCTTCTTAGCCAGAGAGATTAGTAAATGGATACAAATCACCAAGATACTTATTACAGGATTTGGTTTATTTGTTTAGTCCTGAGTACTTTCTTCATACTTATAATGCTTAGAATATTTACCTAAACTTCAGGGGACTATAATTTCTTTTCTACATAGTTCAGTGATTGATTAAGGAAGATTCATTGGTAAAATCATTTGTGAAATCATTTAAGAAAATAGCACTGTGATCATTCCTTATGGAACATTAGGTCTTGTTCCAAGAATTTCTCAATCTTGAGGTTAATGTATACATTCTTAGATCAGACAGATGTGAAGCAGGTGATTTAGTACATGAAAGAAAAGAAAATAATAGAAATGTAGTGATGAGAAAGCAAAATAGCAACAATTAAAAGGCAATAAGAGTTTGGAGGAATTCAAATACTTGGTATGTAAAATAAATTGTTAGTCTTTTCTAGATTTTGCAATCTTGACTTTTTGTACTGTAAGGAAAAAACAAAGGTATGACTTTTGTTGACTAAGTGAAATAAGCTCCAATTGTTGCTTTCCTCATCTTATAAGACTCTCATGGATATACTTTTTAATTTAGGTTTATAATTTGTGAGGGAATATGTGTGCATGAGCCTGTGTAAAGTTTGTGAGTATGCACATGTATGAATGCATGTGTGTGTTCATGTATGTGCATCTGTTTGTGTGTCTAAAACATGTGGGTGTGGTATGCATACATATATTCACACATATGTGGGCATAATTGTATGCATATTCACATGTGTATGTGCATGCATGTATGTGCACATGTATATGGAGACCAGAGGTTGTATTTATGGATCATTCTCCTCTTCATAACTGAGACAGAATCTTTCACTTAAAACCAGATCTCACTTCTGGTTAGTATAGCTAGCACCAGCATTACATTGGGATCCTGTGTCTATCTCATGAATGCTGAAACTAAAGAAGAGCTGACATGCTCACCTGGGGATGTTGAATATCCTAACTATATATCAAGGGATTCACCCATTGAATCATCTTTGCAGACTAGCTTAGAATATTATATTTAAATATTAAATAAAATCGAGTTTAATATGCTTCCCACTTACACAATTTATATCTTCATATACCAAGAACTGGCTTTGAATTTTATGTCTTTATTTGACCCACTCCACTCACTATTTTGCAGTCATATTTATTTCGTGTGTGTGTATTTGTGTTTCGTGAACATTTTCAAAATAAATCCATATTTTGAAATATGGATTTATGCCTTAAAGGGGTTTCTTCATTACCTTTTTATTTTTGTTTGTATTTTTACCTTTTATTAGACATAGGTATTTTTTTCTCATATAATAAATTCTGAATACACTTTCTCCCAGTTGTTCCCCATATCCTTTTCCATCTAGATCCACTTCCTTTCTCTCTCCCATTAGAAAGGAGCAGGCTTCTAGGAGATAACAACAAAACACAACAAAATAATATATAAGATTAAATGAAAATAAACATCAAAATTGAACAAGCCAAGCCAATGAAAAAGTAAAAGACCCTCAACAGCACAAGAATCAGAGATGTACTCACTTACACAATCAGGAGTCCTGTAAATGTACCAAACTGAAAGCTATAGTAGATGCAGATAGCCTGGTGCAGACTTAGCAATTGTTGCTTCAGTCTCTGTGAGTTCATATGAGATTTGGACAGATGACTTAGAGAGCTTTATTTTCTATCTCATTTTATTGTTCTTTTTTTAATAAAATCTAGATCTCTGAGGTATCCAGCATCAGGTTCTTAGTCATCCAATCAGTGTCAGGTATGAGTTCCATCTCAGGCAGTGGGTCTTAAATCAAATCAAACACCACTTGGTTACTCCCAGAAGCTTTGTGTCAATTTACAGGCAGTACAGATTGTAGCAAGTGTTTTGTGCAGGGAGGTAGTAAATATCTAGGGGTTTCTAATACAGTCTCTTAACTCGGGGCATGAAGATCAACTTGGCTATGACCAATTAGCTTATCAGCTTGTGGACTAAAAACAGGAAACAGGAAAGACTTAATGGACTAAAAAACAAGGTTGAAGCCAGGAAAAACAGGAAAGACTTAATGGACTAGAAAGAAAGTATTTGGCCTGGCATTGTTTTCAGCTGCTAAATGGGCGGAGCCCAAATTAAGCTGAAACAGAGTTCCACCTATTTAAGGACAAGTGGATGGTGCCAAGGAGGGCCCCTGATACTAGAGAGCTTCGATGCTAGCAAATCCTGATGGAGAAAGTGCTGGTGAACTGATGGCCAGATCTCCCTGAGGCAGAAAGAAGCTGGTGAACAGAGAAAGTCTCAGCAAGACAGCAAAGGGCCAAGAACTAAACCCTGTGGCTCATCTTTTGCCTAGAGGGATTTGACCTGTCCTAACAGTGGCATAAACGAAACTGTGGCTGACTGTAAGGACTGAGGCGGAGTGGCCAAGTTGAAGGGAGAGGGGGATGGGATTTTACCAGGCCTTGTGGGGGGTGGAGAGACAGTCAGAAATTCCAACCGAACATCCTGACCTCTTTGGGTATATGGATACCAGATTCATATGTGGCTGCTTCCTGATTAAAAGGGATGGGATGGGGTAGGGGAATTGGGAGTCAGTTGTTCTGTGTTCAGTGGGAGTCTTGGGTGAAGAAGCATCTGGTTGGCTGTTACACTGTTACCTGGGAGACTTCTCTAATGCATTTCTGGAGGAGGCAGGAAGTAAAGAGAAAAAATAAATGAGAATGAGTGGTCCTATTATGGGGCAAGCCATTGGAGAAGAAGAGACTACCACCACTTGGGAGGGGAGGCACTGTCATTTGGCCACCTTGGCCCCTCACTGGGGCTTTCTGGAGAACCAGAGAGTGGCATGTCCCTGTTGTTGTACAGACCATGCATTTAGGGTGGGTGCCTTCTTGAGTCTGGAGAGGTGGTACCAGCACTTGTATCCTGTGAGTTTGGCAGCTGAAGGAGTGGTAAGGATTACTGTGTAGGGTCCCTCCCTCCAAGGTTCCAGAGACTTGGGAGATAACTGTTTTAGTACCACTAGGTCCCCCATTCAGGAGCAGTTGGTTCCTCTGGCGTGGAAGCAGACTGTTAGCTGTCAGCATGAAAATAGGGAAGAGACCTTAGGAGACAGAGATAAGGTAGGTACTCAGCCAGTGGGAGTTTGGTCTGGGAGGTGATGAACTCCGATTTAGGAGTTCAAAAGGACTTAAACCTGTGGAATATCTTGGGTTAGCTCGAAGGTGGCTGAGGGCAATGGGAAGGAGAGAGGTCAGGATAACATGAGTTTGAGGGGAACTTGGCGAGCTGTTGTTTAATAAATCTGTTTGCTTTTTCAAACTTCCCTGAGGATTGTGGACAGTAGGAGATGTGGAATTTTCAGGGGATGTTTAGGGCTTCAGACAAGAGCTCAATGACCCTGTAGGTGAAATTTGGATTGTTATCTGTTTAGATGGTCTTCAGTAGGCTGAACAGAGGAATTACATGTTCAGTGAGCACCTGAGCCACTACATCTACCATTATCCTTGAGATGGAGAATGCTTCAATCTAACCTGTGAAGGTGTTAACAAGGGCTAGGATATATTGGAGTCTTTTTGTGTGGGCATGTAGGTGAAGTCAATCTGCCAGTCTTCCCCTGGTTCGTGTCTCTGAGTTGGTGCAAAGACTAACATATTTGGAGAGCTCCCTGTGAGTTAACCTTGCCACATGTCTGGCATTAAGCATGGACTTGTGAAATAAGAGCTCAGAGGTCAGCGGAATCAAAGAAGGGCTCTAAAACTTTGAACAGTGCCTTGAGGGTGATATGTAAGCTCTGGTAGATATCAGAGATGATGGAAGGTCCATGCTTCTGGTGAAGAATAAGATGGTTATTTAGGTAAAGTCATCCATCTTCTGCCTGTGTGGTCCCATTGCTAAGGAGTTTGTTTCTTTCCTCCAGCTGGTACTGAGGTTTGTAGGAGGGTGTTAGGAAGACGATGTGTCCTGTGCATTTGGAGCAGCTGGGAGCTAAAGTCTGTGCTACTGAGTCAGCTGTGGCATGACTCAGAGCCACTGGATAGATAGAGGTCTGGTGCCCTGGCAATGAATTATAGTGACCTCTGTCAGGAGTTGGAGATCCTCCAAAAATTTGGCTATAAAGGGCCCATTGAAAATGGGAGTACCCTTGGTAGTTAGAAAGCTGGTTTCCTTCCAAAGTGAAGAGTGGGTATGAGGTATAAAGAAAGCATACCTAGAATTGGTATATATGTTACCCCATTGGTCCTTGGTTATTTGGAGGGCCCTGGTTAAAGCAATTAACTCAGTTTTCTGTGAAGAGGTCCCCATTGGGTGGCAGTTTGCCTGAATCATTTCTCTGGAGGTAACCACAACATATGTTTTCTGGCAGTTTCCTGAGCTATCTAAGAGTGAACTCCTGTCTACAAAGAGGGTGAGTTGAGGGTTGGTGAGAGATTGATCTAGAATGCCAGGCCTGGGTAATTATAGGGCCTGAACAGCTTCTAGGCAGGAGTCAAAAGGGGTATCAGAGGGAACTGGGATGGAGAAGAGGGTAGCAGGTTTTAGGGCAGGACTGGAAGTTAGGGCAAATTGGGGATATTCTAGGAACAGAAGATGAAAGACTTGGACACATGAGGGTCCAAAGAGGGATAGAAAGAAATTACTCAGAAAGTCTAAGAGGTAATGGTTAGAGTATACCATGATATATCAGAACTGGGTGGTCTTGAGAGTTTTCTGGGTGAGTTTTAAGTTGCTGCTGAAAGGAATGAAAATTTTAGAGACCCCTCCTTGGTAGGAGCCAGGCTAGCTAGATTCCAGGAACTTAGCTGATCATAAAGAGGGTGGAACCAAGAATGAAGGTCAATTGAGTCATGAGCCTCAGGAGCTAGCTGACCACAAAGTAGATGGCGAAATAAGATTAGATTCATTCCTGAGAAAAACAAGTATAGGGTGTGTTTTCTGCTAACTAAAGAATGGGTTCTTACTTTCCACTGTGATTTCCCCCACCCCCTTGATTTGTGGTGCTTCCCTATAAAACCCTCGCCCCCAGGTAGCTAAGGATCGCAACTCCTCTACCCCTGCGTGGGATACGAGTTGCATCCTCAGCGCTGATCCCCGAAATAAACCTCTTGAGATTTCATCAAAATGGCCTCTTGCGAGTTTTGGGGTGGCTGTGATATCCCGAGTGTCGGGTGAGGGACTTCCCTCTCCCACGTCTTTCATTTGGTGCATTGGCCTAGAAATTTGCAGCCACCACAATCTCCAAAAGAACCCACTTGGAGGTGAGATTTCTGTGTCTTGGGCCTATTTCTGTTGTCTGGTTTGGAGATTTCTGTCTCTGTATCCTGGGTTTGTCTCTGTTGTGTGGTTCTGTTATATAGTTTGTGCAAAAGTTGACTTTGTGAAGGTTGCTTTCGGTTTTACAGCTGTTTCCGTCTCTGGAGGAGACAGACAAGGTGGTCAGCAGACATGCTAGTGGACCACCAGCTGTAGCCCTGGGAGACATCCCAGGAGGACAGGGACCCCAGAGATGCCTGGGAGGGTCCCATCTGGGAGCTGGGGAGGATACAGTGGTCCTCTTGAGAGAGGGGACACGAGAGACCTCCCGGCCATCTGTTTCTCTGGAGTGGTTTTGGCATTTGAGATGGAGAAGGATTTTTCTTAGTGTTTTTCTGTGTATATTGTGTTTGTGTTTTGTGTTACTTGTGACAATGGGACAGACTGTAACAACTCTGCTAAGTTTGACACTGGATCATTGGACTGAAGTCAGAACTAGAGCTAATAATTTGTCAGTTGATGTTAAGAAGTGACTGTGGCAGACTTGTTGTGCTTTGGAGTGGCCTACTTTTGACCTTGGGTGGCCACCTGAAGGGACTTTTGACTGGACCAATATTTTTGAGGTAAAAGCTATTGTCTTCAAGGAAAGACCAGGGTCTCATCCTGATCAGCAGCCATATATTACTGTTTGGCAAGACCTGGTCCAGAACCCACCCCCATGGGTAAAACCTTGAGTGAGAGGAAGAAAGCCAGGCTCCCAAGCCCTGGCTCTCTGTGGCACAGAGCCCAAATTAAAACAAAAGCCAGCTTCGGAAACAAAACCTTCCGCTCCACCTAAGATCTATCCCAAGATCAAGGAGCCACCCGAGTGGCCGAGCCTGCCACCGCCACCCCCCTAACCCCAGCCACTGTAGGCGTCCCTGGCACCAGCCCTGGCTCTGGCCCCAAGCCCGGAACTACAAGGAGCAGAGGGAGGAGGGCCGGCAACTGGCACTCGGAGCCAGAGAGGGTTGAGCCCAGAGGGACCAGATTCGACTGTGGCTCTGCCTTTCCAAACGATCGGGCCCCCTGTTGACCCACAAGCTTTGCAACCCTTACAATATTGGCCTTTCTCCTCAGCTGATTTATATAATTGGAAAGCTAACCAGCCGTCTTTCTCTGAAAACCCTACTAGTCTTACAGGTCTGGTGGAATCCCTGATGTTCTCTCACCAACCCACCTGAGATGATTGCCAGCAGCTTTTGCAGGTTCTCTTTACTACAGAGGAAAAGGAGAGAATTCTCTTGGAGGCATGAAAGAATGTCCCAGGAACCAGTGGGACCCCCACTACCCTCCCGAATGAGATCAATGCTGGGTTCCCCCTTGATCGACCAAATTGGGACTTCAACACAGCTACAGGTAGGGAGCAGCTGACAGTTTACCACCGGACCCTAGTGTCAGGTCTCAAAGGGGCCTCTTGGCGCCCCACCAAGGTAAGATAAGTACTTCAGGGTCCTGTTGAGCCACCGTCCGTATTCCTTGAGAGGATGATGGAATCCTACAGGCGTTACACCCCCCTTGACCCAACCTCCGAGAGAGAGCGAGCGGCTGTGGCTATGGCCTTTATAGGACAGTCAGCCCCTGACTTTAAGAAAAGGTTGCAATATATAGAAGGATTACAGGACTATACTTTGCAGGATCTTGTGAGAGAGGCAGAAAAAGTGTACCATAAAAGAGAGATTGAGGAAGAGAAACAGGAGAGAGAGAGAAGAGAGAGAGGATAGGCAGGATCACAAACAAGAAAGAAACTTGACTAGAATACTGGCCCCAGTTGTAGGAGAGAGAGAGAGAGAGAGAGAGAGAGAGAGAGAGAGAGAGAGAGAACAGGGCCTAGACAGGCAGGGAACCTGGGCAACAGAAGACCTAGACCAAATGGGATTGGAGAACAGAGACACCGGTTGGAAAAAGATCTGTGTGCCTATTGTAAAGAAAAAGGACACTGGGCTCCAGATTGCCCAAAGAAGAAGGGCAAGAACCCTAAGGTCCTGGCTCTTGAAGAAGATGATTAGGGGTGACAGGGCTCTGACCCCCTCCCTGGGCCTAGGGTAATCCTGAACGTGGAGGGGACCCCTGTAAACTTTCTGGTGGACACAGGAGCAGAATATTCAGTCCTGAAACAACCACTGGGAAAATTAAAAAGAAGAAAGACTATAGTTGTGGGGGCAACTGGGCAAAAACAATATCCCTGGACTACATCACGAACGGTTAACCTAGGGAAAAGACAGGTGTCCCATTCTTTCCTGGTCATTCCTGAATGCCCTATGCCTTTGTTGGGAAGAGACTTATGAACCAAGCTGAAGGCACAGATTCAGTTTGCTAAGGAAGGGCCAGGGGTGATGTGTGGAACTCCTACTTCTATGATATTGGCCTTAAAACTTGAAGAATACCGGCTCCATGAGCCTCCCAGGCAAAAAAGGGCCCTGGATATCAGTGACTGGTTAGCAAAATTCCCAAAGGCCTCGGCTGCAACCGGAAGCCTGGGGATGGCAGAAAGAGTTCCTCCCATCGTAATGGGACTGAAGACCAGTGCCTCCCCTATTGGAGTAAGGTAGTACCCAATGAGTCATGAAGCCAGAGAGGGGATCAGACCTAACATTCACAGACTGTTACAAGAGGGCATTCTGGTTCCTTGCCAGTCACCATGGAACACCCTCTCTTACCAGTAAAGAAGCTAGGCACTAATGATTACAGGCCAGTCCAAGATTTAAGAGAAGTCAATAGGAGAGTTCAAGATATTCATCCAACTGTGCCCAACCCTTATAACCTTCTTAGCTCCCTTCCACCAGAAAGGAATTGGTACTCTGTTCTTGATTTAAAGGATGCTTTTTTCTGCTTGAAGTTACATCCAGACAGTCAACCCATCTTTGCTTTTGAATGGAGAGACCCTGACAATGGACTAGTGGGACAACTGACTTGGATCAGATTGCCACAAGGATTCAAAAACTCCCCTACCCTCTTTGATGAGGCTCTTCATTAGGATCTGGCCTCCTTCAGAGCTGAAAATCCTCAGCTAACATTGTTGCAGTACGTAGATGATTTACTCTTGGCAGCATCAACTAAACCTGAGTGTCTCCAAGGAACCAAGAGACTGCTGGCGGAACTTGGTGAGTTGGGGTATTGGGCTTCTGCTAAGAAGGCTCAGTTATGAAAAACTGAGGTCACTTATCTGGAATACACCCTGAGATATGGAAAGCAATGGCTGATGGAAGCCAGGAAAAAGACTGTCACCCAGATTCCTGTCCAGACCACCCCACCCCAGGTAAGAGAATTCCTGGGTACTGCTGGTTTTTGAAGACTATGGATTCTGGGTTTTGCTATGCTGGAAGCTCCCTTATATCCCCTCACCAAGGGGGGAGGGGAGGAGGGTTCACCTGGACCTCTGAACATCAGAATGCCTTTGAAGATATCAAAAAAGGTCTGTTAAAGGCACCAGATTTAGCCCCTACGGACTTAACCAAGCCTTTCACTCTATATGCAGATGAAAGGGCAGGGGTTGCCAGAGGCATTCTTAATCAGACTTTAGGACCTTGGAAGAGGCTGGTGGCCTACTTATCTAAGAAACTGGATCCTGTTGCAAGCAGATGGCCCACATGCCTGAAAGCTATTGCAGCTGTGGCCTTATTTGTCAAAGTTGCTGATAAATTGACTTTGGGACAGCAGATTACCGTGGTGACACCCCATGCTCTTGAGAGCATTATCTGACAGCCCCCTGACCAGTGGATGTCTAATGCTAGAATGACCCACTACCAGAGCCTATTATTGAGTGAGAGGGTGATATTTGCTCCCCTGGCTGTCCCGAATCCTGCTACTCTACTACCTGAGGCCGATGACTCTGCTCCCGTCCACCACTGCCCTCACATCCTGGCAGAAGAGACAGGTCCTAGAAGTGACCTAAAGGACCAACCCTGGCCAGAAAGTCCTAACTGGTTCACTGATGGAAACAGCTTCATGTTTGAATGTAAGCGGATGGTGGGAGCTGCAGTGGTAGACGGGAGGTGAGTGATTTGGGCTAGCAGCCTGCCAGAAGGAACTTCTGCCCAGAAAGCTGAACTTATTGCATTAACACAAGCCCTGAAGACGGCAGAGGGAAAGTCCATCAATATTTATACTGATAGCAGGTATGCTTTTGCCACCGCCCATGTGCATGGGGCAATATATAGACAAAGAAGGCTGTTGACATCAGCGGGGAAAGACATAAAAATTAAAGAAGAGATTCTGAGCCTCGTTGAGTCTATACATCTGCCAAAGAAGGTGCCTTGGACATCAGAAGGCACAGGATGTAGTGGCTAAGGAAAATCAGATGGCAGATTTAGAAGCCAAACAAGCAGCCCAAGGGATGATGATCTTAACCACCCTTGGTTCTAAAGACTATTATGACATCAAAGAAACCAGTTTTAGGTACACCCCTGAAGACTTCCAGGCCATAAAGAAGCTAGGGCCGACTAAAAATATCACCTTATGGTGTGATTGAAGCAGAAGGCAGTAAACAGGTCCTGCCTCAGGAAGAAGGATGCAACAGAGATAGTCAGGAACTGTAAGGCTTGTGCTCTGTAACGCTTCAAGATTTGGAATACCCAAGGTAATTGGGTCTGATAATGGACCTGCCTTCGTTGCCCAGGTAAGTCAGGGACTGGCCACTCAACTAGGGATTAAATGGAAATTACATTGTGCCTATCATCCCCAGAGTTCAGGAGAGGTAGAAAGGATGAATAGAACCCTAAAAGAGACCTTGACTAAATTATTAATGCCTTAGAGACCGGCGGGGAAGACTGGACAGCCCTCCTTCCTTTTGCCCTGTTCTGGGTCAGGAATACCCGGGATGATTCAAGTTGACACCCTATGAGATTCTCTGTGGGGGGCCACCTCCTCTCACTGAGGCAGGTGGAATATTTGATCCTGATGTTGTCCTTTCTAACCCCTGTTCACCCGCATGAAAGCCCTTGAAGTAGTTCGGTGTGAGGACTGGGAGCAGCTCAGAGAGGCTTATGAAGCTGGGACCTGAGCGTGCCTCATCAGTTCCAGGTTGGGAGACACCTTACTCATCCGGCGCCATTGAGCTGGGAACCTTGAGCCTCACTGGAAGGGACCATACATGGTGCTCCTGACCACTCTCACCACAGTGAAGGTAGAGGGCATCTCTGCTTGGATCCAGGCCTCACACTTGAAGAAAGCTCCTGAACCTTCCAAGGATGAATAGAGATTGGAAAAGACTGTGGACCCTCTTAAGCTATGACTGCATCGCAGGTGCTCTCCAGATGGGGAATGACAACCCCCATGCCCCTCAAAAACTTACTTGGCAGGTAGCTTCCCAAACTGGGAAGTCATCTGGTCAGTCTCTCAGGTAGCCTCCCCCCCTTTCCTGACTTCTGCCAGCTAGCTGCAGGCCTGGAACAGTGAGATATTCCTGAGGCAGACCCCCAGAACCTCCCTGCGAGGGACCCTTGACGAAGACACCCTAAAGGGCTAGGAGCAAAGTTCGGGTGTAGGAGGCCAGAGGGACACTGTGGGCTGGCTCAACAAGATTTTTTACGTCTATCCAAGGGAAGGTAGGGACAGGAGTGCGGCTAGGCAGTGTGGAGGATGTTGGCTCTGTTTAACTTCTGGACCCCCTTATTATGAGGGCATCGCCATGTTGGGTACTTTTAATAACACCACCAACCAGGACGCCTGCTCACGACATGAGAAGAACAAACTGACCCTAACTGAAGTATCAGGGAAAAGGACTTGTTTAGGAAACCCACCTGCTGCCTATAAACACTTATGTAATGAGACCCTGAGGTCTCCAAAGACTTCTGATACCAGATATTTATATCCTGGCATAGATAAATGGTGGGCCTGCAACAAAGGATTAACTCCCTGTGTTGCCACTAATATCTTTAATGATACCAAAGATTATTGTATATTAATACAGCTTATGCCTAGAGTACTCTATCTCCCCACAGATGCCTTTGTGGATGAGTTTGATTTCTGCCCTAAGCGATTTAAGAGAGAGCCTATTTCCCTGACTTTACCTGTAATTTTAGGATTAGGTGTGGCACTGGAACAGCTGCCCTAGTGCAGGCCCCTCAGTACTTTCATCAATTAAGAGTAAGCGCCGTACAGATTTTAATGCTGAAACAACAATATCAAGGGTTATGGAGACAAGATAATAACAAATAGGATGACACAGATGTGTAGGTTCTAAGATTAGAACAACAGACTAGAAGAAGTGGGGAATGAAAGGAATGAAAATTTTAGAGACCCCCCCCTTGGCAGGAGCCAGGCCAGCTAGGTTGCAGGAACTTAGCTGATCATAAAGAGGGTGGAACTAAGAATGAAGGTCAATTGAGTCATGAGCCTCAGGAGCTAGCTGACAACAAAGTAGATGGCGAGATAAGATTAGATTCATTCCTGAGAAAAACAAGTATAGGGTGTGTTTTCTGCTGACTAACTAAATAATGGGTTCATACTTTCCACTTGTGATTTCCCCCATACCCTTGATTTATGGTGCTTCTCTATAAAACCCTCGTCCCCAGGCAGCTAAGGGTCACAACTCCTCTACCCCTGTGTGGGATACGAGTTGCATCCTCAGCGCTGATCCCCAAAATAAACCTCTTGCGATTGCATCAAGATGGCCTCTTGCAGGTTTTTGGGTGGCTGTGATATCCGGAGTGTCAGATAAGGGACTTCCCTCTCCTGGGTCTTTCACTGCCAGGGCTTTCAGACATGGTTTCCATCTAGTTGTTTGGACAAAATGCTACATCCTGGTGCTAGAGAGATGGCTAAGTGGTTAAGGACACTGACTGCTCTTCCAGAGGTCCCTGGTTCAAACCCAGCACCCACATGGTAGTTCGAAATGTCTGTAACTCGAAGATCTGACACTCTCACACAGACATACATGCAGGCAAAACACCACTGTGCATAAAATAAAGGGTAAATAAAAAATCAAAGCTACAGCCTGATGGGAGGGTCCAACAAGTTGAGCCACCTATGGCTATTCCCATCCTTTCATCTGTGAAGAGATGGTAGGGACAGGTGTGGTCCAGTAGAGCCAGGGCAGGGGCAGTTAAGAATGCATCTCAAAGTAGAAAGAAGTAACAGTGGACTATGTCAGGATGGGTGAGTAAGGACAGTGGTGGTCTCTCTGGCTGCTCAGTATATAGTGGTTTAGCTATAATAGCAAAATTGGGGATCCAGTGTCTGAAAAACCCCACCAGGGCAAGAAATGAAAGAATTTGGCCTGCTGAAGTTGTAGCCTGTAAGTCCTTTACAGTTCTTAGTAGTCAGATGTATTTCTCTAAAATCGCAGAATGAGTTGGACACCTAAATAAACACACAACAGTAGAAGAGCATAGCTGAACTTTGGAGGGAGAGAAACAATAACCCAGGGAGCCAAGGTAATTTAGTAATGAAGCAGTGTTTTGTTGGAAGAGAGAGAGGGAAGGGCCACAAATTAAGATGTCATCTACATAATAAAGAAGTGTGCTAGGTTTAAGGTCTAAGGAGGAGAGGTCTCTAGTTTAGGATTGGCCAGGAAAGTGAGGGCTATCCCAGAAGCTTTGGGGGAACACTTCTCATATTAGCTGTCGTACAACTAACAGGGTCCTCCCAAGTGAAGGCAAAGAGAAAATATGAGTCAGGATTGAGGGGGACAGTAAAAAAGACATCCTTTGGATCCAGGACAATGAAGTGAGAGGTTGTAGAAGGGATGTGAAAAAGGAGATTGTAAGGGTTAGTAACTACAGGGTGGGTCTGGATAACTGCCTCATTAATGAGGCAGAGATCTTGTACTAAGCAATAGGTACCAGAAAGCTTACACAAAAGAATAATAGGACTGTTGCAAGGCAAGAGAGTAGAAATTAGGAGACCTGAGATAAAAGGAGGGTAATGACAGGCTTGAGATCATGGCAGTTGGTTTCAGAGATAGGAAACTGGAGTCTGGAGGGGAAAGAATAGGGGGTCCTTAAGGCAGGTGAGGATCGTCTGGTGGTGGGTGGAATTAAGAGTGTGGAAATGTCCCACACTTGAGGGTTCACAGGATCTGGAAGGGTAGGGAAGGGCCAGTCTGAGGTGGGGATCTATGAAGCAATCAGTGAAAAGAGCAAAGAGGAATTGGGAAAGATTATGGGAGCCAGAGAAATGGTGAACCTAAACCAGCTTAGGATATCGTTGTTTAATAGAGGGACTGGACAGACAGGCATGACCAGAAAAGAGTGTTAAAAAAAAAATGTCCTGTAAGAATTCAGGGGTGTGGCAGAGGGAGTTCTGTCCACCACTGTGACAGAAGTAGGAGATGGGTCTGTGAGACCCGAGTGAGAGGTTAAAACAGAGACAATGGTAAACCCCATGTCCTGGAATGAGATGGACTTACCTGCTCCCTGCAGCCTTTTCCTAGGTTCAGTGAGAGTGATGGGGGTTGCTAAATCCAGAAACTGTCAATTCTCTGCCAGGACAAGGAGCTTGAGGGCTGGAAGTGACTGTAGTGCCTGTCTGCATTGCTGTAGGGCTGGGCCTCTCTGGCTGGGTACATAGGGTGAACCCACATAGGGTAATTTATATTTTCAGTGGCCAGGTTGCTGGCAGGCAGGGCATGGCCTTCTGAGTTGCCCAGGGTTGGGACAGATGCAGGATCAGTGTCCTTTGCAGTTGCATTTAAAACAGATCCCTGGTGGAGCTGACTTAAACTGGGCCCTGGTGGGATGGGGCTAAGAAAACCTCTCTTGTTCCCTCTGTGGGTATGCCATTGGCCTCAGGGCAGCTGGAAAGGCTTGAGCCTGGAGCGTAGTTCTGTTGTAGCTAAGCCTTTGGGAAGATTTGGCCACCTCTCGGGCATTAAAGATTTTAAAAGCCATTTTTTATCAACTCTTGTAGGGGGTTTTGGGACTTTCTTCAGTCTGTTCGTTTTTTTCCCTAATATCAGACCATGACTGAGAAGTAAAATGAGTGCCTAGATATTTGTCACCACGATGATTGATTATTTTATCTGGTGTATCTCCACAGACAAAATAGATCAATTCCAGTCAAATTAAAGTAAAAAGGCAGGTTTATTTGGGAACCTGGATTCCTGGGTGAGTTCACTGGCTGAAGGGGATGAGACCAGAGGAACTCTTACCTGACTATGGGGTGAGGGGTTTTATGGACTGTCTTAGAAAGAGAATGACATGTCCTTCACAGACTGGACCAATACAGGAGATAGGGGGAATGCAGGCTCAGGGTGCTGTCAGGAATGCCAGGAATTTGGAACTAGGTTTCTTGGTATCTTTCCCATTCAAAGGCCTTCTGATTTGGTGAAGTTGGAGGGGGAAGGGGATGGCTATTCCCAGGACTTTTGGAAGAACAGCCAGTTGTTACTGTAACTTTATATAATTTTGTTAGATTCACAGTTTACCTCTTAACCTGGCTATTATCTAAATAATTGAGACTCTATTATTTGTTAAACAGGCTTTACAAACCAAAAACTGAGCAGTTATTACTCTATTCTTAACCCACTAAGCTAATGTGGGGTCCCCCCCACCCCGGCATAAATCTCAGAGATACTTGCACTCTGTGGCTTTTTTTGCTTCAGCTGAATCTTTCCTCTGATCTCCCACCCTTGCCTCTTTTGAATCTCCCTCTTTCCTCCTCTTAACTCCTCCTCCCCTAGAGGACAGGAAGTTCAGCCCTATTCTCTCCCCTGCTCAATGACTGGTTGTAAGCTACTTTATTGGCATACCAGGGAACAATTGGGAAGCAGTGTTTACTTAGCATTGAGACATGAGCTCTTCAGAAAAAGGACTGAAAACACATATGGGGGTATACAATAACATTAACATTACAACTACAGCCAGTGCTCTTAACCACTGAGCCATCTCTCCAGCCCTCTGTATTTATTTTATTAAAGCTGCAGTTTCATTTTTAAGAGAAGGTGGTTGTTGGAGAGATGCCTCATTTGGTATTGTACTTGCCATGGAAGCATGGGGATCTTAATGTCTGTAATTTCTTCAATGAAGTAAAGAAACTACAAGATAATGTTTTGCATTGATTTTGTGTATCTATCTATTATTCTATCATCTATCTATCTATCTATCTATCAACTATCTGTTTGTTTGTTTTGGTTTTTCGATACAGGATTTCTCTGTGTAGCCCTTGCTATCCCGAAACTTAATCTGTAGATCAGCATAGCCTTGAACTTATAGACAACCACTTGCCTTTGCCTCCCGAGTGCTGAGGTAAAAGGTGTGGACCACCACACCTGGCAATTACAGACAGTTTTCTACTGCCATGTGGATTCTGGGATTTGAACCCAGGTCCTTTGGTAGAGGAGTCAGTGCTCTTAACCACTGAGCCATCTCTCTGGCCTCCTGTGTTTATTTGATTAAAGTTGGAGTTTCATTTTTAAGAGAAGGTGGGTGTTGAAGAGATGCCTCATTTGGTAATGTGCTTGCCATGAAAGCATGGAGATATTAGTTTGATCCTTAGCACCCATATTAAAAAATAAAGTCATGGTTTTTAATCCGTTAATGCCAATACTAGAGAGGTAGAATCCTAAGGCTTGGTGGAACCCCAGGAGAGTGATTGAGGAAGATGTCTGAAGTCAATTTCTAGCTTCACACCCACATGCACACTCACTGTGTACACATATATTTCTTTTGACATTTAAAAGTGGGAGTTGTGGTACACAGATAAGCTTAAGAAAAGGTTATTTTCCATGTTTGGGGTGGGAAGGAAACTGGGAATTTCGACTGAACATTGGCACTGGATGCTTTGTTTGGTGGCAAGAGATTGCTAATAGGAGTTGCATCTCCCTCATTATTTGGAGACTTCATTAGAATCACCTTCATATATTTTAGGAAGTTTCCACTGCACTAGGTTTTCCTACTGCTCCTCAAATGCACTTCCTTTCTAGCTATCTATTTGCTCATTATTCCTTCAATCCCAATTCCCCTTCCCCTTCATACCTGATGCTCCTGTTCTCATCCTGCCCATCCCCTTGGATCTAGCTCTCCCATAAAATCTATTCTATTTCCACATTCTAAGGAAATCCATGTATTCTCATTAGTCCTTTCCTCTATGTAACCTCTCTAGGTCTACAGACTGTAGCTTGATTATCACTTCTTTAATGACTAATATTCAGGCATTACTGATTAGTAATCTATATATTAGTTGTGTACCATATTTAACTTTATGGCTCTGGGTTACCTAACTAATGATGATTTTTTTTCTTCTGTTTCCATCCAATTACCTATGAGGATTTTTTTTTCTGTTTGTATGTTTTGTTTTTATTTTTATTTTTAAATGTTTATTTATTACTTCAAGTTACATCTCCATCACAGCTCCCTTCCTCCATCCCTCTCAGGCTCACTCTCCCATGCTCTTCCCCTCCTCCCATCTATTCTAGTCCTCCTGGTGTGGGGATACCTACATATCAGTCTGATTAGGGCTAAGAGCTTCCTCTTGCACTGGTGCTTACATGTCAGTTCCACTAGGGCAGTTTCCCACTAGCAGGTAATGAAATCTATGTTCATGTTCCTTTCAGTCTGTTGGTTGTAGGATAGTTGTCCTGTATTATATGGCTAAAATGCAGTTATAAGTAAATAGATGCCATTTGAACCTTTCTGGGTCTGGGATAGGTCAGTGAGAGTGAGCTTTTCTAGTTCCATCAATTTGGCAACAAATTGCTGATTTCCATGTTACTGATGGCTGAGTAGTATTCCATTGTGTAAATGTACCATATTTTTTTTTATCCATTCATCGATAGAGGGACATCTGGGAAGCTTCCAGTTTCTAGCTATTACAAATAAAGCTGCTATGAACATAGTTTAGGAGATATCCCTGTGGTTTGGTGAGGAATCATTTGGATGTACACCCACGAGTGGTATGGCTATGTCTTGAGGTAGAGCTATTCCAAGTTTTCTAAGATATCACAAGACTGATTTCCACAGTGGTTGTATAAGTTTGTACTCCCACCAGCAATGAAGGAGTGTTCCCCTTTCTCCACAACCTTGGCAGCATGTGCTGTGATTTGAGATTTTGATCTTAGCCATTCTGACAGGTGTTGGATGGAATATCAGAGTCATCTTGAGTTGCATTTCTCTGATTATTAAGGATGTTGAACATTTATTCAAATGTCTCTAGGCCATTAGAGTTTCCTCCTTTGTGAATTCTAAGATTAGCTCTGTACCCCATTTTTATTGAACTATTTGGTTTAATTTCTTGAGTTCTTTATATATTGTGGATATTTGCATTCTGTCAGATGTGGAGTTGTTGAACATCGTTTTCCTAATCTATAAGCTGCTGTTTTGTTATAATAAAAGTATCCTTTGCCTTACAGAGCTTTTCAGCTTTTCAGATTCATAAGATCCCATATATTGATTGTTGATCTTAGACCCTAAGCTATTGGTGCTCTATTCAGGAAGCTGTCACATGTGCCAATGAGTGTCAGAAGCCAAGACCCTCGCCTCTCACCCTCACCCCCTACTTCTCCCCACCTGCACAATGTTCCCTGCAGCTTCATACTGCCTGGCAACCGCAAAGTTCCAGGTTGGCAGTTACAGATTGATTCAAAGCAGTGTACCGTGTCTTCTGAAGAAAGATGGGTAGATCATACAATGTCCAGGGCACAGGCCAAGAAGATTCTGTACTTTCCCACCACCTGGCCCCTTTCACCTCCTCCCCTTGTAAAACATATTATAAAAAGGTGCTTTGCGCTCAAATACATGACTCTTGACAAGCAATTGCTTCCTTGAGTACTTTCCCTCTCTCGCCCATTCTTTTTTCAGGTTGCGGTCCTCCTCGCTCCCACGAATTACTAGGACCCGCGGGTCGGGTCATGTGGCACCCAACGTGAGGCTCGAGGCATGGACCCCTCCGGACGAACTCTCGACGAAGCGTGTACACGACATTAAGATTGAGCGAGACAGCGAGCGTCACCCGCAACCTGTCATCCTCGAGTGAGTCTATTTTCATTTCCGTCCCATAAGAATGGGCCATTCTCTGTAAAAGGAGGTGTCCTTTGTAAAGGACCTCAAACATACACTCAGAGAGAGAGGCATAAGGGTTAAAAAGAAGGATCTTATAAATTTCTTTGTGTTTATTGATAAAAGCTGTCTGTGGTTCATAATAGATGGTCCTACTATTCATCCAAAGAAATGGCAAAAGGTAGGCCATGAGTTAAATGAAAAAATCAAAAATGAAGACAATTCTCCTCTTCCTGTGACAATTTTCTCTTTCTGGGGTATTATTAGGGACATTATTGAAGATGCTGATAAGGATATAGGAAAGCGTCAACTTTTGTCTGTTGCAGAATATTGTCTGTCACAGTCCAGGCCAAATTCTACCTGCTCTTCTCATCATCCCTCTCGGTCTCCGTCTCAGGACTCCGTTCCTTTCACTCTTATAGACATCCCCCCTGAACAGGACTCCCCTCCTTCTGATCCACCTCGCCTTTATCCAGATTTGCATTCTCTCCAGCCTCCTCCTTTTGATTCTCCAGCTGTCTCCGACCTGCGAACTCCCTCCTCCACTCACCTTTGCAACACTGTCCTTCAATAATCTGCTTCCCTCTGCCCTCCCTGCTTTCCTATTAAACAACATTCTTCTTCTCCTCTGCCACCCTCTCAGCTGACAGCTCTGGCCTCTCCCCCCCGACCCAGAGCCTTTGGGACCCGGTGATGCCGCCTCCCTTGAGGATGAAGCCGCCCGCTATCACAATCCTGACTGGCCTTCTCTCACCGCGCCTTCTGCCTTTCCAACCTTCCCTATCAACTTGCCTAACTCTCTTTCCGATATGCGAGACTGCCTTGCTTCTCAGGTTCGTGAACTGACAGACATCCTCCGCCTCCAAAAACAAGTTTTGCATCTCTCGGTCCTTTGTTCTTCCTCTGCCCCTCCTCCAGATTCTCTCCACCTAGCCTTTCCAGTCACTGGGTCACAGGTCCCTTCCTCGCAGGCACCCGCAGCCTCTGATTCCGAGTCCCAACAGACTCCACCGCCTCCCCCAGCTGCTTGGTCCAGTGCTCGGCATCCCCCCTCCTCCATGCCTGTCTCTCCTCCCCCCTCCCGCTTTGTGCCTGCTTCCTCTTCTCGTCCTTCTCACAAGCCCTCTGGAACAACTCGTCCCTGACCTGAGACTGAGGCTGATTCCTCTGAGGACGAGCCCAATTCAGAAATTGACAATGAAAGCGATAACGAAGATACAAGTAACCCCACAGTCTTTAAAAAACTCCATTTTAAACATCTTGAAAAGTTAAATTTGGCCGTTAGAAATTATGGCCCCAATGCCCCCTTCACTCTCTCCCTCCTTGAGAGTCTTGGTGGAGGCGGATACTTAACTCCCAATGAATGGCTCACTGTCGCCCAGTCAGTCCTGACTCGGGGACAGTTCCTTTCTTGGCAGGCTGATTGGGCCGACCGCTGCAGGTCTCAGGCACAAGCCAATCTCTCGAGCACACGCTCGCCCTCCAACAAGTGGATGCTTGATAAACTCCTAGGTCGAGGAAAATACGCCTCTAACCAAATACAAAAAAAAATTTTCTCTGGCTCTCTTAGCTCAGTCCTCTTCAGCAGCTATGAGCTCCTGGAGAGCCATTCCCATGAAAGGCTCTGTTCTTTCTCCCTTGACTAAGATTACTCAAGGCAATCAAGAAGAGTTTTCAGATTTTGTTGCTCGCCTCCTAGAGGCAGCTGAGAGGTCCTTGGGACCTGGCCAGGTAAAAAATAAACTTCTCCAACAGCTTGCTTATGAAAATGCTAATTCTGCCTGTAGGGCTGCCCTTCGAGGAAAATAAGATAAAGACTTGGATGAAATGATCCGTATCTACAGAGATGTAGATCCCTTTGCCCAAAAGGTCTCACAAGCCATCCATCTGGCTATGGGAGCAGCCACTAGTGGTGGGGCCACCGGGTCCGCCTGTTTCAAATGTGGTCAACTGGGTCATTTTGTTAAACAGTGCCCTCAAGGTAAACTTATAACTCTACCCCACCCTCAGCTAAGGGGAGAGCATCCACCTCCAACGACCCCTTGCCCTCACTACAAGGGAGGCAAAACACTGGGCTAATTCCTGCTGCTCCAAAACTGATATTCTGGACAATCCCCTCCCTCCCCTTCTGGGAAACGGGATGCGGGGCCAGCCCCGGGCCCCTCAGCCAGTCTCCTTCCTGCCGGCCTCGGGGAACAGCCAGACAGGGCCACACCAAGCCCTCCATCAACAACTCCCAAACCAACCTCAGCCCTCCATAGGGCTACCCCAGGGAGCGCAGGATTGGACCTCTGTGCCTCCTCCGATACAATATTAGAACCTGAAAGAGGAGTTCAGATAATCCCTACTGGTGTCTTTGGGCCTCCCCCACCCCAGATTTACTTTCTTATCTTGGGCAGAGCGTCTGCCACACTCCAAGACATTACTATCTTCCCTTCAATTGTTGATAACGATTACTCTGGGAAAATCAAAGTGCTGGCCTCTAGCTCCAGAGGGCCTCTTCACATCTGCCGGGGACAACGCCTTGCACAGGCCCTCCCCCTTCCACTGGACACCTCAACACCCCCCTTGGGCCCATCCTGGGGTGCCTCTACCCCAGGGTCCTCTGATGTCTATTGGGTCCAAAAACTCTCACAAGAACGCCCACAGCTAAAACTTAAACTCAATGACAAAACCTTTGAAGACATTCTTGATTCAAGAGTGGACTCCACAGTTATCTCACAGACCTGGCCACCCTCTTGGCCCTGTCAGCCTTCTTTAACCCACCTCCAAGGCATTGGCCAGTCCACCAACACCCTTCAGAGCTCCCAATTGCTAACTTGGGAGGATCCTGAGGGTAATACTGGACATGTTAGGCCATTCATTGTACCTGGCCTCCCTATAAACTTATGGGGTCGAGATGTATTGAGTCAAATGGGAGTCCTTATGTTTAGCCCCTCTATGGCTGTTACTCACCAGATGCTGGATCAGGGGTTCATTCCGGGACAAGGCTTGAGCAAAAACAACCAAGGGATCCCCACCCCAATTGCTGTTACACCAAAAACCTCACGCTCAGGACTAGGTTATGATTCAAATTTTTCTTAAGGGCCATTGCTCCTCCTACACGCCAGACAGATAAAATCACCTAGAAGTCAGATTCCCCTGTCTGGATCAACCGATGGCCCCTCCCCCAACATAAACTTTCAATGGCCATGCAGTTAGTGCAGGAACAATTAGATGCTGGCCACATTGAACCCTCCACCTCCCCTTGGAATACACCCATTTTTGTGATACAAAAGAAAGGGGGTAGATGTAGACTGCTCCAGGACCTCAGAGAAATTAACAAGACTATGGTCCCAATGGGAGCTCTCCAGCCTGGCCTCCCCTCCCCCATAGCAATACCTAAGGGTTACAACAAGATGGTTATTGACTTAAAAGATTGTTTTTTCTGTATTTCCTTACATCCAGAAGATAGTAAGCGCTTTGCCTTTAGCCTCCCCATTGTTAATTGCATTGGGCCATCTCCATGATTTGAGTGGAGGGTCCTGCCTCAGGGGATGGCCAATAGTCCCACCCTTTGTCAAAAATTTGTGGCGCAGGCCATCGACCCTTTTCGCCTTAACTACCCTGAGTTGTATATCATCCACTATATGGACGACATCCTTTTGGCCGGCCCTGATGAGACCACCTTACTCAGGGTTGGCCAGGAGTTGGTAACTGCCCTTCAAGACCTTGGGTTGCAGATTGCTCCTGAGAAGGTCCAGCTACAGCCCCTATACTTATTCCTGGGCTTTGAACTTCACCCCTCTAAGGCCCTCTTAGTTCTGCTGACCTCATTGTTTCCTTGGTAAATGCTTCTCTTGAAGCTATCCACAACACCAACAATCCTAATTATCAAGAATGCTGGATTTGCTTTTCACCTACTCCTCCCTTCTACGAGGGAATAGCTATCCTCTCCCCTCCCATCTTTACCAATGATAGTAACAGACTCCTTGGGAGTTCTTCACCTGAAGGAGATCTTACCCTTAGCTCCATTTCAGGAATAGGCCTCTGCCTCCTAGGACCCTCCAATGCTCCCTCCTAGGGACTTGATTCTGGTGTGCAATCAGACACTGATCCTTAATGACACCTTTCAATTCACCCTGGTACCCAACGGTACATATTTCTCCTGTGCCTCTGGCTTGACTCCTCATATACACATTCCCACCTTTTTATCTTCCAGAGATTACTGTGTAGTTGTTACCATTCTCCCACATTTTCTCATTCATGACCCTGAATCCTTCCTCACCTTCATAGATCGAGGACCCTCTCTGAGAACCAAGAGAAAACCCCTGACTGCCCTCACCTTGTCTGTTGTACTAGGAATCAGTTTTATCGGAGCAGGCACAGGTATCGCTTCCTTGGTCACTTCCAATAATCACTATGCTCATCTCCAATCCCTCATTGACAAAGAGTTAAATAATTTGAGGGAAGGAATACAAGACCTTAAGGATTCTGTGGCTTCTCTTTCTGAGGTAGTGTTACAGAACAGGAGAGGACTTGACCTTGTCTTCCTTAAGGAAGGGAGTCTCTGCGTGGCTCTCAGAGAAAAATGTTGCTTTTACTCTGATAAGACAGGCCTTGTTCAAAATAGTCTGGACAAGGTTAAAAAGAGTTTAGAAGAAAGAAAAAGAGCCAGAGAACAACAAGAGTCATGGTATCAAAATTGGTTCTCTACCTCTCCTTGGCTCACCACCCTGTTGCCTAGTTTACTAGGACCCCTTGTTGGCATTTTCTTGCTTCTCTCGTTTGGCCCTTGGGCTTTTAACCGTCTCACAAGTTTTGTTAAGAACCAGGTTGATTCTGCCATCAAGAAGCTGGTTGAAATTCATTACCATCAACTAAAGACTAAAGAAAATCCTGAAGTGATTCTGCCAGAGACTGGCGCAGCTGCCAGCCCCCCTGTCTCCCCCTATGACCAACCCTTAGACTTCCACACCCTCAAGAAGGATTCATGGTATGCCTGGCTCTGCCCTCACTTCTCTCGCTAGGGAGCCTGGCCTCTTGATCACCCCAACAAAAAATTGGCCTTTTTCCTAAACTAAAACCTGCCTTTGATATGGCCCTCTATATCGGGAAGTCTTCCTTTTTGACAATATTACACCCCAGCTGACAAACGGCTGATAACCTGGGCATTCGCAAAGGGATTAGGAAGGCTGTGAGTTAGCCCGATGATGGGATTATTGTAGGTCCACTTCCTAGGGGCCCACCCAATGCAGCTGAAAAGGAGTACGTGGTGCTGGGAGTGGGTGCAGCCTACATAGCCTAAGACAGGGCCCTCACCCTCTTTTCACCCACCTCGGGGTTCCTTAACATTGCCTATCATCATCAGCCTAAAGCCTTTGACCATCGGCGTGACTCGCCTCACACCAATGTCTTGGAGTTGTGAACTTGTCTGAGACCTCCCACGATTAGACCTCCAAAATTCTAAATTCATATAGTTGGGATTGATCACAAGACACCCTCTCCATCTAAACAGAGAAGGGGGAGATGTCAGAAGCCAAGACCCTCGCCTCTCACCCTCACCCCCTACTTCTCCCCACCTGCACAATGTTCCCTGCAGCTTCATACTGCCTGGCAACCGCAAAGTTCCAGGTTGGCAGTTACAGATTGATTCAAAGCAGTGTACCGTGTCTTCTGAAGAAAAATGGGTAGATCATACAATGTCCAGGGCACAGGCCAAGAAGATTCTGTACTTTCCCACCACCTGGCCCCTCTCACCTCCTCCCCTTGTAAAACATATTATAAAAAGGTGCTTTGCGCTCAAATACACGGCTCTTGACAAGCAATTGCTTCCTTGAGTCCTTTCCCTCTCTCGCCCATTCTTTTTTCAGGTTGTGGTCCTCCTCGCCCCCACGAATTACTAGGACCCACGGGTCGGGTCAAATGAGTTCCATGCTTTTCCCAAATTCCCCTTCTATTGGATTTAGTGTGTCCAGTTTTATGTTATGGTCTTTGATGCATTTGGACTTAAGTTTTGTGCAAATTGATAAATATTGGTCTATTTGCATTCTTTTACATGTTGACATCCAGTTAGACTAGCACCATTTGTTGAGAAGGCTGTCTTCACCCTCAACAACGTTTTTGCGTTGTATGGTTTTGACTTCTTTGTCAAAAATTAAGTGACAATAGTTGTGGGGGTTAATTACTGGGTCTTCGATTTATTTTCCATTGATCAACCTGTATGTTTCTATGCCAATACCATGCTCTTTTTATTGCTATTGCTCTGTAGTATAGCTTGAAATCTGGGATGGTATCACCTCCAGTTTATTATTATTATTTTTTTTTGTACAGGATTGATTTAGCTATTCTGTGTTTTTTTGTTATTCAATACGAAGTTGAGAATTATGCTTTCAAGTTCTGTAAAGAATTGTGCTGGTGTTTTGATAGGAATTGCATTGAATCTTTATAATGCTTTTGGTAGGATGATCATTTTTATTATGTTGATTCCACCTATCCAGGAACATCAGAGATCTTTCCATCTTCTGATGTCCTCTTCAATTTCTTTCTTCAAATACTTGAAGTTCTTGTCATACAGGTTTTTCACTTGCTTGGTTAGACTTACCTCCAGGTATTTTATATTGTTTCTGGCTATGGTGAAGGGTGTTGTTTCCCTGATTTCCTACAATGCCCATCTATCTTTTGTATAAAGAAGGACTACTGATTTTTTTAAATTAATTTAGTATCTAGCCACCTTGCTGAAGATGTTTGTCAGTTGCAAGAGTTCTCTGATAGAATTTTTGGGGTCACTTATGTATACTATCATATCATCTGTGAATAGGGTACATTGACTTCTTCCCCTCCAATTTGTATCCCCTTGATCTCCTGTTGGGGTAGTGTTAAGCATTCTAAATGTTAATTATTTGGTGCTGCTTGCTGTCTGTTACTTACCTTGACTCTGATTGGTTAAATAAGATGCCGAGGCCTGAGATTGGACAAAGACAGAAAAAGATGGGACTTCCTAACAGGAAGCCTGTGCTTTAGACAGAGGATTCATTCATTTCAGTTAGCAGCAGGAAGAAGAAGGAATTCCAGCCAGAAGCAGGAAGAAGGAGGCACATAGCATGGGTTAGAGAAAAGAACCTCACTCCACATGGCCAGGAACATCGGCATATCGTGGAAAATGGCAGTCCAAGGGGATGTATGTATATACGGGGTCATATTTGGGTAATAGAATTATGAGCTAGCTTAGATGGGTTAGGATTGCACAATTCAGGCCAAGACTTGTTAGAAATCTACATGATGTCTGTGTACTCATTTGTAATGGCTGCCTAAACATTAACAACTGCAGAGCCAGGCCGGGGGGTGGTGGCGCATGCCTTTAATCCCAGCACTTGGGAGGCAGAGGCAGGCGGATCTTTGCAAGTTCGAGGCCAGCCTGGTCTACAAAGCGAGTCCAGGACAACCAGAGCTGTTAAACAGAGAAACCCTGTCTTGAAAAACCAAAAAAAAAAAACAACTGCAGAGCCAATTAACAATAATATAAATACTGTTTAAATAGTTTAATTAGCCATATTTTTTTTTTTTTTACAAATGGCGTCCAACTTTGACAATTAGAATCCATGCTTACAGTGTGAGAATTCCTTGGTGAAAGCTGGTTTCCTAGCCCAAGAGCAGAGAACCAGACTCACATGCATTTCAAAGGTGCGGCTACCTTAACAAAAGCTATTGCCTTGCAGCAAAGACTGAGAGCTAAGGCTTAGCTCTCCTTATGTACTAAAAAGCTGGCAGCCTTCTAAACAGAATTTGAGAGCAGGAATAACTGCCTAGATTAAAAATAGAGGAATTCATAATGCCTCAACACGTTTGTTTTCCTATTGAGTTTGTTCCTCTTAGCATGCAAATGATTTTTACCCTGACAATTGTGGTTCTGTGTATCTTTTTTGAGAAAGTTCAGACTAGGATAGTCTTACAGGAAAGAATTTACAGATGGAATGATAAATTGCAAACAATGATAATGAACCAAGGAGGGGGGCCTTTCCTGATAAATAAGGCAAAATTGATGGCAGCAGGAGCTAAGAGCTCCCTGGCTTTGAGATGCTTCTCAGGGATTTCTGGGAAGGATCCACCAGTGAAATACAGTCGCAACTAGATTCCAAGGAATAATGAATAAAGCTTTAATTGCAGCATGGGATGGCATGATTAGACATGCCAAGGCTCTGAGAATGTTGTTTCTTTGCTAGACTTTTGTTTAGATGTCTTTGATTTTCCTATATTGGGAGGCAGAAAGCATATTTTTCTGGTTTGGCATTGCTAAAACATAAGAGATTTTTGAAGATTTTGGGCCAATTTAGAATTGTCACTACAGTTCAAAGTTGCTCTCAAGGTTACAGAGTTACTAAAATCTGTGATTTAAATGAAATATTTGAGCAGGGTGGTACTGGCACACATTCTTAATCCCATCATACTACAGGAAGAAACAGGCAGATCACTGAATTCCAGACCAGCCTGGTTTGTACAATGAAGGCAGGGCAGAACTCTGCTGAGAAGATAAGACAGCTTGCTAAAGACATTCTAGAATTCGAAAAACACACATTTTTCCCTTGATGTTAAAATTAATAATGTCTTTACTGATCTAATGGATAAATGAACATGATCTTAAATTTATGTAAAGAGAAAAGGGTCACAAGCCATTCTTCTTAGTTGTGGGGCTCCCACTGAAGAACTGGTTTCAAGAGACATTTTGCCCTGAAGGAGATATGTTAATCTCTGGGTGTGAAGGTGCATGCCTTTAATCCCAGAATTTTGGAGGAGAAGCAGGCTAATCTCTGTGAGTTCAAGGCTAGCCTGGTGTGCAAAGTGAGTCCAGGACAAGGATACACAGAGAAATCCTGTCTCAGAAAAGAGAGAGAGAGAGAGATATTCTGTTAACCAATGTAACGATCCAGAGTTAAGCTTGGGAAGAACATGCAAACAGCATGCCTCTCACAGCCAACAGTTAAGAAAAGCTAGCATAAAATAGCACATCATGCTATTTTACACCAATCTCCTTAAAAATGGAGTTTCCATGGGAGAATTGGAACTCAAACTAATACAAAATGATTTAATTAATGTTATTGTTTAGTAGGGGTAATTCAGTTATTTAAATTCATACCTTGATCTCAAAACATGGGAGACAAGGAAAAAACAGGTTCCTTGTGTGTTCGAGGCCAATCTAAATGTACAGAGCTCTACAGAGAAAATCAAGACAACCGAAGCTACAAAAAGAAACCCTGTCTCAATAAAGATAGATATATCCACATAGAAATTAAATCTCCAAAGAAAGGAGAAAAGGAAAGAAAAAATATATAAATGCATAACTTTGATCCCAAAACATGGGACACAAAGGCAGAGACAGATTGCTTCCTTTTGAGTTTGAGGCCAACCATCTACAAAAAGCCAGAACAACACACAATAAACCTGTTTTAATCAATTAATACATGTATGTCAACTGTAGAGGAGAATACTTAAACTCTATACAGTCTTATGCTGTATTTTCAATTTAAAATAGATTATATATAGCATATATATGTAATACTATTATATCTCATGTTTTTATATAGCATGAATAGAGACTTACAAATGTCTTTCTGCTGTTCAAAGAACAGAAAATATTACTTAATTGATTTGTGCATCCTGAACATCCAAGGCATTTTGGTAATTGCAGAACTATATGTTACTTGTGAGAAATTGTATATTTTTCAGAACAACGGGACCTGAGTCAAAAGAAGACAAGACAAGTAACCCAAAAGATCCAGCCTCATAGAGTGACTCAATAGCTGTTTCCTCAAAAATCTGCACCAAGAACAACTTCAAACAGCTTGCTGAGATTGCCCAGCCTCAAAGACTGTTCCAGACAAGACATCAATAAAGCCCTGAACTTTCCTACCAACGTCCAGCTTTGAACTACAAATTACTCAGAACATTCAAATTGCTGAGCAGATAGAGACTGGACAACAAATGTTACAATTTACTTGCTTAACCATTTTTTTTTACATTTTATTTGGGCCCCTAAACAGGTTTTCTGTGTCCCAACTGCTTCAGCAGGAAGCAGTTTTAATAGAGCGATGACCCATTCCCAAAAAATGGGGTGGATGATTCTTTGGTCATTTGATGTGTTATCAATGTTGTTTAGGGGTAATGGCTACAAATTGTCATATGGTCTTGTTAAGCAAGGTATAGAAAGTTAGACTTGAAGATTTCTTTTTCTTTTCTCTATCCTTCTTTCTCTCTTATATAGTGGGAAAGGAATTGAAAAGAAAAAGAGGGATATATACATATATATATGTATGTATGCATATAATATATAAATGATAAAATATAAGGATAGATTATTGAATCTGCTCTGAAACTCAAAACTATTGTTATTTTTAAATAAGGTTATCTTTTGATACATTGGTATAGAATTTTGTATATTGATACAAAAATAAGATTAAGTTTGATTCATTGGTATAGAATTTTATATTTACACATATATTATGTATATTTCAAGTTATATAAGGTATTGTGCCTATACAAATAATTTAAAAGTATAGGTTTACTTCTGATCCTTTTATGGGTTGCTATTGCAATCTGTTTAGGAGTCTGGATAATACAAATTTACTGGTCAAGCTCCGGGTCATGTCAAATACTAGGTTAAACTGATAATAAATGGATAAAAATATACAGTTTGCTTGTTCAAAGATAGATAGATAGATAGATGATAGATAGATTTATAAATAAAATAGTAGATGTCTTCAAAACCCTCAGAGGCATACAGAAAATGGCATTTAAAGATGTTTTTATTATTATAAGAATCATTTGACTTAAGACAGTCAGCTCCTGACAGCTCCCATTTGACTTGGAAGAAGAAAATGAGCATCAAAAAGAAATCTCCCATCAGGAGACAATTCCTCAAAAAGAAATCTCCCATCAGGAGATAATTCCTATTGGGCAAAAATGCCCCTGCTCTCTCAACAGACCATATACAGTCCAAAGATGGACCACAGCTTAAATGCAGGTAAGTCGATGTCCTGATTCTGCAGAGACAGAATCCTTATTATTTCCTGCTGCACAATTTAGTCTGTGAAAAATGCTTGGCCAGAAGGCTGAAGATGATGCTCCAATGATATCAAGTGATATTTGGGACTGTCTGGGCAACAAATTGTCATATTTCTTTTTGGAAGCTGCTCTCCTATGCTTCCTACTCACTCAAATAATAACTTTATCCCTTCTTATGTCTTTCATGGGTTGAAGGCATAATAGTTATAAAATTTCAATTGAACTTGAGTTGTTTAGGATTTAAAAGGATATTTTCAAGTCTATATAAACTCTTTAGGTTTATAAATATAGGATATGATAGAAATTATTTTGGTTCAGAACTTTAGACACAGCAAAATAGATAAGATGATTTTTTTTTCTTCTTCAAGATTGCCTGATACAAATAGGCTAAACATTATGTGTATAACTTTTATATATGGTTTTCTTGATTGTTTCATGTTTGTTCTTATTGTATTTACTATATGAGTTAAAAAATTTAGCCCTTTTTTTTTAGACAAAAGGAGGGAATTGTTGGGGTAGTGTTAAGCATTCTAAATGTTAATTAATTGGTGCTGCTTGCTGTCTGTTACTTACCTTGACTCTGATTGGTTAAATAAAATGCCGAGGCCTGAGATTGGACAAAGATAGAAAAAGGTGGGACTTCCTAATAGGAAGCCTGTGCTTTAGACAGAGGATTCATTCATTCCAGCCAGAAGCAGGAAGAAGGAGGCACATAGCATGGGTTAGAGAAAAGAACCTCACTCCACATGGCCAGGAACATCGGCATATCATGGAAAATGGCAGTCCAAGGGGACGTCTATATATACGGGGTCATATTTGGGTAATAGAATTATGAGCTAGCTTAGATGGGCTAGGATTGCACAATTCAGGCCAAGGCTTGTTAGAAATCTACATGGTGTCTGTATACTCATTTGTAATGGCTGCCTAAAGATTAACAACTGCCAAGCCAATTAACAATAATATAAATACTGTTTAAATAGTTTAATTAGCCATATTTTTCTTTTTTACAATCTCCTTTAGTTGTCTTATTGCTCTAGCTAGAACTCCAAGTACTTTGTTGAAGAAATATGGGGATAGTGGACATCCTTGCCTTATTGCTGATTTTAGAGGAATTGCTTTATGTTTCTCTCCATATAATTTGATGTTGGCTACTGGAGTGCTATATACTACCTTTATTATTTCTAGGTATGGTCCTTGTATGCAAACTCTCTCTAGGACAGGCATGAAGGGATGTTGGATTTTGTCAAATGCTTTTTCAGCCTCTAGTGAGATGATCATGTGGTTTTTTTTCTTTCAGCTTGTTTATATTGTATATTATGTTGTGGGATTTTCATATGTTGAAGTATGGGATGAAGCGTACTTGATCATGGTGTATGATACTTCTGATGTGTTCTTGGATTCAGATTGCAAGTATTTCCTTGAGCATTTTACCCATTGATGTTCATTAGGGAAATTGGTCTGAAATTCTCTTTCTTTGTTGGGTCTTTGTGTGATTTAGGTATTGTGGTAACTGTGGCCTCATAGAATGAGTTTGGCAGTGTTCTTTCTTTTTCTATTTTGAGGAAGAGTTTGATGAGTATAGGTATTAACTCTTCTTTGAAGGTCTGGTAGAATTCTGAGCAGAAACCATCTGGCCTGGGATTTTTGTGGTTGGGAGACTTTTAATGACTTCTTCTATTTCCTTAGGACTGTTTAATTTGTTAACCTGATCTTGATTTAACTTTGGTAGGTGGAATCAATCAAGAAAATTGTCCATTTCACTTAGGGTTGCAAATTTTGTGGCAAACAAGTTTTTGAAGTAAGACCTAAAGATTCTTTGGATTTCCTCTGTTTGTTGTTATCTCTCCCTTTACATTTTTGATTTCCTTGATTTGGGTATTTTTCCTCTGTATTTCAGTTAGTTTGGCTAAGGGTTTGTCTATTTTGTTGATTTTATGAAAGAACCAACTCTTGATTTTGTTAATTCTTTGTATTGTTCTTTTTGTTTCTAAATTGTTGACTTCAGCCTTGAGTATTATGATTTCCTACCATTTGCTCCTCTTGGGAGTATTTGCTTGTTCTTTGTTTTTCTAGTTATTCCAATTATGCTGTTAAGTTGCTTATATGAACTGTGACAATTTTCTTTTTGAAGGCACTTGGTTCTGTGCACTTTCCTTGTAGTACTGCCTTTATTCTGTCTCATAGGCTCATTATGTTGTGTCTTTGTTTTCGATGGATTTTAGGAAGTCTTTGATTTCCTTCTTTATTTGTTCCCTAACCCAGTGGTCATTGAGTAGGGAGTTGTTCAGTGTTAAGGAATTAGTAGGCTTTTTGTTATTTCTGTTGCTGTTGAAGTTCAGCTTAACTCCATGGTGGTCTGATAAGATATAAGAGGTAATTTCAATTTTCTTGTATCTGCTGAGGCTTGATTTGTGTCCAAACATATGGTCAATTTTGGAAAAGGTTCCATGAGGTGCCATAAAGAAGATATATTGTTTTGTGTTTGGGTGAAACATTCTGGTTCTATAGACATCTGTTAGGTCCATTTGGTTCATGGCCTCTGTTAGTCTCATTATTTCTCTGTTTGGTTTCTGTCCATTGGTGTGAGTAGGGTATTGAATTATCCGATTATTAATATGTGGGGATCAATGTGTAGCTTAAGCTTTAGAAGAGTTTCTTTTACATATGTGGTCTTGTATTTGTGGCATACATATTCAGTATTTAGAAGTCTTCTTGATGAATTCTTCCTTTGACAGGTATGTAGTGTCCTTCCCTGTCTTTTTGACTGATTTCGGTTGATCGTGTATTTTAATGGATATTAGGATGACTACTCCAGCTTGCTTCCTGGTACCATTTGCTTGGTGAGTCATTTCTCAGCCCTTTATTCTGAATTAGAATCTATCTTTTTTTTTTTTTAGTGGGGTGCATTTTTGTATGGAGTAAAATGAAGGGTCTTGTGTATAGGTTCATTCTATGAGCCCATGTCTTTTTATTGGGGAGTTGAGTCCATTGAGGTTGATAGGTATTAATGACCATTGATTGCTATTTTCTGTTATTTTTATGTAGGTGGTAGTTGTATGTTTCTTTTTTAAATTTATTTTTATTTCTTCAAGTTAAATCTAAATTACAGTCCCCTCACTACTCCCCTCTCCAGTCCCACCCTTCCACCCTCTTCCCCCTTAAGCTCCCATCCTCTAACTTTTTTTTTTTTTTTAGTTTAAGGAATATCTTTTCCCCTCAACAGCTCCCCCTTTCAGTCCAACAAATGGTTCTTTCTCTTATAACAATAAATACAATACAAAACAACAGAAATAAATATGCCACAATTATGAGAGTTATATGGTGTAGCATACATTCCCAATGTCCAGTCCATATGTATTTGGCACCTGACTTTAACATTCTACTATCTAACCATCTCCATGAGTTTAAAGTTGTATATCTAACTCAGCTTTCATACTAACTTGCCTCACAATTTTAAAACTATCTTCTTAGATCCAGAACACCCTCTTGATTCCTAAACAACTCAAAATTTAACTATGAGACTCTAGCTATCTATTCTTCAACCACCTCAGAGACCTGAGAGGGATAAATATATCTGATTATATAGGAAGTGCAGGGTCTGAAGCTTCCAAAACTAAGAAAGGACATACCAGTGGCTGCCTGGACAGTTCCCATTTTCTCTCCATACATTACAGCATCAGTCTTCAGCAGTTGGGACCCGTTTCTCTGACAGACATTGATTGTAGAGCAGGAATTATGAAGGACTTGCCTACCCTGTCTTGACAGAGCTAGGCTGTTGAGTTACCTGCTTCCAAGTTTTGTCCTTTTTGGACAGTAGTCTGTCTATTGTTGAAACAAGGGGTTTTTCTTGCAAAGAGATAGGCTTGCCACTAATTCAACCATCTCACACTGGAGATTCTTCAATGCTCATCTTCTACTTGGAGTAGAATAGGGGGTGCTGTCAGGAGCTGAGATGTCTCGATATAAAAAAATCTTAAGTTAAGAAAACATCTTTGAATGCCATATTCTGCAGATCTCTTGAGGTTTTGAAGACACCCTATCTATCTCTTATATTTAGATAAGCAACTGTTGCTTGTCTTTTAGCAACTTGATTTCTGAGTAGCTTAGAAAATAACTGTGATAGACTGTCATAGTATCTAACAAAATAACATGCTTGCATGACTATTAGTTTGCATTTCTTAACTATCCTAAACAGTTAATGACAGTTGGTAGCAAAAGGCCAAAACTTCACATTTCATTTTTAAGAATTACTAGGTACAATACCTTTAAAAAGCATTACTCTTAATTTTGTATCAATATACAAAGATCAATACCAATGTGGCCAAATATAATCTTCATTTTGTATCAATATATAAAGATCAATACCTATGTAGCCCAATAAAATCTTAATTTTTCATCAATATACAAGGGTCAATACCATTGTGGCCAAATATAATCTTAATTTTGTATCAATATACAAAGAACAATACCGATGTTGTCCAATACAATCTTAATTTTGCATTAATATACAATGATCAATACCAATTTAGAAAAATATAATATTAATTTTGTATCAATATACAAAGGTATAAGGGCATATTCAATAATCTGTCCTTTTTTCTTGATCTTTCTTATACTATGTCTACGTCCCATTTTTTCTCAAGTCTGTTCACTCCTACATAGGAGAGAAAGGATACAGAAAAGAAAAAGAGAGAAGTCCCTGAGTTTAACCCCCAAAACCCATTTAACAAGCCCATTTAACAGCTTATAGTCTCTTCTCCTAAATAACAAAATTTTCTATTATCCATCAAATAACCAAAGGTGGGGGAAACACCCTCCCCACCTTCTGGGGATGGGACGTTGCTCTCTTAAAATGACTTCTTGCGGATTTGGGACGTTGTAAACTTGTTTGGGGGCCCAAGTAAGAATGTAAAAATGGTTTAAAATGTTAATAAAATCATTTGATGTTCAGTACTTTTGTGCTCAGCTATTTAGATGTCCTAAGAAATTCGTAGACAGAAGCTGATCTTCAGGGCTTTACTGGAGTTCTTGCTGGAGCAGTCTGTGGAGCTGAACAATCTTAGCGATTTTGAGTAGTTGTGGTTGTAGACTTTTGAGGAAACAGCTACTGAGGAAGTCTGCAAGACTGGATCGTCTGGGACACTGCTGTGTCTTCTTTGGTGTCTGATCTGTTTTCTGCTGAGGTTTCCATTGTCCAGTTGTCCCTGGATGACTTGAATGGATGCTTTACATCTCCTGGAAAGATAAGAACAGAGTCCTGCCCTAATCCTAACTCTGGGACAATTACCTTTTGGGGGGGGGGGTCAGGTAATATTTTTCCTGGAGCAAATTTGGTTTTTTGACAATATATAAAGTATTATCTTTCAATCCGGATTAAAGAAGAAATTATTTTGATATTTTGGAACTAAACAAACCTTTAGTGTATATATTTTGAGATCTTAAAGGACAATTTGTTTGAATTTCAGCATGCTTTTTGTAAGTAGGTTTTAAACTTAAATCCTTGAAAATCCTATGTGCCTGTCTCTGCATTCTAAGTATTGGGATCAAAGACATGTGGTTCCCAACTGATGGGACTAAAGATATGCTCCACCACCCCTGGATCGAAGAAGTTTTTCTCTATTTACATCTTGCTTTGTATCAGGCTGACCTTGAGCTCTGAGATCTGCCTGTTTCTGTCTAGTGTGCTGGGATTGAGGGTGTATTCTTCTTGAATGATGGGACTAAGGGTGTGCACCATCACCACCCTGTTCCTTGTAACTCTAGAATTTATAAGACATCTAACTCTATAGTGCTCCTCCTGTCTCTGCTGGAGTTAAAGGCATGGGCTAACACCACGCATTTCATGTATTTTACCTTAGCTCTAAGTTTTTTCAACTCTTGGAGGTTAATAAAACCAGGTTGAACAGCTGTATCCTTTAATTTATTTACAGCATTTTAGACCTGTTACCTGCTTTTTAATGCCAAACAATGGAAATATCCTATACCTCTGCAAAAAAAAAAAAATCATTTAAGCTGCTATCAAGTTTGTGTAGTTTATGTGGCCACCTGCTGTCTAACATTCTAATCTGAAATTAAGGCCATTTTCCTTTCATGCCACTAAGGCAAATATACCTTTGGTAAATTATGGTTTGAAAATTTTATATTGTATTTTTATTATATTTTTAAGCATATTAACTCTTTTCTTAAAAAAGTATTGTTTACTTCTAGAACATAGTTTCCTCCTTCCTCTCTCCTGGCCCCTCCCTTCCTCTCTCCTTCCCTCCTTCCCTCTTTCTCTCCTTCCTTCCTTTCCTCCCTCCCTCCCTCCTTGTTTCTCTAATTGATACTCTCCTCCTCAGATGAGGTGGGCCCTCACATATAATACCCCCTCAGATCTTGCGTCATGTGAGGGCCAAGAGCTTCCAATTGTACTGGAGCTTGTTAAGGCACACCTTCTAGGGTGTGATGTTCCACTAACCTGCAGCAGATTCCATGACTCACTGGTGGGTAAAATTTTTCCTAGGATAGATATGCTACATTCCTATCTATTTGGGTGTGTGGGTTGTAGGATAGTTATCCTGTGATGTATGGTTAATATCCATTTATAATTGAATACATACCATGTTTATCTTTCTGGGACTGCATCAGTTCACTTAGGATGAGCTTTTCTAGCTCAATCCATTAGGTTTTGAATTGCATGGTTTCCTCATTTCTGATAGCTGTGTAGTATTCCATTGTGTAAATGTACCACAGTTTTTTATCCATTCTTCAGTTGAAGGACATCTGGGTTGTTTCCAGTTTCTGGCTATTACAAATAAAGCTGCTATGAACACTGTTGAGGCAATGTACTTGTGGTTTCATTTCGAATCTTTTGGATATATGCCCAAGAGGGGTATGGCTGGGTCTTGAGGTAGATTTATTCCCAATTTTCTAAGATATATCCAGATTGATTTCCAAAGTGGTTGCACAAGTTTGCAGTCCCACCAACAATGGGGGAGTGTTCCCCTTTCTCCACATCCTCGCCGGGATGTGCTATCATTTGAGTTTTTGATCTTAGCCATTCTGACAGGTGTGAGATAGAATCTCACAGTTGTTTTAAGTTGCATTTCCCTGATGACCTAGATATTGAACATTTCCTCAAATGTCTCCAGACTTTAGAGATTCCTCTTCTGTGAATTCTCGGTTTAGCTCTGTACCACATTTATTGATGGGGTTATTTGACTTTTGGTGCATAATTTCTTCAGTTCTTTACATATTTTAGATATTAGCCCTCTGTCAGATGTTGGGTTGGTGAAGATCCTTTCCCAGTCTGTAGGCTGCTGTTTTTTTTTTTTTTCTAAAGACAGTGTACTTTGCCTTACAGAAGCTTTTCAATTTTATAAGGTCCTATTTAATGATTGTTTGTTTTAGTCCTGAGCTATTGGTGTTCTATTAATGAAGTTGCTACCAGTGCCAATGAGTTCAAGGCTTTTCCCCACTTTCTCTTCTATTAATGTTAGTGTGTCCAGATTTATGTTGAGGACCTTGATCTACTTAGACTTAAGTTTTGTACAGGGTGATAAGTATGGATCTATTTGCATTCTTCTACATGTTGATATCCATTTAGACTGTCACCATTTATTGAAGATGCTTTCCTTTTTCCATTGTATGTTTTTGGCTTCTTTATCAAAAAATTAAGTGACCGTAGTTGTGTGGGTTTATTTCTGGGTCTTCAATTCAATTCCATTGGTCAACTGGTCTGTTTCTATACCCGTACCATGCTGTTTTTATTACTATTGCCCTGTGGTACAGCTTAAAATCTGGGATGGTGATACCTCCAGATCTTCTGTTATTGTACATGGTTGATTTAGCTATTCTGGGTCTTTTGTTATTCTATATGAGGTTGAGAATTGTTTTTTTTCCAGATCTGTAAAAAATTGAGTTCGTATTTGGATAGGAATTGCATTGAATCTGTATATTGCATTTGGCAAAATGGCCATTTTTATTATGTTGATCCTACCTATCCATGAGCAAGGGAGATCTTTCCATCTTCTGATATCTTCTTCAATATCTTTCTTCAGGGACTTGAAGTTCTTATCATACAGATTTTCACTTGCTTGGTTAGAGTTATCCCAAGATATTTTATAATATTTGTGGCTATTGTGAAGGGTGTTGATTCCCTCATTTCTTTCTCAGCCCATTTATCTTTTGTGTAAAGAAGGGCTACTGATTTTTTGAATTGATTTTGTATCTGGCCACCTTGCTGAAGGAGTTATCAGCACTAGAAGTTCTCTGGTGAAATTTTTGGGGTCACTTATGTATACTATCATATCATCTGCAAATAGGGATACTTTGACTTCTTCCTTTCCAATTTATATCCCCTTGATCTCTTTTAGTTGTCTTATTGTTCTAGCTAAAACTTCAAGTTCTATGTTGAAGAGATACGGAGAGAGTGGGCAGACTTACTTTGTCCCTGAATTTAGAGGAAATGCTTTAAGTTTCTCTCCATTTAGTTTGATGATGGCCATTGGCTTGCTGTAAATTGCGTTTATTATGTTTAAATATCGTCTTTGTATGCCTGATCTCTCTAAGACTTTCAGCATGAAGGGGTGCTGTATTTTGTCAAAAGCTTTTTCAGCGTCCAATGAGATGCTCACGTGGTTCTTTTCTTTCAGCTTGTTTATGTTGTGGGTTCCATTGATGGATTTTCTAATGTTGAACCACCCCTTCATCACTGGGATGAAGCCTACTTGATCATGGTGTATGATACTTTTGATGTGATCTTGGATCCGGTTTGCAAGTATTTTATTAAGTATCTTTGCATCCATGTTCATAAGGGAAATTGATCTGAAATTTTCTTTCTCCGATGGGATTTTTTGAGATTTAGGTATCAGGGTGACTGTGGCCTCCTAGAATGTGTTTGGCAGTATTCCTTCTGTTTCTATGTTGTAGAAGAGTTTGAAGAATATTGGCATTAGCTCTTCTTTGAATGTCTGGTAGAATTCTGTGCTGAAACCATCGGGGCCTGAGCATTTTTTGGTTGGAAGACTTCTAATGACTTCTATTTGCTTAAGGGTTATAGGACTGTTTAATTTGTTTACCTGTTCTTGATTTAACCTTGGTAGGTGGAATCTATCAATAAAATTGTCCATTTCATTTAGGTTTTCCAATTTTGTGGAGTACAAGATTTTGAAGTAGGACCTAAGGATTCTTTGGATTTCCTCAATGTCTGTTTTTATTTCCCCCTTTTCATTTCTGATTTTGTTTATTTTGGTATTTTCCCTCTGCCTTTTAGTTAGTTTAGCTAAGGGCTTGTCTATTTTGTTGATTTTCTCAAAGAACCAACTCTTGGTTTTGTCGATTCTTTGTATTGTTCTTTTTGTTTCTAAGTTGTTGATTTCAGCCCTGAGTTTGATAATTTCCTCTCATCTGCTCCTCTTGGGAGTGTTTGCTTCTTTTTGTTCTAGATCTTTCAGGTATGCTTTTAGGTGACTAGTATAGGAACTCTCTAGTTTCTTTTTGAAGGCACTTAGTGCTATAAACTTTCCTCCTACTGCTTTCAATGTGTCTCATAGGTTTGGGTATGTTGTGCCTTCATTTTCCTTGAGTTCTAAGAAAACTTTAATTTCTTTTTTTATTTCCTGTCATTGAGGAGAGAGAGAGTTGTTCAGTTTCCATGTTTTTGCAGGCTCTCTGTTGTTTTTGTTATTGTTGAAGTCTAGCTTTATTCCATGAGGGTTTGATAAGTTACAAGGGTTAATTTCAATTTTCCAGTATCTGTTGAGACTTGTTTTGTGACCGACTATATGGTCCATTTTGGAAAAAGTTCCATGAGGTGCCGAGAAGAAAGTGTATTCTTTTCTTTTGGGGTGAAATGTTCTGTAGATATCAATTAGGCCCATTTCATTCATGACATCTGTGAGGTTCATTATTTCTCTGTTTGTTTTGTGCATCGTTGATCTGTCCAGTGGTGAGAGTGGTGTGTTGAAATCTCCCACTATTAATGTGTGAGGTTCAATGTGGGATTTGAGCTTCAGTAGTGTTTCTTTAATGAATGTGGGTGGTCTTACGTTTGGGGCATAGATGTTCAGTATTGAGATTTCATCTTGGTGAATTTTTACTTTGATGAGTATGTAGTGTCCTTCCCTATCTCTTTTGATTAATGTTGGTTGAAAGTCCAAATTGTTGCATACTAGAATTGCTACTCCAGCTTTTTTCTTGGGTCCATTTGCTTGGTATATCTTTTTCTAGCCCTTTACTTGAAGATAATGTCTATCTTTTTAGCTGAGGTGTGTTTCTTGTAAGCAGCAGAATGTGGGTTACTGTTTTCACATCCATTCTGCTAGCCTGTGCCTTTTTATTGGGGAATTGAGTCCATTGATTTTGAGAGATATTAATGACCAGTGATTGTTACTTCCTGCCATCTAGATATTGGTGGAAATAGTGTGTGAGTGAGGTTCTTTTCTTGGTTGTATGTTTCTTTTGGTTTACCAGTGAAGTATTTTGTTTCTTGTATTTTCTTGGGTGTAGTTATCTTCTCTAGGTTGGAATTTTCCTTGTAAGATCATCTGTAGAGCTGCATTTGTGGAAGATATTGTTTAAATTTGGTTTTGTCATAGAATACTTGTTTTCTCCGTCTATAATGACGGAAACTTTTGCTAGGTATAGTAGTCTGGATTGGCACCTATGTCCACTTAGGGCTTGTAGGATGTCTGCCCAGCCTCTGCTAGCTTTTAAAGCTTCTAAAGAGAAGTCAGGTATAATTCTGATGGGTCTGCCATTATATGTTATTTGAGATTTTTCTCATTCACCTTTTAATATTCTTTCTTTGTTTTGTACATTTGGAGTTTCAATTATTATATGGTGAGAGGAGTTACTTTTCTGATTAATCTGTTTGGTGTTCTGTAAGCCTCTTGAAATTTTACAGGCATCTCTTCCTTCAGGTTTGGGAATTTTTCTTCAATGATTTTGTTGAAAATGTTTCTTAGACCTTAGAGTCAGGAGTCTTCTCTTTCATGTATCCCTATAATTCTTAGGTTCCATCTTTTCATTGAGTCCTTGATTTCTTGGATTTTGTGAGTGAGGAATTTTTTATAACTCCAATTTTCTTTGGTTGTTGCACTGATTTCTTGAATCGAGTCTTCCAAGCCTGAGATTGGGTCTTCCATCTCTTGTGTCCTATTTGTGATAGTCATGTCTCTAGTTCCTGTTCTCCTTCCTTGGTTTTCCATCTTCAGGACTATTTCTGCTTGTGTTTTCTTTATTGCTTCGATTTCCAATTTCAGGTCTTGACTTGTTTTATTCATTTCCTGTTCTAATTTGGTTGTTTTGCCTGCAAGTGCTTCTCTTTTTCTCACTCTTATTTAACTGAGTTAGTTTGGAGATCCCTAATAGAATTCTCCATTGTTTTCATTTATAGAATTGGGGATTCTTTAAATTCTTTCAGAGATTTATTTACTTCTTGTAAGGCATCTATCATTTTTGTAAGTATAGATTTGACATCATTTTCATGTGTTTCAGCTGTAGTAAGATGGTCAGGGATTCTGTATTAGCATAGGTGGATTTTGTTGGAATCATATTTCCCTGACTTTTGTCAGTTCTGTTTTTTTGCTGGCTGTTAGCCTTCTTTTTGTCCTTAGCTCTTTATTCCTGGTGCCTTGTGAACATGGTACCAAGGAAGGAGCTTTGATGTAGAGGGCTTGGTGACCTCTAGCTCTATGGAGGCTGGATGGGGCCTTGTATTGGGGGCTGGTTCTCAGTTGGCCTCCCAGAGCTAACCCCTTCCTGTTGTCTCTCAACTGGGTATTCAGTTCAGGTTTTCTGGTGCGATGTATTAATACAACCTGCAGGTTCCTGAGATCCTGCTGGTCTTCTTAGTGAAGTTGGTGGGAGTTGTCAGGCCAAAGACTATAGACTAGAGCTGCAGTTCCACTGCAACTTAGGTGTCAGGACGGTGATCATGGACCTCACAAGTTGCTCTCAGGGGGTTCTCAGGTTCCATGTGTGCCTTGTAGCCAAAAGCACTGTGATCTGGTACAGCCCACATCACCGAGGCAGTGTGCAATGATTGTTTCATTGCTCCAGGGACAGAGCTCTCTGTGTCTCCTAGCTTTAGTGTTCAGCTGAGGGTAAAGGCAGGTGCCACCAGGGAGTTCCAATATGGAGTCCACACTCTGTCCACAGTGCTTGAATTCAGGGAAGCTTAGCTACTGTTTCCTGGCCAGAATCACTGTGCTTCAGTCTAGCCTGCCTAAGTTGGAGTGGCTTCTGGAAGTTTCTTTATAGCTAGGGCATCAGGACTGTGATCAGGACTGTGGTCGTGGTCCTCCCAGGCTTCTCTCTGGGGGATCCCAATTTCAACCTGTGCCTCTCAGAAACTCTGTGGTCCAATGCAGTCCATTCAACTAGGCAGCACAAAATGGTCCAGAACTGCATTATTGCTCCAGGTCGAAATCTAGATGCTGTAGACTGAGGCTGTAGACTGAGTGCCCTGCCAAAGTGGACATAGGCAGGGAGCTCCAATATGGACTTCACAAGGTGTCTACAGAACTTGGATTCAGGGGACGTTCAGCCACCTTTTCCCTGCCAGAAGTACTGTGTTCCAGAGCAGCCTGTCTGGGTCAGTGAGATGTCTAACAGTTTCCCTGTAGCTAGGGTATCAGGACAGTGATTATGGTCCTCACAAGAAGCTCTCGGGGAGGTGGGGTCTCAGGATCAACTGTGCCTCTCTGTTAAAAACTCTGTGGTCTAGTGCAGCCCACTTGCTTTGGCAGCACATAATGGTCCAGATCTGCTTTACTGCTCTGAGCAGAGATCTTGATGCTGTAGACTGAGGCTATAGACTGAGTGCCCTGCCAAAGTAGTTTTAGGCAGGGAGTTCCAATATGGAGTTAACAGGGCTTCTACAGCACCTGGACTCAGGGGAAGCTCAATTTACTTTTCCCTGCCAGAATCACTGTGTTCCCGAACAGCCAGCCTGGGTCAGCAAGACTTCTAACAGTTTCCCTATAGCTGGCATATCAAGACAGTGGTTGTGGTCCTCCCATGCTCCTCACAGAGGGGTCTCGGGATGAACCTGTGCCTCTCTGATAGAAGCTCTGTGTTCTAGTTCAGCCCATTTGCTTGGGCAGCATGCAATGGTCCAGAACGTCTTTACTGCTCCTGGATGAGATCTAGATGCTGTATATACCCTGAGTGCCCAGACAAGGGGCCAGGTGAGGTATGGGCAGGGAGTTCCAATATTAGTCTATATCCTGTCCATAGTGCAGTTGGGCTCAGTACCTGTTAGCTTGATCCCCCACTTAATGACCACCCAGATGCCACCATGAAACAAATCCCAGAGAGAATCACCCTCAGTCTTACTGTATTGGCTCCACTGGCCTTCTTTTGAGTTTCAGGATGCCTGCATGGAAGCTGCAGACTCAGGAAACTGAGGAGGGCATCTGCTTGGAGGCTGAAGCTGCCATCTGGTGCTGAAAAGATATGATCTACTGACTCTTCTAGTGCATTGGGAAGTGTTCTCTCTCCCTTGTCTAGAATCTCTGTTCTTCCACTGTCTATTTGTTCAGTACAGCATTCTTTATTGTCCCTGACTTTGCTAGGCAAGCCCAAATAGGTTTGCGCCTCTCAAACTGCCATTCAGCAGGAGTATATCCCTAGAATGGTCCACTCGTTCTTCCTAACAATCAGAACGTGTCCAAGCTTATTGCTGCCATCTTGCTAAGTCACCTGTGAGTTAATGATTTCCATCTGTTGTGGGGTTTTTTGTTTAGTTTTTTTTTTTTTATTTTTAAAGGCCGAGTAATATTCCACTATGTAAATGTACCACATTCTCTATATCTATCTGTTGAGGGACATCTTGATTGTTTCTAATTTCTGACTATGATGCATAACAGAGCAGCAATGAAAATGGTTGAGTGAATGGTAGGATACACTGTTCTTTCTGTTCTTTGGAGATTTGTCTAAGGATCTTGAGGTAAACAAATTCCTATCTTTTTGGGAACTACCATTCTGATAAGTGTAAAAAAATATGGCTAATTAAACTATTTAACCAGTATTTATGTTATCATTAATTGGTTCGGCAGCTAATCCTTAACCATCCATTATAAGTGAATACACATAGAGACCACATGGATTTTAAGAATTCTTGGCCTGAGTGGTGCAATCCTGGACCATCTAAGCTAGCTCTTAATTCTATTATCCAAATATGTCCCCATATATACATACGACCCCTTGGACTGCCATTCTCCATGATATGCTGATGTTCCAGGCCACGTGGAATGAGATTCTCTTTTCTAACTCATGGTGTATGCCTCCTTCTTCCTGCTCCTGGCTGGAATGCTTTCTTCTTCCTGGTGCTGTTAGCTGGAATGCCTCTTCTGTCTAAAGTGCAGGTTCCTGTCCTAATCCCAGGAAGTCCCACCTTTCTCTGTCTTTGCCCAATCTCAGGCCTCGGCATTTTATTTAACCAATCAGAGTCAATGTAAGTAACAGACAGCAAGCAGAACCAATTAATTAACATTTAGAATGCTTAACACTACCCCATCAGAAAAACATAATGACTGTACAAGTTTACACTCCCCCCAATAATGGAGGAGTATTCCTCTTGCCAAACATCCTTGCCTGCATGTACTCTTGTTTATATTATTGATCTTAGCCATTCTGACAGATGTAAGGTGAAATCTCAAAGTAGTTTTGATTTACTTTACAAGTCCCTGATGGGTAAGGATTTGGAACATTTCTAAAGTGTTTCTGAGACATTTAATTTCCTCTATTAAGAATTCTGTTGAGAGGGTGGTTAAACATAAGAAAATCCATGAATGTAACCCACCACATAAACAAGCTGAAAGGAAAAAAACCACATGATCATCTCATTGGTCACTGAAAAAGCATTTCACAAAATGCAGCACCCCTTGATGTTAAAAGTCTTGGAGAGATCAGGTATACAAGGACCATACTTAAACAAAGTAAAGACAATTTGCAACAAGCCAATAGCCAATATCAAACTTAAAGCATCTCCTCTAAAATCAAGGACAAAGCAAGGCTGGCCACTCTCTCTGCATTTCTTCAACATAGTACCTGAAGTTTAACTAGAGCAATAAGACAACTGAAGGAAATCAAGAGGATACAATTTGGAAATGAAGAAGTCAAAGTATCCCTATTTGCAGATGATATAATATATATAAGTGACCACAAAAATCCCACTAGAGAAATCCTAAAGCAGATAAACTCCTTTAGCAAGGTGGCTGGATACAAAATTAATTTAAAAAAATTAGCCCTTTTCTACACAAAAGATAAATGGGCTGAGAAAAAAATAATTGAATCAGCACAAAAACAATATAAAATACCTGGGGGTAACTCTAACCAAGCAAGTGAAAGACCTTTATAGAAAGAACTTCAAGAGGGGGGGCCAAGATGGTGGCGACCTACACTGACGCATTTTGAACGTGGGAGATAAGAGCCATAAAAAACACAGAGTTATTGGACACTGGGCAAAAATCGGAGGGGCTAGACCCTCCGGGAACACTCACAGCTCCCAAGGGACTGTTAAAAGTCCCAGGGTAAGGCTCTCCCCCCATCACTCTCAGACACGGAAGCCACTAAATCCAGGATTCGGGAACTTCCATTTGGAGAGGCGCCTGATAATATTGACCCCAACTCACAGCAAGCAGAATCAGGGGCCACATGGCTATCGCCCACTAGCCTACTGGGCTCCCCACACCTCAGGAAGACCTTATAGCTACTTAGGAAACTTTGCGGGATAGTGGAAGTCTTAGCAAGGAAGAAACAGGGCACTCAGCAGGTGGTCCACAGCCATTCGAGCCATGGAGGATCCAAGAGAGCGGGAAGTCGGGAGACAGAGCAGTTGGGGAGGGAGGACGGCACAACTGGGAGGGGCCGGGGATCCTTGCACCCACGGCAGAGCAGCTGGGGAGGGAGGCCCGCACAGGCAGCAAGAGGGGCCGGGGATCCCTGTACCCGTGGCTGAGCAGCTAGGGAGGGAGGCCCGCACAGGTGGCGGGAGGGGCTGGGGTTACGTGCACCCACAGCAAAGCAGCTGGGGAGGGAGACCCGTACAGGCGGTGGGAGGGGCCAGGGCCCGACGCACCCGCGGCTGAGCAGACAGGAAGGGAACCCGGCACAGGTGGGGGGGGCTGAGGGGCCAGGCCTGTGGTGAGAAGCCTAGTGAGAAACCAGAAGCCAGGGGAACCATAGCTGTATTCTGGAAAATCCAGACATATTAGGTGTGGAGCCAGGCCCTGTCAGCAAGGAAATATGACTCCAACAAAGCAGAATTATCCTAGCTCATCCAATTCGGATGACCTCACACCAACAGCAACATGAAAGAGATGACAATTCTGCATTATGGAAAGTGATAGAGTCCCTTCAAGAAGAACTTAAATCTATGAAGGAATTCAAAGAAGCCACAATTTTACAAGTCAAAACAATGAACAACACCATTAAAGAACTTCAAGCCAAGGTGACAGAGCTTGAACAGGAAAAGGACAAAGCAATGAAAGATTTTCAGACAAAAACAGGCAAGCTGGAGAAGGAAATGCACAAAATGAACAATACCATAGAAGACATGAAAATAGAAATAGAAACAACAAAGAAAACATAGGCAGAGTTAAAAGAGGAAGTGGAGAATCAAGGGATGAGACCAGGAACTACGGATGTGAGTATCAAAAATAGGATGCAAGAGATGGAAGACAGGATCTCAGGCATGGAAGATTCGATGGAAGAAATCAGTACAACATCCAAAGAAAATGAGAAGGCTAAAAAATCTCTCACCCACAACCTCCAAGAAATCAAGGACTCAATGAAAAGACGGAACCTAAGAATTATAGGTATAGAGGAAAGAGAAGACTCCAGACTCCAAGGTCCAGGAAATATCTTCAACAAAATCATAGAAGAAAACTTCCCAAACCTGAAAAAAGAGATGCCAATAAAAATCCAAGAGGCTTACAGAACACCAAACAGATTAGATCAGAAAAGAAACTCCTCTCGCCACATAATAATTGAAACACAAAATGTACAGAACAAAGAAAGAATATTAAAAGCTGTAAGAGAAAAAGGTCAAGTCACATACAATAGCAGACCCATCAGAATTACACCTGACTTCTCCTCAGAAACTTTAAAATCTAGAAGGGCCTGGACAGATATCCTACAAGTCCTGAGAGATCATAGGTGCCCAGCCAGACTACTATACCCAGCAAAACTCTCTATCAGCATAGATGGAGAAAACAAGATATTCCATGACAAAATCAAATTTAAACAATATCTACCCACAAACCCAGCCCTACAGAAAATCCTAGAGGGAAAATTCCAACCCAGAGAAGAAAACTTTACCCAACAAAACAAAGGGAATAGAAAACCCATCAGCAACTAAACCAAAAGAGGCACAGAACCATCACATATACCAAACTAATGGGAAATAACAACCCTAGGTCACTAATATCCATCAACATCAATGGACTCAACTCCCCAATAAAAAGACACAGGTTTACAGAGTGGATCCGCAAGCAAGACCCGACCTTTTGCTGCATACAAGAAACACAACTCACTACCAAAGATAGACACTACCTCAGAGTAAAGGGCTGGGAAAATTTTTTCTAAGCAAATGGACCCAGGAAGCAAGCTGGAGTAGCCATCCTAATATCAAACAAAACAGACTTCCATCTGAAGTTAATGAAAAAAGACAAAGAAGGGCATTATATACTCATTAAAGGGAATATTCATCAAGAGGAAATCTCAATACTCAACATCTATGCCCCAAATACAAAGGCACCTACATTTATAAAGGAAACGCTTCTAAAACTTAAAGCGACGTCGATCCCAACACATTAGTAGTGGGAGACTTCAACACTCCATTCACAACAATGGACAGATCATCAAGACAGAAACCAAACAGAGAAATATTGAGTTTAACAGAGATCATGAAGCAAATGGACCTAACAGATATCTACAGAACGTTTCACCCAAACACAAAGGAATACACCTTTTTCTCAGCACCCCACGGAACCTTCTCCAAAACTGACCACATAGTTGAACACAAAGATAGTCTCAATAGATACAAGAAAATTAAAATAACACCTTGTATCTTGTCAGACCACCACGGAATAAAGCTGGACTTCAACAGCAAAAGAATAAACAGAAAGCCCACACACACATGGAAATTGAACACCTCCTTACTGGATGACCACTGGGTCAGGGAAGAAATAAAGAAGGAATTCAAAGACTTCTTAAAATCCAACGACAATGAAGACACAACATACCCAAACCTATGGGATACAATGAAGGCTGTGGTACGAGGAAAGTTCATAGCACTAAGTGCTTTCAAAAAGAAAATTGTGACAGCTCATATTGGTGAATTAACAGCTAAGCTGGGTGAATAGGAAAAAAAAGAAGTAAACACTCCCAAGAAGAGCAGAAGTCAGGAAATCATCAAACTTAGGGCTGAAATCAACAACTTAGAATCAAAAAGAACTATAGAAAGAATCAATGAAACCAGGAGTTGGTTCTTCAAGAAAATCAACAAAATAGACAGACCCTTAGCCAAATTAACTAAAAGGCAAAGGGAAAGAACCCAAATCAACAAAATCAGAAATGAAAAGGGAGAAATAACAACAGACATTGAGGAGATCCAGAAAATATTCGGGTTCTACTTTAAATATCTATATTCCACCAAATTTGAAAACCTAAGCGAAATTGACAATTTCCTCAATAAATCCCACCTACCAAAACTAAATCAAAATAAGATTAACAGCTTAAACAGCCCAGTAACACCCAAGGAAATAGAAACAGTCATTAATAATCTACCAACCAAAAAAGCCCAGGGCCAGATGGCTTTGGCACAGAATTCTACTGGACCTTCAAAGAAGAACTAACACCATTACTCTTCAAACTCTTCCACCACATAGAAACAGAAAGAACACTACAAAACTCATTCTATGAGGCCACTGTCATTCTGATTCCTGAACTACACAAAGACCCAACAAAGAAAGAGAACTTCAGACCAATCTCCCTCATGAACAAACATGCAAAAATACTTAATAAAATACTAGCAAACCGAATTCAAGAACACATCAAAAGTATCATACATAATGATCAAGTAGGCTTCATCCCAGGAATGCAGGGATGGGTCAATATACGAAAGTCTATCAATCTAATTAACCATATAAACAAGATGAAAGAAAAAAACCACATGATAATCTTGCTAGATGCAGAAAAAGCAATTGACAAAATCCAACACCCCTTCATGCTAAAAGTTCTGGAGAGAGCGGGCATACAAGGACCATAACTAGAAATAATAAAGGCAATATACAGCAAGCCAGTGGGCAACATCAAATTAAATGGAGAGAAAATTGAAGCATTTCCTCTAAACTCAGGGACAAGACAAGGATGTCCACTTTCACCATATCTCTTCAATATAGTACTTGCAGTCCTTGCTAGAGCAATAAGACAACTAAAGGACATCAAAGGGATAAACATTGGAAATGAAGAAGTCAAATTATCCCTATTCGCAGATGATATGTTAGTATACATAAGCGACCCCAAAAACTCCACCAAAGAACTCTTAAAGCTGATAAACAACTTCAGCAAGGTGGCTGGATACAAAATTAACTCAAAAAAATCAGAAGCCCTTCTTTATACAACAAACAAATATACCGAGAAAGAAATAAGGGAAACAACCCCCTTCACAATAGCCACAAAGAATATAAAATACCTGGGGGTAACTCTAACCAAGCAAGTAAAGGACCTATACAACAAGAACTTCAAGCCCCTGAAGAAAGAAATGGAAGAGGCCTTTAGAAGATGGAAAGATCTCCCATGCTCATGGATAGGTAAGATCAACATAAAAAAAATGGCTATCCTACCAAAAACAATATATAGATTGAATGCAATTCCTATCAAAATACCAACACAATACTTTATAGACCTGGAAAAAGCTATTCTCAACTTCATATGGAACAACAAAAAGCCCAGAATAGCTAAATCAATCCTGTACAATAAAAAAGCATCTGGAGGTATCACCATCCCAGATTTCAAGCTGTACTACAGAGCAATAGTAATAAAAACAGCATGGTTCTAGTATAGAAACAGACCAGTTGATCAATGGAATTGAATTGAAGACCCAAATATTGACCCACACACCTATGGCCAACTAATCTTTGACAAAGAAGCCAAAACCACACAATGGTAGAAAGACAGCATCTTCAACAAATGGTGCTGTTCCAACTGGATGACCACTTGCAAAAGAATGAAATTAAACCCATACATATCACCTTGTACAAAACTTAAATCCAATTGGATCAAAGACCTTAACATAAGGCCGGCCTCACTAAATATACTAGAAGAAAAAGTAGGAGAAACCCTAGAACTCATTGGCATAGGTGACAACTTCCTGAACAGAACACCAACAGCTCAGGACCTGAGAACAACAATCAATAAGTGGGACCTCATGAAACTGAAAAGCTTCTGTAAGGAAAAAGATACTGTCATTCGAACAAAATGGCAACCAACAGACTGGGAGAAAATCTTCACCAACCCCACATCTGATAGAGGGCTATTATGTAAAATATACAAAGAACTCAAGAAACTAAATGCCAAGAAAAAAAATAATCCAATCAAAAAATGGGAGACAGAGCTAAATAGAGAATTCACAAAGGAAGAGTCCCTAATGACCGAGAGACACCTGAAGAAATGCTCAACATTTTTAATCATCAGAGAAATGCAACTCAAGACGACCCTGAGATTCCATCTAACACCTGTCAGAATGGCTAAGATAAAGAGGTCAAATGACAGCACATGCTGGCAAGGGTGTGGAGAAAGGGGAACCCTACTCCATTGCTGGTGGGAGTGCAGGCTTGTGCAACCACTATGGAGGTCTGTCTGGGGATATCTTAGAAATCTTGGAATAACCTTGTCTCAGGACCCAGCCATACCACTTCTGGGTATACACCCAAAGGACACCTCACGGAGACATAGGAAAGTCTCATCATCTATGTTCATAGAAGTCTTACTTGTAATAGCTAGAAATTGGAAACAACCCAGATGTCCCTCAACTGAAGAATGGATTAAAAAACTGTGGTACATCTATACAATTGAATATTACTCAGCTATCATAAACAATGAAATCATGCAATTTGCAACCAAATGGATGGATCTAGAGAAGCTCATCCTGAGTGAGCTAACCCAGACACAGAAGGATGCACATGGCATCTATTCACTTATAGCAGGATTTTAGCTATATCATACAGGATATCTGTACTACAACCAACACACCAAAAGGAACATGGACATAAACTTTTTTTTTCTTTTTCTTTTTCCTTTTCCTTTTTCTTTTTCCTTTTCCCTTTTCTTTTTCCTCTCTTTTTTGTTGTTATTCTTTGTTTTTGTGGGTTTGTGTGTTTTTTGGTCTTTTTTTAGTATTCCCCCAGAAACAAGGAGACAACTTTCACTGGCAGTACTGCCTCGTAAGCCCCCGGTGAATGAAGAGGCTCTTTGCCCTCATATGACTCCTGATCTGTGGTGAGAGACTGTTATGCAGGGGCACTCCACCCCAGAGGAACAAGATGGAAGGATCAGGGGTAGAGCATGGGAGGGTGGGGCTGGGAAGCGGGAAAAAGGGACAATATGATAAGGATGTAACCTGAAGCAACAAACAAATAAATTTATTAATTAAAAAAAGCAGGTAACAATGCTAAAACCCTGTAAATAAAATAAAGGATACAGCTGTTCAACCTGGTTTTATAAACCTCCAAGTGTCGAAAAAACGTAGAGCTAAGGTAAAATACATGAGAATTGTGGTGTTAACCCATGCCTTTAACTTCAGCAGAGACTGGAGAAGCACCATAGAGTTAATGGTCTTATAAATTCTAGAGTTACACGGAACAGGGTGGTAAGGGTGCACACCCTTAATCCCATCATTCAAGAAGAATACACCCTTAATCCCAACACACTAGAGACAGAAAAAGGCAGATCTCAGAGCTCAAGGTCAGCCTGATATAAAACAAACTCTAAATTGAGAAAAACTTTGATTCAGGAGTGGTGGAACACATCTTTAATCCCCTCAGCTGGGAACCACAGGTCTCTGATCCCAATAATTAGAATGCAGAGACACACACATAGGATTTGGAAAGACCTAAGTTTAAAAGCTACTTACAAAAGGCATACTCAATATAAACAAATTGTCCTTTGAGATCTCAAAATATATACACTAAAGCTGGTTTAGTTCCAAAATAACAAAATAATTTATTCTTTAACCCAGATTGAAAGATAACACTTTATATATTGTCAAAAAACCAAATTTGCTTCAGGAGAAATATTACCTAGCCCCCGCGCCCAAAAAAAAGAGGGTAATTGTTCCAGAGTTAGGATTAGGGCAGGGCTCTGTTCTTATCTTTCCAGGAGAATCAAATCATCCATTCAAGGAACCCAGGGACAGCTGGACAACGGAAACCTTAGCAGAAAACAGAATCAGACACCAAAGAAGATGAGTGACCCAGTTGATTCAGCCTGACAGACTCCCTCAAAAGCTGTCTCCATCAAAAGCCTACAACCACAACAATTCAATATCGCTAAGACCGTTCAGCTCTACACAATGCCCCAGCCAGAACTTCAGTAAAGCCTGCAAGATCCTTAGGACATCTAAACAGCTGAGAACAGAAGGACTGAACATAAAAGGATTGTACTAACATTTTTCATCATTTTCCCCAAACAGGTTTACTACAACCCAAATCAGCAGGAAGTCATTTTAAGAGAGCAATGTCCCATGCCCAGAGGGTGGGAAGGGTGTTTCTCTGCCCCCCCCCCCCCTTTTTGGTTATTTGAAGGATAACTGAATAACTCTGTTTTTTAGGGGAAGGGATTACAAGATGTTAAAGTGTCCTGTTTAATGGGTTTTGGAGGTTTGACCCAGGGATTTCCTACTTGTCCTTTTCTGTATCCTTCTTTCTCTCTTATGTAGGAGTGCATGGACTTGAGAAAAATGAGACATAGACATAGCACAGGAAGGACCAAGAAAAAGGGACATATTATTGATTATGCCCTTATACCTTTGTATATTGATACAAAATTAGTAGTATATTTGGCAAAAGTGGTATTGACCATTGTTTATTGTGCAAAAATAAGATCGTATTGGACTACATCGGTATTGATCTTTGTATTTTGATACAAAATTAAGATTATAATTGGCCACAATGGTATTGACCCTTGTATATGGACTTAATATTAAGATTGTATTGGGCTACATAGGCATTGATCTTTGTATATTGATACAAAATTAAGAGTATATTTAGCCACATTTGTATAGATCTTTGTATATTGATACAAAATTAAAGGTAACGCTTCCTAATGGTATCGTACCTAGAGATACTTAAAAATGAGAAGTGAAGCTCTGGCCTCTTGATACCAACCATCTTAAACTGTTTAGGATAGTTAAGAAAAACAAACTCCTAGTCATGCATGCATGTCACCTTGTTAGCTACTATGACAGTCTATCACAGATATTCTCTAAGCTACTCAGTAATCAAGTTGTTAAGAGACAAGCAACCACTGGTATGTCATTTTTTAGTTTTGGAAGCTGCAGGCCCTGCACTTCCTATATAATCAGATATATTTATCCCTGTCAGGTCTCTGAGGTGGTTGAAGAATATATAGCTAGAGTCTCATAGTTAAATTTTGAGTTGTTTAGGAATCAAGAGGGTGTTCTGGATCTAAGAAGATATTTTTAAAATTATGAGGCAAGTTAGTATGAAAGCTGAGTTAGATATAGAACTTTAAACTCATGGAGATGGTTAGATAGTAGAATGTTAAAGTCAGGTGCCAAATACATATGGACTGGACATTGGGAATGTATGCTAAGCCATATAACTCTTATAATCGTGGCCCATTTATTTCTGTTGTTTTGTATTGTATTTATAGTTATAAGGAAAAGAACCATTATTTGGACTGAAAGGGAGGGCTGTTGGGGGGAAAAATAAATACCTTAAACTAAATAAAAAAAAAAAAAAGAATGGAAGAGGATGGTGGGGCTGAGGGGGAGGAGGGTGGAAGGGTGGGACTGGAGGGGGGAGTAGGGAGGGAATTGTGATTGAGATGTAACTTGAAGAAATAAAAAATAAATTATTAAAAAAAAGAGTATATTTAGCCACAATTGAATAGATCTTTGTATATTGATACAAAATTAAGTGTAACGCTTCCTAATGGTATCATACCTAGAGATACTTAAAAATAAAATATGAAGCTCTGGCCTGTTGATACCAACCATCTAAAACTGTTTAGGATAGTTCAGAAAAACAAACTCCTAGTCATGCAAACATGTCACTTTGTTAGCTACTATGACAGTCTATCAGATAGTCTCTAAACTACTCAGTAATCAAGTTGTTAAGAGACAAGCAATATTTGCTTATCTAAATACAAGAGACGGATAGGGCATCTTGAAAAACCCCAAGAGATCTGCAGAATATGGCATTCAAAGATGTTATCTTAAATTAAGATTTCTTTATATCGAGACATATCAGATCCTGACAGCACCCCCTATTCTACTCCAAGTAGAAGATAAGCATCGAAGAATCTCCAGTGTGAGATGGTTGAATTAGTGGCAAGCCCATCTCTTGGCATGTAAAAACTCCTTGCTTCAACTGCAGACAGACTGCTGTCCAAAAAAGGACAAAACTTGGTAACAGGGAAGTCGACAGCCTAGCTCTGCCAAGACAGGTTAGGTAAGTCCTTCATAATTCCTCCTCTACAATCAATGTCTCAGAGAAACAGAACCAAAAGGCTGAAGACTGATGTTGGAATGTGTGGAGAGAAAAGGGGAACTGTCCAGGCAGTCACTCTTTTGTCATTTCTTAATATTGAAAGCTGAAGGCCCTGCACTTTCTATATAATCAGATATATTTATCCCTCTCAGGTCTCTGAGGTGGTTGAAGAATAGACAGCTAGAGTCTCATAGTTAAATTTTGAGTTGTTTAGGAATCAAGAGGGCGTTCTAGATCTAAGAAGATGGTTATGATAGTGATGCAAGTTAGTATGAAAGCTAAGTCAGTTATAGAACTTTAAATTCATGGAGATGGTTAGATGGTAGAATGTTAAAATCAGGGGCCAAATATGTATGAACTGGACATTGGGAAGGTATACTGGGCCATTTAACACTCATAAATGTGACATATTTATTTCTGTTGTGTTGTATAGTATTTACTGTTATTAGAGAAGGAACCATTTGTTGGACTGAAAGGGGAAGCTGTTGGGGGGAAGAGGGTGGAAGGGTGGGACAGGAAGGGGGAATTGGGAAGGGTTTGTGACTGAGATGTTACTTGAAGAAAAAAAATAAAGTATTTAATAAAAAAAAGAAAGAACTTCAAGTACCTGAAGAAAGAAATTGAAGGAAATATCAGAAGATGGAAAGCTCTCCTTTTCTTGGATTAGTAGGATCAACATGAAAAAAATTGGCCATCGTGCCAAAAGCATTACATAGATTCAGTGTAATTCCTATCAAAATACCAATAAGATTCTTTACGGACCTTGAAAGAACAATTCTCAACTTCATATGCAAAACAAAAAACCCAGAATAGCTAAATCAATCAGATACAATAACAGAACATCTAGAGGTATTTGCATACCTGATTTCAAGCTGAACTACAGTGCAATATCAATAAAATACAAACAGAATTGTACTGGCATAGAAACAGACCAGTTGATCAATGGAATGAAATCAAAGACCCAGAAATAAACCCACACACCTATGGTCACTTAATGTTTGACAAAGAAGCCAAAACTGTACAATAGAAAAAGGTCAGCATCTTCAACAAATGGTGCTGGTCTAACTGGATGTCAACTTGTATTAGAATGCCAATAGACCCATATTTATCACCCAGCACAAAACTTAAGTCTAAGTGGATCAAAGACCTCAACATAAATCTGGACACACTAAAATTAATAGAAATGAAAGTGGGGAAAAAACTGTAACTCATTGGCATGGGTAGCAACTTCCTGAACAGAACACCAATAGCTCAGGGTCTAAAATGAACAATCAATAAACGGGACCTTATGAAACTGAAAGTCTCCTGTAAGGCAAAGGAAACTGTCCTTAGAATATAATGGGAAAAAATTTTCACCAACCCGGTATCTGACAGAAGGCTAATATCCAAAATATGTAAATAACCCAAGAAATTAAACACCAAAAAATCAAATAACCCAATCAAAGACTGGGGTATAGAGCTAAACTGAGAATTCACAAAAGAGAAATATGTAAAGGCTGAGAAGCACTTGAAGAAATGTTTGATGTCTTCGTTCATCATGGAAATGCAACTCAAAATGACTCTGAGATTATATCTAACATGCATCAGAATGGCTAAGATCAAAACCTCAAATGATAGAACATGCTGGTGGGGATTTGAAGAAAGAGGAAAATTCCCCCATTGCTGGCGGGCATGCAAACTTGTACAACCACTTTGGAAATCAATCTGGAGATATCTTAGAAAATTAGGAATGGCTCTGCATTAAGACCTAGCCATACCCCTCCTGGGCGTATATCCAAAAGATTCTACACAAAACCACAAGGACATTTCCTTAACAATGTTCATACTAGCTTTATTTGTAATAGCCAGAAAATGGAAACAACCCAGATGTTCTTCATTTGAAGAATGGATAAAATAAAATAAAATGCTGTGGTACATTTGTACAATAGAATACTAGACAGCTATCAGAAATAAGGAAATAATGCAATTTAAAATCAAATGGATGGTGCTAGAAAAGCTCATACTAAGTGAGCTGACTCAGTCTCTGAAAGATAAACATGTATCTATTTTCTTTTTTTCTTTATTTTTTATTTCTTCAAGTTACATCTCAATCGCAATCCCCTCCCGACTTCCCCCTCCAGTCCCACCCTCCTACCCTCAACCCCCCATCCACATCCCTTTTTTTTTAAAGTTTAAGGTATATCTTATTTCTCCCTACAGCTCCTCCTTCAAGTCCAACAAATGGCTCTTTCTCTTATAATAATAGACACAATACAAAACAACAGAGGTAATTAGGTCACAGTTATGTGGGTTATATGGCTTAGCGTACATTCCCAATCTCCAGTCCATATGTATTTGGCACCTGACTTTAACATTCTACTATATAACCATCTCCATGAGTTTAAAGTTCTATATCTAAGTCAACATTCATACTAACTTGCACCACAATTTTAGAAGCATCTTCTTGGATCTATAACACTCTCTTGACTCCTAAACAACTCAAAATTTAATTATGAGACTATAGCTATCTATTTTTCAACCACTTCAGAGACCTGAGAGGGATAAATATATCTGATTTTATAGGAAGTACAGGGCCTGCAGCTTCCAATACTAAGAAATGACATACCAGTGGCTGCCTGGACAGTTCCCATTTTCTCTCCATACATTACAGCATTGGTTTTTAGTCATTTGACCCTGTTTCTCTGACAGACATTGAATGTAGAGCAGGGGTTATGAAGGACTTGTATACCCTGTCATGTCTATGCTGTCGACTTACCTGCTTCCAAGTTTTGTCCTTTTCGGACAGCATTCTGTCTACATTTGGAGCAAGGGGCTTTTCCTACCAAGAGATAGGCTTGAGACTAATTCAATCATCTCCCACTGGAGATTCTTCGATGCTCTTCTTCTACTTGGAGTAGAATAGGGGGTGCTGTCAGGGGTTGATATGTCTCGATATAAAAAAATCTAAAGTTAAGAAAACATCTTTGAATACCATATTCTGCAGATCTCTTGAGGTTTTTGAAAAGGCCCGATCTATCTCTTATATTAGGATAAACAGATGTTGCTTGTTTCTTACCAGCTTTATTTCTGATTAGCTTAGAAAATAACTATAATAGACAGTCATAGTACCTAACACAATGACCGGCTTGCATGAGTATTAATTTTCATTTCTTAATTATCCTAAAGAGTTTATGACAATTAGTAGCAAAAGGCAGAAACTTCACATTTCTTTTTTTTTCTTTACCCCCTAACACTTCCATCCCATTTCTCTGGGGTGGGGTGTCCCTATATAACAGTCCCTCATCTCAGTTCAGAGGTCGTATGAGGGCCAAGAGCCTCCTCATTCATTGGGTGTCTAGGAGGCAATACAACCAGTGAAAAGTGTCTCATTTCCAGGGAGAGAGAACTAAAGAACAAATAAACAAATTAGTAGACAAACAGATAAAAAAGAATAAAAAATAGAAAAAAATGAAAATAAAAATATAAAAAATAAAAAGTCTATTTCCATATTCCCTTTGGTGTATTAGTTGTAGTATCGATATCCTCTACTATATAGCTCAAATCCTACTATAAGTGAATAGATGCCATATGCATCCTTCTGAGTCTGGGTTAGCTCATTCAGGATGAGCTTTTCAAGTTCTATCCATTTGATTGCAAATTGCATAATTTCACTTTTCCTGATAGCTGAATAATATTCCATTGTGTAGATGTACCACAGTTTTTTAACCCATTCTTTGGTTGAGGGACATCTGGGTTGTTTCCAGTTTCTAGCTATTACAAATAATGCTGCTATGAATATAGATGAGGAAACTTCCTTATGATTCCATGAAGAGACATTTGAGTGTATACCCAGAAGTGGTATGGCTGTGTCCTGAGGCAAAGCTATTCCAAGTTTTCTAAGATATCGCCAGACTAACTTCCATAGTGGTTCCACAAGCCTGCACAAGCCCACAAGCAATGGAGGAGGATTCCCCATTCTCCACACCCTCAGCAGCATGTGCTGTCATTTGAACTTTTGATCTTAGCCATTCTGATAGGTGTGAGATGGAATCTCAGAGTCATCTGGAGTTGCATTTCTCTGATGATTAAGGATGTTGAGCATTTCTTCAAGTGTCTTTCATCCATTAGCAATTCCTCCCTTGTTAATACTCTATTTAGATCTGTCCCCCATTTTTTTAGTTTCTTGGCATTTAATTTCTTGAGTTCTTTGTAGATTTTGGGTATTAGCACTCTGTCAGATGTGGGGATGGTGAAGATTTTCTCCCAGTCTGTAGGCTGCCGTTTTGTTCGAATGACAGTGTCTTTTGCCTTACAGAAGCTTTTCAATTTCATGAAGTCCCATTTATTGATTGTTGACCTCAGGTCCTGAGCTCTGTCCAGGGGAAACAACCCCCTGGTATTCTGTCCAGGAATTTGTCACCTGTGCCAATAATTTCGAGGGTTTCTCCCACTTTTTCTTCTAGTAGATTAAGTGTGACCAGCCTTATGTTAAGGTCACACTTGGATTTAAGTTTTGTACAAGGTTATAAGTATGGGTCTAATTTCATTCTTTTGCAAGTGGAAATCCAGTTGGACCAGCACCATTTGTTGAAGATGCTGTCCTTCTTCCATTGGCTTCTTTGTCAAAAATTAGTTGGCCATAGGTGTGTGGGTCCATTTCTGGGTCTTCAAATCGATTCCATTGATCTACTGGTCTGTTTCTACACCAATACCATGCTGTTTTTACAACTATTGCTCTGTAGTACAGCTTGAAATCTGGGATGGTGATACCTCCAGATTTTTTTTTTTATTGTACATAATTGGTTTAGCTATTCTGGGTTTTTTTGTTGTTCCATATGAAATTGAGAATAGCTCTGTCCAAGTCTATAAAAAATTGTATTGGAGCCGGGCAGTGGTGGCGCACGCCTTTAATCCCAGCACTTGGGAGGCAGAGGCAGGTGGATCTTTGCGAGTTTGAGGCCAGCCTGGTCTACAAAGTGAGTCCAGGACAGCCAGGGCTACACAGAGAAACCCTGTCTCGAAAAACCAAAAAAAAAGACAAAAATTGTATTGGTACGTTGATAGGAATTGCCTTGAATCTACATATTGCTTTTGGTACAATAGCCATTTTTATTATGTTGATCCTACCTATGCATGAGCATGGGAGATCTTTCCATCTTCTAAAGGCCTCTTCCATTTCTTTCTTTAAGGGCTTGAAGTTCTTATTGTACAGGTCCTTTACTTGCTTGGGAAGAACTACCCCCAGGTATTTTACGTTGTTTGTGGCTATTGTGAAGGGGGTTGTTTCCCTTATTTCTTTCTCAGCCCATTGGTTTGTTGTATAAAGAAGGGCATCTGATATTTTTGAATTAATTTTGTATCCAGCAACTTTGCTGAATGTGTTTCTCTGCTGTAAGAGTTCTCTGGTGGAATTTTTGGGGTCGCTTATGTATACTATCATATCATATGCAAATAGGGATAATTTGACTTCTTCGTTTCCGATGTTTATCCCCTTGATGTCCTTTAGTTGTCTTATTGCTCTAGCAAGGACTTCAAGTACTATATTGAAGAGATATGGTGAAAGTGGACATCCTTGTCTTGTCCCTGAGTTTAGAGGAAATGCTTCAATTTTCTCTCCATTTAATTTGATGTTGGCCACTGGCCTGATGTATATTGCTTTTATTATTTCTAGGTATGGTCCCTGTATGCCCGTTCTCTCCAGAACTTTTAGCATGAAGGGGTATTGGATTTTGTCAAATGATTTTTCTGCATCTAGCGAGATTATCATGGGGTATTTTTTCTTTCATCTTGTTTATATGGTGAATGACGTTCATAGACTTTCGCATGTTGAGCCATCCTTGCTTTCTGGGATGAAGCCTATTTGATCATGGTGTATGATACTTTTGATGTGTTCTTGAATTCGGTTTGCTAGTATTTTATTAAGAACTTTTACATCTATGTTCATGAGGGAGATTGGTCTGAAGTATTCTTTCTTTGTTGGGTCTTTGTGTGGTTTAGGAATCAGGGTGAATGTGGCCTCATAGAATGAGTTTGGCAGTGTTCTTTCTGATTCTATTTGTTGAAGAGTTTGAAGAGTATTGGTGTTAGCTCCTCTTTGAAGGTCCAGTAGAATTCCGTGCTAAAGCCATCTTGCCCTGGGCTTTTTTTTGGTTGGAAGATTTATAATGACGGTTTCTTGTAGGGGTTAGATAAATTAGATTTAGAAAATATATAGGAGTTTCTGATACTATCTCTTAATTCTGGGCCTGAAGAGCATTATCAGCATGAAGTCAGCAAAAACAGGAAAGACTTAATAGACTGAAAAACAAGGTTGAAGTCAGGAAAAACAGGAAAGACTCAATAGACTTGAAGAAACAAAGTATCTGGCCTGACATTGTTTCAGCTGCTAAGTGGGCGGAGCCCAAATTAAGCTGAAACAGAGTTCCTCCTATTTGAGGACAGTACATGGAGCCCAGAAGGATAAGAGGCCCCTGATGTTAGAGAGCTCCAAGAGTCCTGCTGAAAAAAGGGATGACCGTTGATGGCCAGCTCTCTCTCTGAAGCAGAAAGAAGCCGGTGAGCAAAGAAAGCCTGAGAAAGACACCAAAAGGCCAAGGACTGGAACCTGTGGCTCAGCTTTTGCCTGGAGAGGTTTGATCTGTCCAATCAGTGGCCTAGGGGAAACTGTGCCTGGCTTTAAGGACTGAGGCAGAGCAGCTGAGTTCCTGATTCAAAAGAAGTAAGTTGGCCTGCAGACGGCTGGGGTCTCCCACAGAGAAGAAAGTATGAAGCCTTATTTAAGTTGAGACTGCAATAACCAACTTACCCTGACGAACCTGCATCTGAGAGATCCAGAAAAAGGACTGCTAAGTGCGTTAAAGAATCTACAACAAAGACTGTGTTCCTGACGACTGAGGACCTGCCCCAGAGCCTGTATCATTCTAAAAGGTTATGAAAGTAGTTGTTATAATTATCAATAGGTTTAGTGGATAGGTTAAAGGGGTTGTAGGAATTTATAGGATTAATAGTTAAGAAATTGTTGGTGTTTGATAAGTGAATTTAGTAATAAATAAATAAGTGTTAAATAATAATTTAAAAGTTCATTTACAGTTTCTATTTCCTTAGGGGTTACAGGGCTGTTTATCTGTTTATCTGATCTTGATTTAGCTTTGGTAGGGGGAATCTATCAAGAAAATTGTCCATTTCACTTAAGTTTACAAATTTGGTGGAGTATAGATTTTTAAAGTAGGATCCAAATATTCTCTGGATTTCCTCAATGTCTGTTGTTATTTCTCCCTTTTTCATTTCTGATTTTGTTGATTTGGGTTTTCTACTTCTGCCTTTTAAATTTGGCCCTCATATGACTCCTGATCTGTGGTGAGAGAATGTTAGGCAGGGATACTCCACCCCAGAGGAACAAGATGGAAGGGTCAGGGGGTAGAGCATGGGAGGGTGGGGCTGGGAAGCGGGAAAACAGGACAATATGATAAGGATGTAACCTGAAGCAACAAACAAATAAATTTATTAACCAAAAAAAAAAAAATGCAGGGGGCAGGGCTGAAACACTGTGAATGGAACAGAGGATACAGCCATTCGGCCTGGTTTTGCAGACCTCCAGGTGTAGAGAACACATGGAGCTAAAGTAAAATACAAGAGAATTGTAGTATTGGCCCATGCTTTTGACTTCAGCGGAGACGGGGAGGGGGGTGGGGAGCACCGTAGAGTTGGTGGTCTTATGTATTCTGGAGTCACACGGAGCGGGGTGGTGAGGGTGCATACTCTTGGTCCCACCATTCAAGAAGAGTACACCCTTGGTCCCAGCTCCCAGCACACTGGAGACAGAAACGGGCAGATCCCGGAGCTCAGGGTCAGCCTGATGCAGGGCAAACTCTAAATAGAGAAAGACTTCGATCCAGGAGTGGTGGAATACATCTTTGATCCCTTCAGATGGGAAACACAGGTCCCTGATCCCAATAATTAGAGTTCAGAGACACACACATGGGATTTGGAGGGACCTAGATTTGGAGGCTACTTACAAAAGGCCTTCTCGATGCAGGCAGATTGTCCTTTGGGATCTCAAAATATATACACTAGAGCTGGTTTAGCTCCAAGGTGACAGAATGATTTCTTCTTTAACCCGGATTGAAAGATAACGCTTTGTACGTTGTCAGAAGGTCAAATTTCCTTCAGGAGAATTACTACCTAGCCCCCCCATCCCCCCCAAAAAAAAAGAGGGCAATTGTCCTAGGGTTGGGATTGGGGCAGGGCTCTGTTCTTATCGTTCCAGGAGAATCGAAGCGTCCATTAGGGGAGCCTGGGGACGGCTGGACAGCGGAATCCTCAGCAGAGAGCAGAATCAGACACCAAGGAGGACAAGTGACCCAGTTGATTCTGCCTGGCAGACTTCCTCAATAGCTGCCTCCATCGGGAGCCTGCAACCACCACAGCATTCCAATGTCACTGGGACCGCTCAGCTCTACACAGTGCCCTGGCAGGAACCTCAGTGAAGCCTGCAAGATCAGCTTCTGCCTACAAACCCCTTAGGTCATCTAAACAGCTGAGAACAGAACGACTGAACATAAAAGGAGTGTACTAACATTTTTAATCATTTTTCCCATTTGGGTTGGGGCCCCAAACAGGTCTACTACGACCCAAATCAGCAGGAAGTCACTTTAAGAGAGCGATGTCCCATTCCCAGAGGGTGGGGAGGGTGTTTCTGTGCCCTTCTTTTTGGTTATTTGAAGGATAACTGAAAACTCTGTTATGTAGGGGAAGAGACTACACGCTGATAAATGGTCCTGTCTTAATGGGTTTTGGAAGTTAGCCCTAGGGAATTCCTACTTTTCCTTTTCTGTATCCTTCTCCCTCTCCTGTGTAGGAGTGCATGGGCTTGAGAAAAAATAAGATATAGACACAGCACAGGAAGGTACAAGAAGAAGGGGCAGATTATTGAATATGCCCTTATACCTTTGTATATTGATACAAAATTAGTAGTTTATTTGGCTAAAGTGTTATTGACCATTGTTTATTGTGCAAAAATAAGATTGTATTGGATTACATCGGTATTGATCTTTGTATACTGATACAAAATTAAGATTATAGTTGGCCAAAATGGTATTGACCCTTGCATATGGACGTAATATTAAGATTATATTGGGCTACATAGGCATTGATCTTGGTATATTGATACACAATTAAGAGTATATTTAACCACAATTGAATAGATCTTTGTATATTGATACAAATTTAAAGGTAACGATCCTAATGGTATCATACCTAGAGATACTTAAAAATAAAATGTGAAGCTCTGACCTCGTGATACCAACCGTCTAAAACGGTCTAGGATAGTTAAAACAAACTCCTAGTCATGCAAACATGTCACTTTGTTAGCTACTATGACAGTCTATCACAGATATTCTCTAAACTACCCAGTAATCAAGTTGCTAAGAGACAAGCAACATTTGCTTATCTAAATACAAGAGATGGATAGGGCATCTTCAAAAACCCCTAGAGATCTGAGAATATGGCATTCAAAGATGTTATCTTAAATCAAGATTTTTTTTTGATATCGAGACATATCAGCGCCTGACAGCACCCCCTATTCTACTTCAAGTAGAAGATAAGCATTGAAGAACCTCCACTGTAAGATGGTTGAATTAGTGGCAAGCCTTTCTCTTGGCATGAAAAAACCTTGCACCAACTGCAGACAGACTGCTGTCCAAAAAGGACAAAACTTGGTAGCAGGGAAGTCGACAGCCTAACTCTGCCAAGACAGGGTAGGTAAGTCCTTCATAATCCCTGCTCTACAACAAATGTCTGTCAGAGAAACAGGACTCAATGGCTGAAGATTGATGCTGGAATGTATGGAGAGAAAATGGGAACTGTCCAGGCAGTCATTGGTATGTTCTTTCTTAGTTTTGGAAGCTGCAGGCCCTGCACTTCCTATATAAGCAAATATATTTATCCCTCTCAGGTCTCTGAGGTGGTTGAGGAATAGACAGCTAGAGTCTCATAGTTAAATTTTGAACTGTTTAGGAATCAAGAGTGTGTTATAGAGCTAAGAAGATACTCTTAAAAGTGTTTTGCAAGATAGTATGAATGTTGAGTCACATATAGACCTTTAAACTCATGGAGTTGGTTAGATAGTAGAATGTTAAAGTCAGGGGCCAAATATGTATAAACTGGACATTGGGAAGGTATACTGGGCCATTTAACTCTCATAAATGTGGCATATTTATATCTAGTGTTTTGTATAATACTTACTGTTATAAGAGAAGGAACCATCTGTTGGACTGAAAGGGGAAACTTCTGGGGGGAAGAGGGTGGAAGGGCGGGATAGGAAGGGGGAATAGGGAGGGGTTTGTTACTGAGATGTAACTTGACGAAAAAAAAAGTATTTAAAAAAAAATAAATAAAAATAAATTAACTAATTTGGCTCAGGGTCTGTCTATTTTGTTAATTTTCTCGAAGAACCAACTCTTGGTTTCATTGATTCTTTGTATAATTTTTTGTTTCTAAGTTGTCGATTTCAGCCCTAAATTTGATGATCTCCTGCCTTCTGCTTCTCTTGGGAGTGTTTACTTCTTTTTTTTTTTTTTTTTTTCTCCAATTCACCCAGTTTAGTTATTAATTCGCTAAGATGAGCTGTCACAATTTTCTTTTTGAAGGCACTTAGTGCTATGAACTTTCCTCGTAGCACATCTTTCATTGTGTCCCATAGGTTTGGGTATGTTGTGTCTTCATTTTCGTTGGATTTTAAGAAGCCTTTGATTTCCTTCTTTATTTCTTCCCTGACGCAGTGGTCCTCTAGTAAAGAGTTGTTCAATTTCCATGTGAGTGTAGACTTTCTGTTGATTCTTTTGCTATTGAAGTCCAGCTTTATTCCATGGTGGTCTTTAAGATACAAGGGGTTATTTCAATTTTCTTGTATCTGTTGAGGCTATCTTTGTGTCCAACTATATGGTCAATTTTGGAGAAGTTTCCCTGAGGTGCTGAGAAGAAGGTATATTCTTTTGTGTTTGGGTGAAACGTTCTGTAGATATCTGTTACTTCCATTTGGTTTATGATCTCTGTTAGACTCATTATTTCTCTGTTTGGCTTCTGTCTTGATGATCTGTCCATAGCTGTGAGTGGGGTGTGTTTGCATCGATGTGCGATTTAAGTTTTAGAAGCATTTCTTTTATAAATGTAGGTGCCTTTGTATTTGGGTCATAGATATTCAATAATGAGATGTCCTCTTGATGAATATTTCCTTTAACGAGTATGGAATGGCATTCTCTGTCTTTTTTTATTAACTTCAATTGGAAGTCTATTTTGTTTGATATTAGGGTGGCTATTGCAGCTTGTTTCCTGGGTCCATTTGCTTGGAAGACCTTTTCCTAGTCCTTTCTCTGAGATAGTGTATATCTTCAATAGTGAGATGTTTTTCTTGTATGCAGCAAAAAGATGGGTCTTGTTTATGGATCCAGTCTGTAAGTCTGTGTCTTTTTATTGGCGAGTTGAGTCCGTTGATGTTGATGGATATTAGTGACCAGAGGTTGTTATTTCCCATTATTTTGGTATAGCTGTTTGTCTTGTGTTTCTTTTTGTTTAGTTGCTGTGGGTCTTTCTATTTCCTCTGTTTTCTTGGGTGTAGTTATCTTCTCTGGGTTGGAATTTCCCTTCTAGAATCTTCTGTAGGGCTGGGTTTGTGGGTAGATATTGTTTGAATTTGATTTTTTAATGGAATATCTTGTTTTCTCCATCTATGTTGATAGAGAGTTTTGCTGGATATAGTAGTCTGGCTGGGCACCTATGTCCTCTCAGGGCTTGTAGGACATCTGTCCAGGCCCTTCTAGCTTTTAAAGTTTCTGAGGACAAGTCAGGTGTAATTCTGATGGGTCTGTCATTGTATGTGACTTGACGTTTTTCTCTTACAGCTTTTAATATTCTTTCTTTGTTCTGTACATTTGGCGTTTAAATTATTATGTGGCGAGAGGAGTTTCTTTTCTGATCTCATCTGTTTGGTGTTCTGTAAGCCTCTTGGATTTTTATTGGCATCTCTTTTTTCAGGTTTGGGAAGTTTTCTTCTATGATTTTGTTGAAGATATTTCCTGGACCTTGGAGTCGGGAGTCTTCTCTTTCCTCTATGCCTATAATTCTTAGGTTCCATCTTTTCATTGAGTCCTTGATTTCTTGGAGGTTGTGGGTGAGAGATTTTTTTAGCCTTCTCATTTTCTTTGGATGTTGTATTGATTTCTTCCATCGAATCTTCCATGCCTGAGATCCTGTCTTCCATCTCTTGAATCCTATTTTTGGTACTCAAATCCATAATTCCTGTTCTCTTCCCTTGATTCTCCATTTCCATTTTTAACTCTGACTGTGTTTTCTTTATTGTTTCCATTTCCATTTTCATGACTTGAGTGATTTTATTTGTTTTGTACATTTCCTGCTCCAGTTTGCTTGCCTTTGCTTGGAAGTCTTCCATTTTCCTCTTTTTTTCTTGTTCAAGTTGTCTCACCTTTTTCTGGTCTTCTCTAATGGTGTTTTCCATCGCTTTTGTATGTGCAATTGTGGCTTCTTTGAATTCCTTCATAGATTTAATTTCTTCTTGAAGGGACTCTGTCACTTTCCATAATGTAGAATTGTCATCATTTTCATGTGTTTCAGCTGTGGTGAGGTGGTCTGGGCTGGATGAAATAGGATTGCTTTCTTTTGTTGCAGTCATTCTGCTCTGTTTTTGTGTGTGTGTGTGTGTGTGTGTGTGTGTGTGTGTGTTTTGTTTTTTTGGTCTGGGGCCCCTGGCCATTTGGAAATTTTTAGCTGTCTTCTGGACTTGGGTCCAAAGGGAGTGCTTTGGTGTAGGAGTCGAATTGCCTTACTCCACCCCTGTAAGGTGAGTCATTAAGCCCCACCTCCTAGGTGGAGTCCTAACTAATCCAAGGTGCGGAGCTGTGTACATGTAAGCTCTGGTTCCCTGCCGAAAGGGCCAGTACTAGCAAAAAGTCCGACAATAATTGTAAATACTTCACAGTTTGCCCAGGCTTGGCTCCTGTGGTGGGTAAATCTGTCTTCATCCCCAATAACTTTGCTGCTCCCATGGCCTGGAAAATGGCAAGTGAAGTCACGGTCGACTGAGCTCCCATATCCCGCAGTGGGTCACAATCTGCAGCCTGATAGCACTCTTCAGCTAAGCTGAGTGCACTTCCATGGGTCACAACCTTTCTCCAGATAGCGGGATCATCTCTGGGAGACCTGGGTGTGCCCAGCAGGCTGGAGATTATCTCTGTGTGGGGTCTGAATCTGCCCGCTGGGTATTAGATTGGAACTTACCCCAGGTGTCTCTCCTGGTGAGGGAGGGGGGATCTTGATTCCCGGATTCAGTGGCTTCCATGAGTGTCCGAGAGTAGGCGGGAGCATCCTGCCCAGGGACCCCCAGTGGTCCCTGGGTAGTTGGATGAGGCCCAGGCGGGTTGAGCCCCCCAGACCCGTTTGTCCAACGTCCTGCAACACTCGCTGCCCTGTGACTGTTTCCCCCAACATCAAAATACGTCCGCATGGGCCAATGCCATCTTTGATCCCCCCTCTATTTTCTTATAAGTGGATATTAATTATACATCACAAGACAATCATCCTACAATCTACAGACAAAACCAGATAGTTACCTTGCATATCTACCCAAGAAAAAACTTCACCCAGCAGTGAGTCATGTAATCTGCTGCAGGTTAGTGGAACACATAACCCTAGATGGTATGGCATATGAAGCCCCAGTGCAAGAGGAAGCTCTTGGCCTTTACACAACTGTCTAACTGAGAGAGTATGATATGTTAGTGGACACCTCATCTGAGGAGAACAGAGTACTAAGTAGAGAAATAATGAGGGAGAAATGAAGGGAAAGAGTGAGGGAGGGAGAGAGGAAGGAAGAAATGGAGGGAAGGAGGGAAGGGGGAAGGGATGGGCCAGGAGGAGAGGAGGGAGGAAACTATGTTCTAGAAATAACGTGAAAAACAAATTCAATAAAAATATAATTAAGCTTAAAAAATATACTAAAAATAAAATATAAAATTTTCAGATGATAATTTACCAAAGGAATACTTGCCTTACTGGCATGAAAAAAAGTGGTCTTAATTTCATGTTAGAATGCTACACTGCAGGTTGTCACATAGCTCACACACACTTGGATATCAGGTTAAAAGGTTTTTTTTCATATTATAAAAGATATTTTTGTTGTTTGGCATTAAAATGGTAGGTAAGAGGTTTAAAATGCTATAAATAAATTAAGGGTTAGTACAGATCCACCTGGTTTTCTAAACCTCTAAGAGTTGAAGTAGTTTGGAGATAAGGTAATCTATTTGAGAAAGGGGGTGTTTCTTCATATGCCATATCATATCTTTCTGAGACTGAGTCAACTCACTTAGCATGAGCTTTTCTAGATCCATCCATTTGGTTTTAAATTCCATGCCTTTAACTCCAGCAGAGACAAGAGAATCATTATATAGTTAGTTGTCCTGTACATTCTAGAGATACAATGAACAGGGTGGTGGTGGTGCATACCATTAATCCCATCACTTGGGAGGGATACACCATTAATCCCAACACAATGGTGATAGAAACATGGAGGTCTTTGAGGTCAAGGCTAACTTGAAACAAACCAAGCTCCAAATAGAGAAAAACTTAGATCTAAAGGTGGTGGTACACATCTTTAATCCCAAAAGTTGGAAGCCACATGCCTTTGATCCCAATACTTAGAATGCAGAGGCATGCATGTAGGATTTAGAATGATTTAAGTTAAAAGATACTCATAAAAGGCATGCTGAAATTCAAAGTGAATTGTCCTTTGAAATCTCAAAATGATACACTTAAATATATGTTTAATTCCAAAATGTCAAAATAATTTCTTTTGTGATCTTAAAAGATTTTGAAAGAAAATACTTTTTTAAAAATATTTATTTATTACTTCATGATTCTTCTCCATCACAGTGCCCTCTTTCCACCCCTCCCAGTCCTGCCCTCTGCCATCTACCCCCTATCCTTTCTATCCTACTCCTCTGGAGTGGAGTGTCCCTACATAATATTCCCCCTCCCTAATTCAGCAGTCATATGAGGTCCAAGAGCCTCCTCATACACTGGGGGCACACAAGGCAGCATCACTAGGGCAAAGTGTCTCATTGACAGGTAACAAAGTCTGTGTTCCTGTTCCCTCTGGTTCATTGGTTGTAGTGTAGTTATCCTGTACTATACGGCTAAACTCTGATTATAAGTGAATAGATGCCAGGCACATCCTTCTGAGCCGCGTTTAGCTCACTCAGGATGAGCTTCTCTAGTTCCATCCATTTGGCTGCAAATTTCAAGATTTCATTGTTTCTGATGGCTGAAGTAGTATTCCATTCTGTAGATCTACCAGAGTTTTTTCTCCATTCTTCAGTTGAGGGACATCTGGGTTGCTTCCAGTCTCTACATATTATAAATGAGGCTTCTATGAACATAGCTGAGGAAACTTCCTTGTTATTTCGTGAGGAATCATTTGGATATATACCCAAAAGTGGTAGGGCTCCGTCTTGAGGTAGAGCTATTACAAGTTTTCTAAGATATCACCAGACTGATTTCCAAAATGGTTGTACAAGCTTGCACTTCCACCAGCAATGGAGGAGTTTTCCCCTTTCTCCACAACCTTGCCAGCATCTGATGTCATTTGAGCTTTTGATCTTAACCATTCTGACAGGTGTGAGATGGAATGTCAGAGTTATCTTGAGTCTCATTTCTCTGATGATTAAGGATGCTGAGCATTTCTTCAAGTGTCTCTCAGCCATTAGCTTTTCCTCCTTTGTGAATTCTCAGTTTAACTCTGTTCCTCATTTTTTTTTTTTGATTGGATTATTTGGTTTCTTGGCATTTATTTTCTTTAGTTCTTTGTAAATTTTGGATATTAGCCCTCTGTCAGATGTGGGGTTGGTAAAGATTCTTTTCCCAATCAGTAGGTTGCCATTTTGTTTGAATGACAGTTTCTTTTGCCTTCAGAAGTTTTTCAGTTTCATGAGATACCATTTATTGATTGTTGGTCTTAGAAACTGAGCTGTTGGTGTTCTGCTCAGGAACTTATCACCTGTGCCCATGAGTTCAAGGGTTTTCCCTACTTTCTCTCCTAATAGATTTAGTGTGTCAGGCCTTATGTTAAGGTCTTTGTTCCACTTGTACTTAAGTTTTGTACACGGTGATAAGTATGGCTCTATTTGCTTTCTTTTACATGCAGACATCCATTTAGATCAGCACCATTTGTTAAGGATGATGTCCTTTTTCCATTGTACTGTTTTGGCTTCTTTGTCAACAATTAAGTGAACATAGGTGTGTGGGTACATTTCTGGGCCTTCAGTTTGATTCCATTGATCCACTGGTATCTCTACCAGTACTATGCTCTTTTTATTACTATTGCTCTGTAGTATGGCTTGAAATCTGGGATGGGGATACCTCCAGATTTTTTTTAATTGTTCAGGATTGATTCAGTTATTTTGATTTTGTTTTTGTTTTTGTTTTTTTTTTTTTTTTTTTTTTTTTTTTTTTTTTTTTTTTTTTTTTTGCTATTTCATGAAAGTGAGAATTGCTTTTTCCAGGTCTGTAAAGAATGTGGTGGAACTATGATAGAAATTGTATTGAATCTGTATATTACTTTTGGCAGGATGGCCATTTTTGTTATGTTGATCTTGCCTATCCATGAGCATGGGAGATCTTTCCATCCTCTGATGTCCTCTTCAATTTCTTTCTTCAAGGACTTGAAGTTCTTGTCATACAGGTTTGTCACTTGCTTTGGTTAGAGTTACCCCCAGGTATTTTATATTGTTTGTGGCTATTGTGAAGGGTGTTGTTTCCCTAAATTCTTTTTCAGCCCACTTATTTTTTGTGTGTAAAGAAGGGCTTCTATTTTTTTTTTTAATTAATTTTGTATCCAGCCACCTTGGTGAAGATGTTTATTAGTTGTAAGAGTTCTCTAGTGGAATTTTTGGGTTTTCTTATGCATGCTATCATATCATCTGAAAATAGGGATAATTTGACTTCTCCCTTTCCAATTTGTATCCCCCTTGATCTCTCTTTAGATCTCCTTTAGTTCTCTACCAAGAACTTCAAGTACAATGTTGAGGAGATATGGTGAAAGTATATATCCTTGCCATGTCCCTGAGTTTAGAGGAAATGCTTCAAGTTGCTTTCAATTTAATTTGATGTTGGCTACTGGCTTGCTGTATATCACCTTTATTATTTCTATGTATTGTCCTTGTAGGCAAGCTCTCTCCAGGACTTTTATCAGGAAGGGATGATGTGGGTTTTTTTTCTTTCAGCTTGCTTATATGGTGGGTTGATGGGTATTCGTATGTTGAACCATCCTTGTATTCCTGGGTGAAGCCTACTTGATTATGGTGTATGCTACTTTTGATGTGTTCTTAGATTTGGTTTGCCAGTATTTTATTAAGTATTTTTGCATCTATGTTCATGAGGGAAATTAGTCTGAAGTTCTCTTTCTTTGTTGGATCTTTTTGTGGTTTAGTTAACGGGGTGACTGTGGACTCATAGAATGAGTTTGGCAGTGTTCCTTCTGTTACCATTTTGTGGAAGAGTTTGAAGAGTATTGGTATTAGCTCTTCTTTGAAGGTCTGGTAGAATTCTGTGCTGAAACCATCTGGCCCTGGGCTTTTTTTTTTTTGGTTTTTATGTTATCAAAAAACCCAATTTGCTTCAGGAAAAATATTAGCTGCTCAAAAAATATATA
>CAJQZJ010031137.1:2857-47105 GCA_907164525.1 Lophiomys imhausi
ACACACACACACACACACACACACACACACACACACACAGTAACAAACAATGCTATCATTCCTATAAGAGAAAATATTTTTGTTGGAAAGTACTTTCTAAGAGTCCCCTATACTCATCATTTATGATCCAGAGTAGAATGTTATGGGAGACTCAACAAAGTGCTTTGTTACTTAGAAGGGAAAAAAATTATCTAGCTGGCCACAGAAACTAGATCTGGCCTGAGGGCAGGGATTGGAGACACAAGGAGGTGGGTTGCTGAGAAGGAGGCGACAAAGAAAATTGGAAAGTACACAGGCTCCATTGCGAAAAGTGTAACATGTAGATACCAAAACTTAAGTCAGTGGAACAGAGCTGAACTTAGAACAGATTCCAGAGCAGTAGAATGTGCAGAAGAGAAGGTAGGACTTCAGCCACGGTGGGCCACAGAGCATCATTAGTAATGCTGAAAGTGTGAATTCCCTCCCTATATCACACGAAAGCAGTCAGATAGTCTAGCTGGATGGTTACCAAATGCTAAAGTGAAGTCTTAAAATTTCCCTTAAAAATCTGTAAAAAACAAAAAACAAACAAACAACAACAACAAAAAAAAAAAAACATTGACCTAGACTTGGGTTTTGAAATCATTTCTAAACAAGAAAAGTTCAGCATTCAGGAAGAAAACCATAGCCCCAGAAAATTGATCTCTAAGTTCCTGTCTTAGAAACCATCATATGATAACAGCAAGGTGGGGAGAGGAATTGCTGAGAAACAAATTCGATTTTAATCGTTTCTTTTTTGAGAATATCATGCATGAGCACTGCACCCACATCACCCCTCAATCCCAAATTCATAACCTCTTCTTTAATTATTATTGTATTTATTATATGTATACACATCTGTGTATATATAGTATGCACACATGAATGTGTAACCTACTGAGTATATTTTAAAATGAATTCTTTTTTTTAAAATTTTTAAACAATGGGCTAAAAATAAACAGCATTAAAAGATTAAATTTATATAATACATAAGTAAAATTAAATGATATTTTCAGACAAAAAAACCTGAAACAAATTAGTTTATAAACAAAAACTGTATACTTTTTTCCAAAGAACAAATTCTTTTAAAATATTTTTTCATACAATATATTTTGATCATATTAGTTCCCCTCCCCCAACTCCTCCCACACCTCCTACCGCCCTACTCACATGCATCATTTTCTTTTTCACTCTCAAAAAATAATGTCAAAAAAAAAAAACCCAAAAACTTCAGTGAGACAAATATAGTAAAAGAAAAACCAGAGTTCTTCTTGTTTTGACCAACTACTTCTGGGCATGGGTCCCACACTGGAATGTGTACACTCCTCTGGACAAAACTAATTATCTTTTGCCAGTGGGTATTAATATAACTTTTTGTTAGTAATATGACTTTGTGTCCATTTCTCCTTCTCAATGCTGGGACTTTTGTCTGGTTTGAACATGTGCAGGTCTTGTATTTAACTAAATTAATCTGCTACAATTCTGACAAGAATTCAAGGAAAGAGTATCATATATTACTGGTGGGTATAGGAGCTGCCATTGCATTATGGGAAAACAGTATGCTAGTAGTTATTAAAATAAAAAATGGGCATGCCCTTTGATCCATTAATCTAGCTTTTGTGAATATATCCTGTAAGCCATGAAAGCACAGTGCAGTACATCAGTATCTCCGTATGACAGAAACCATAAAAGCAAAGCAATAATGTCCTGAACCCTGAGTTATGAAGGACAGTCAGCCAACACTTTCATATAATGCATTTATATGCAGCCATGAATGAGAAAAGGCAAACTAATATTTATTGAATAAAACCTTTGGTATTAAATAGAAAATATAAAAGGTTTAGATTAAAAACAGACAAACAAAAAGAACTAAATGGCTCATTGTGTGTAGAAACATGTTACAGGGACCACATGGATGATCCTGAACAAACTGTTCATTACTATAGAAAACAGATTTGCTGCAGGGAAGGCCAGAAAAGTTTCTCTATTTAAATCCCAAGTCTTTTGTTTAACTCCTACTGTAAAACTGTTAGCAATTTCATCAAGGTCCGTTTGTTACCTAAAAGTGTTACATCATTTACATTTAGTAAATAATAGAGAGAAGGCTTTGGAAGGCTTTGCTGAAATCTGAAAGAGAAAAACTTGATTCTCCGGTAACCTAACAGCCACGTGGAAAGCAACTTGTATTCTCTAGCACACAGCCTTAATTGTGATTACGTTTTATTGTGCTCAGCCTATTAAGTGCTTAAATTACCAGATAACTGACTCTATGTTTCTAATAGCAGGAGGTATATTAACAGTGCCTTTGTTCTCCATTGTAGCCCTGTTCCGACAATCACTTGGATGAAGGTTAATGGTTACATTCCCAGTAAATCCAGACTGCGGAAATCCCAGGCGGTGCTGGAGATCCCAAACCTGCAGCTGGAAGATGCTGGAATATACGAATGCACAGCTGAGAACTCCCGTGGGAAAAACTCGTTCCGTGGACAGCTACAAATATACAGTAAGCATTTCAGAAAAGCCCAAAGTTTTTCTCCAAAGGGTGAGACAGAAAATGCAAATTGAACCAAACATTGTTAATCTGGCTCTGAAAATCCAAGTAATAACTTGAAAACTTTATTTCTTCTGTATAGGAAATATCATATAAAATGAGCCTACACGTAAAAATATTTTAAAGAAACAAGGAATTGTTAGCCTCTTTGTAGATGACAGAGTAAAAATAAGACATTTGCCTTGATCTAACAATATCATCTGCTAAGTTCAATTTTAATTTTACAAGTGGTATTAACTTATTTTAGCTCTTGGCTTAACTCAGGGGTCAAACTTTTATACCCATGTACTAATTCTTGCCCAGCTGGTGATTCAGGTAAATATCCGTTGGTTTATAAATGCTCCATTTCAGCATTTGCTTGACTCTGGCAGAATTAAATGGAAACAAGGACCAGCTGAGTTGCAAAAACTGAAATATTTACTTTCAAGCAGTTTAGAGGAAAGTTTGCTGAGCTCTGGCCTGAGCTAATATGTCTGAATGACAAATAGCTCCTGCAACTTGTGAGTGTTTGTTCTCCAAAGATGCCAGTCAGCCAACCAGGCAATATATAAGAAGCAGGATGGAGGAGTTCAGATATTTTTGCAAGCTCACAGCTGGACGTAAGGGTCACACACATGCACTTTTCACATTTGCCTACACAGAGGGGTAAGTGTTAATGTGCCCGTATCCCAGTTGAAGAGACCTGTAAACAGAAGAGGAACACAGGAGAACAGGGCAGGTAGGACAGAAAACAGGCTTGAAATATGCACATGGCTGATTCATTCAATACATCTAACTCTAATTATGTCTCAAGACTGCCTCTCCTCTAAACCTAAATTTCCTGTGCAGGGAATTTGAAAGAATATTAGGAAGTGATGCAAATTAAATTCAACCTTCCTTTCTATGACACTAATAACCCCTTCAGGAGTTCATCTCTTAAGCAGATTATGCCTTCCTTCTTTTCCTTCCTTCCTTCCTTCCTTCCTTCCTTCCTTCCTTCCTTCCTTCCTTCCTTCATTCATAAATGTTTGTTAAGTACCTCTTACTATTCTACATTCTAGCAATAAAGCATTGAATTATATATAAAAAAAAAGTAGACCTGGAAATGTGCAAAGTGTCATGAGGGCTCGAAGAGCATCTGTCTGTACAGAAGATTCTGATTAGGATTTAACATCCATCAGAACCCAAAAGTCTAGAAGGGACAAAGCACCTGGAAGTCTGTAGGATGCACACATGTACTGGTCAGAAGTTGTCAGGTTGCAGATGAACCTGTTACATTAGTATGTAATCTACCGAATATTTTTTTAATATTTACTTATTACTTCAGGTTACATCTCCATCACAGTGTCCTCTTTCCACACCTCCTAGTCCCACCCTCCCACCCCCTACCCCCTATCCCTTCCATCCACTCTGGAGTGGAGTGTCCCTACATAACAGTCCCCTGCCTCCAGTTCAGCAGTCATATGAGGGCCAAGAGCCTCCTCATACACTGGGGGCCTACAAGGCAGCACCACTAGGGCAAAGTGTCTCATTGACAGGAAACAAAGTCTATGTTCATGTTCCCTTTGGTGCATTGGTTGTAGTATAATTATTGTGGACTATATGGCTAAAATCCAATTATAAGGGAATAGATGCCATGTGCATCCTTCTGAGTCTGGGTTAGCTCGCGTAGGATGAGCTTCTCTAGTTCCATCCATTTGGCTACAAATTGCATGATGTCGTTGTTTCTGATAGCTGAGTAGTATTCCAATCGACCGAATCTTTAATCTCAGATGAAACTTAGTGTTTGTAATTGTCCATAACTTTTTAAAGCAAATAATCATGAAAGTCTGTAGACAAAGGAAAAAAGCAACTTTTGCCATACCCCACTGAAATATATTTTTATCCTCACAGTGACAGAATGGAGTATTAACCCTCTTTACAAAAAATCTGGTAATTAAAGACAAGAATTTAACAGGAATTTTATGGTTTAAAAACCACAGAACTGAGTAAGGAATGTTTATTGCTACATGTCCTCTTGCAAATCATGCCCCACACATCTCTGTTATAAAGAACGCTGTATTGCTACAGAGAATAAGTGCCTGGAACCCAAGGTTCCTAGTCGACCAAACTCCTTTCCTCCCTCTTCTTGATTAAGCTACTTGGTTCTTAGGCAGCAATGATTGCTGTAAACAGTGCCAAAATAATTTATTTTAACTCGATATTGATTCATCACTCTCAACTTTAAAAAGTATAGAATGCTTCCAAGGCCGAAAAAAACAGGCCAATATTCACTGCTTGCCACATATAGCTGACAGAATGGGATGGCATCTTGAAAGGATGTGACCTCTCATTCCAGCTCATAATTAGAATGACTTCCTGACAGACTCCATCATGGTACTATACACTTAGATCTGTCCTAAATAGCCCCAGTTTGTGTCTGTTTCCTTGGTAAAAATCTAAACAGTTAAACAATTCCTTGTTTCACTTTCCAAAATATCTGGGTTCAGATATTTTGTGACTATAAAAGGCAGATATGATCTTGATGAACATTTATATTTGACTAATAACAGGTATCCATATTAGTAAACCTTCCATTACTAGGATGAAACACCTGAGATAATCATTTTGAAAAGAAGGGAAGTTAGTGCTGTCTCAGGCTTTCAGTCTTCAGTCCAGGGTGGCTCGTCCTTGTCACACATTGTGAGGCTGCACATTATGGAGAAAGTAAGTGTTCACCACATGTTGCCAGGAAGCAGAGAGAAAGAGAAGGAGAGGATGAGGCTTGATCCCATAATGACACACGCTTAGTGCACTAGGTACCTTCAAATAGACCCAAACTACTAAATAGCTCTCCCCATCAGCGTAACAGTCTGATAACCAAGCCTTCCACCTGTAGGTCTTTGGGAAAGCTCCCCCATACTCACTTCATGAGTAGCATGATCTTGGCTGTTTTCCTCTATCTATGGTTTGTATTTGGGCTGCATTTTGAGTAGTAGTGGTCATAGAGAATCTCTGAATTTCAGGTCTGCCTGTGAGACAATAAGGCTGCACTCTGAGGTAGACCATTTTTGTCAAAGCATTAGAACTAGCATTGGCGGTAGGCATTTTGTCTTTTATAACAGCATTGGTTTTAAAATATAGTGTACTAAATGATATAATATGAAGAAGCTCATGTCGTTAAATAAAATGTAAAATAAAGGTAAATTTACATGTAGAAAAAACAGGTTTAAACTATAAAGTTAACAAAGCAATAATTAGCAAAAGTGAAAGTACTGTATTTGGGGAGTGATTTGAAGTTTAGAATAAACTACATAATTGTTCAGGTTGATGTACTGTGGTATCAGTAGTTTTCTGAGTCAATGTCTTTGATTATTTTGGTCACCTCTCGTTACTGATGATTTACGCAAAAGCCTGGTTTTAAATTGTTACACACAAAAATATACTTTACTTGTTAGTAGTCTCAGTTAAAATAAAGGCAAAAGATTAAATAAGAACAAATCAAGTGAAGAAAAAGAGAAGGAAGAATAAAGGAGTAACAGCAGGGAAAGAGAGGAAGGAGAAGGACAGCCAGTGCAGTGGCCCGACATGATTTAAGCAGTTCTGAGTCTTCTTCTTTTTTTCTTTATTTATTACTTCAGGTTATATCTCCATCACAGCGCCCTCTTTCCACCCCTCCCAGTCCCGCCCTCCCACCCTCTACCCCCTAACCCTTCCATCCCACTCCTCTGGAGTGGAGCGTCCTTATATAACAGTCCCCTGCCCTAGTTCAGCAGTCATATGAGGGCCAAGAGCCTCCTCATACACTGGGGGCCTACAAGGCAGCACCAGTAGGGCAAAGTGTCTCATTGACAGGGAGAAAAAGAAAAAGTCTATGTTCATGTTCTCTTTGGTGCATTGGTTGTAGGATAGTTATCCTGTACTATATGGCTAAAATCTGATTATAAGTGAATAGATGCCATGTGCATCCTTCTGAGTCTGGGTTAGCTCACTCAGAATGAGCTTCTCTAGTTCCATCCATTTAGCAGTTCTGAGTCTTATGAAGTGAGCTGCTCTGTGTACAGAAAACATTATATAAAGATATGTGACCTACAATGTAATAAGTGACATGTGACCCCACAGCCAATGATTGGGGGTTGTGACAATCTTTACATTGTGTCTATGATTTGGCTTTAATGGAATTTAATGTATCTGAAACCAGCATACTTAGGATAGAGGTAAGTTGTACTATTTCAAACAGCCCAAGAAGGACACAACTGCATTGTTGGTGTAGATAATAGTCCAGATGTCCTGACTGTCTTTAAAAGGCTGGGTAGCATCTTCACTAATTTCAATACGTTTATCTACAGCTTAATTCTATGCATTTTCAAGATAGACTTTTTGAGGTTACTTTTTATATTTCCTTCTAGACCTAAGCATGCTGTTTAGGAAGCAGTTGATAATTTTTATTATAAGCTGATCATATTATGATTTTTCTTTGATATGAACATCATTCTGCAGTATTCAGTGTGAGGCAAGTGGATGGGAGACTGAAAAATGACAGTTAGTCACCCAGAGCTCCTGTTCTAGGCTGTCCATTCCAATAGGTAATGAGAATATCCCATCTACAGAGATTAAAGATGTATCACTACAAGTTGAGTTAGACGCATGTGCCATACATAAGTGTGGGCAAAATGTAAGATGTAAGAAAAGGACCATGAGACAGAAAAGTAAAAGAGGCTTCAAGGGAGAGGGCTCGTGGGTGCAGGAAAACACTTTCTCTTATGAATACAGAAAGGAGCTATAGTGGGCCTGAGGCCAGGGAGGAGTTCTATCTGAACTGAAACTTGCAAAAGCCTGTCTCTTACTATCGTTTCCCCAGCACTGTACACATACAGCATGTACATACACTGTATGAGAAAATACAGACAACTGTGAGAAGTTAGCAGTAGATTCTGAGCTGACAGCTTCAGCTAAACAAACAAACAAACAAAAATTTAACAGATGTGCAGGATGTGATTAATCCTCCACCATCACCAAAGGAACAAACTGAATTTTTAAAATTATAAACAAATAATGCTTCTAAAGAAGAACAGACCCAAGCTGGAATTGGTGACTGGAGTTCAACTCTTCCATCCCATCTAACTTGACTACAAGGGAGTTGATTACTAGGGACTGTGTCATTCAACTTCAGAGGATACTGATACATTGAAGTTCTTGCAATCATTCTTATCTTCAAAACCACGTTAGACTATGTTTGGAGTTTAAAGGATGGTTTACCACTAGAAATACACACAGATTCACCATAGGAGATTATAAAAGTTTATAGATTCCCTGTTTCTACAATCATCCATGATGCCACGACCATTTCTGTGGGGAAACATTTTCTTGTCTTGAATCTACTGTTCTGGAAATGGTGCCACATCTGTGCTCACACTTGATTAAAAATAAAGTTGAAGCTGTGTGTGGGCGATGGATTAGGGCAGAAAATCAATCACTATTTATTATGTTCAATCATCATGCAGCCCATTGAAATAGAAATTATCATCTAAAGCTTACAAATGAGGCTCATTAAAGTAAAGGAACTCATTTCCAATTACAGATTATAGCAAAGGCGCCACAGACTAGAACTTGAACCTATATTCACCCTCAACTGTATCATCCAGCACTGTATACTAGCTTTCACTGGCTCACAGCTGAGAGCCATAACACTAAAATTGATCTATGTCAGTAAAATATGTTGAGTCCTCAATACTTAAGATACAGGAACAGAGAAGCAGCCAATAACACTTAGCATATGTCAGGAGAGACTTACAGAGTTTCCAACAACAAGAGGTAATAAGCGATGGCTTGCTCTATGCACATCTGCTTCCTGCATTACAAAATGGAACCCGGAGATGATTCCGAAGCCCAAATTTATCGCATGAGTAGCTGGCAGGATACAATGCATCTGGCAAGGTTCTAACACTTTTCCACTTCAGAGACCATATGTCTCCTCAGTTTTCCAAGCCCTAAAGACGTGATCCAACAAAAGCCAGATAAAAGTTACAAAGTTCATTGTAAATGAAGCCTGGGATTTTTTTCCATTTAAATTGTGTGTGTGCACATGTGTAATGTATGTGTGTTTATGTGTGTATGTGTGTGGTGTGTGTTTATGTGCTTGTGTGTGTGTGTGTATGTGTGGTGGTGTGTCTGTGTGTGTGGTATATGTATATATGTTTACAGTGTGTATAGGCATGTGTGTGACTGTGTGTATATATGTGTTGATGTGTGTGTATATGGTGTGTGTTTATGTATGTGTATGTTTGTGTGTATATGTGTGCTGTGTCTGTGTGCATGAATGTGTGTGAATGTATGTGTGTGTTTATGTGTGTGTATGCCTGTTCATGTGTGCTGTTTGTTTGTTTGTATGTATATGTGTATGTTTGTGATATGTGTATATATGTGTATGCATGTGTGTGCATGTATTGTTTATGTGATGTGTGTGTGCATGTGTGTTGTATTTCTGTATGTGTGTACATGAGAGCATGAGTGTGTGTGTAAATGTGCATGAGTTTGTATGTGTGTATGTTTCTATTGTGTGTATGTATATGTGGTGTGGTTCTATGTGTACATGCATGTGTATGTGTGTCTTATAAAGCATATGGACATCAAAGGACAATTTGTAGAAGTCAGTTCTCCATTTCTACCATGTAGGTCACAGGGGCTGAACTTCAGTGGTCAGGTGGAGGAGCAAGTGTCTTTACCTGTTAAGCCAGCTCACTGGCTCAGATTTCATTTTCTAGATACATGAGCAATTCCCCAACATGCAGACCAAGTTGTAATGTATGCTGACCCTGTGTTACTACTTAGGAGGTAAAGCTAATCCTTCCCCTAGTTAACTGCTCTCTGCTGCCAAAGAAGACTGTAAAGGGAATTGTGTGTCTCTGACGCCATATTACCTGGACTTTTATTCTGCTCTGTACTAAAATACTTTCAGGCTACAATCTTATCAATAACCAAAATTGACACTACAGATCGGGGTAAACTGAGGCAGTGGATACAGATAGGAGGCTTGCTGATCTCCTCACAGATATTTTTTTCCAAGAGTACAAACCTGGAGTCTCTGAACTGGAACTACTTGTGACCAGCAATAAAAAAGAAAGAGAAAGAAGGAATATTCACACACACACTCACATACACACACACACACTCACACTCACACACACTTGGTGGATAAGACAAGACAAGCTCCAACGAATTAGTTCCAACAAGCTTCAGACATTGCACATATACATACATACATACATACTTGCAGTCAAACATACACTTCTGTTTCACTGCATCTTTTGTTTGATGCACATATTTACTGCACAGCTAGCAGTCTATGAAATACACTGCAATGCTAAAGGAAGGAACAATAACAAAAACAACAAGTACCCTGAAGGCGGAGACAACCTTGTATTAGAGGGAACTCTATCCACATCATACTCAGTCAGAGATGGTAACCCGTAAGTGTAAATACCTTAATGCTTAGGTGTTGAGTTAGATTTCCTTTTGAAATATGGAGTTTATCTTCATTTTTAACATAATCCATGACCCACATTTCCTTTGTATTTATGTCTGCGTTTATACATATGTTTGTATTTGTGTGGCACTTAAAAACACATTTATTTTAAATCCGTTGCCAAGCAACTTGTATCTACTAGCTGCGAACAGCATCTGAGGGCAGAGTACCTTCTGTTACTTTGCAATACAGATACTACTGGCAAATCCAGAGCACCCTGCTCATCTCAGCACTAGGAATTGCAGAGCTAAGTGACCCTACATTTACTGTCTCAACAAAATGTATGGGCACAGAATTTTTTTCTTTAAAAATTTTTACTTACAAGTAGGCCAGTGGAGAAAAGACATTTTGACTTTTTTTTGTACATTCTATGTAAGTCCCACATGCTTGCTTATTGCCAAAGAAATCTCTGTGCTATAATTGTGAAATGTATTTTATTAATTATATTGAAGGAATTTGAATGAATTATTTAAAAATTGCGTTAAGTAAAATTCAAACTCAAAAAATAGTTTTTCAAAATCGTTCACAGAAACACATATACACACATTTACACACACACCAAAGCAACCATTAACAGGAACTATTATGTTTTCCTGTCCACAAGAGTTATTCCTTCAAGTGACTGACTCCTTACCACATAAGCTCTGGAAGAAACGTTTTGTGTGTAAAGGCATGCTCCCCTGTGTAATATCGTGCCTCTAAGCCAGGAATTGGTGGCATATACCTCAGAGGCAGGCAGAGGCTGGCCTGGTCTACAGGCCTAGTTGTAGGATAGCCAAGGCTACACAAAGAGACCCTGTCTAGAAAAACCAAAAAAAAAAAAAAAATTCACTCTGTTTAATAATGACATGCTCCTCTGTGTAATAGTTATTGATGTACACTGCCATGTAGAAGGATGTGTTCCCCTGTGCTTACATGTTTGTTACAAGTAAGAACTAAATCTATGGAAATACAGTGAATTTTTTCATATGAAGGTTAAGTGTGGTAAATGTTGAAGTACTGAGTTCACTTTTCTTTATTATTTAAATGCTCACAGCATACCCACACTGGGTACAGAAACTGAATGATACACAGCTGGACAGTGGGAGTCCTCTGCAGTGGGAATGCAAGGCTACTGGAAAGCCCAGGCCCACATACCGCTGGCTGAAGAATGGAGCACCCCTCCTGCCGCAGGTACCGTGGAGAACTCACAACATCTGCCTATCAATTTAAGTACCACGGTGTCTTAGGATTACAATTGCCGCAATAAAACACCATGACCAAAAGTTACTTGGGGAAGAAAGGATTTATTTCACTCCTCCTTCCATATAACAAGTTATCATCAAAAGCAGGGCAGGAAGTCAAGCAGAGCAGGAATGTGGAGGCAAGAGCTGATGCAGAGGCCATGGAGGAGTGTTCCTCTTGGCTTGCTCAAACTCCTTTCTAGTAGAACCCAGGACCACTAGTCCAGGGATGGCTCCACCCACAATGGGCTGGGCCCTCACTCATAATTTGCTAATTAAGAAAATGCCTTGGGGGCTTGTCTGCAACCCCATCTTATAGAGGTGTCTTCTCAGGTAAGGTTCCCTCTGCTCTGATGACTCTGGCTTGTGTCAAAGTAGCATACAACTAGCCAGCACAGAAGGCATGTAACACAAAATGGTCCTCTTTTATCTTCTCATGTATGTACAAATATATGTAACATATAAAATCATTTATTATTTCAAGTATCTGATTACCTCTTAGAGTAGTATATTACAGAAAAGTTATCTAAAACCTATAAATTCATAGAAAAATATCATTGATCATCATAGACTTGCTGCCATTTCTAAATGACCTTTAGATATCATGTAGCTAATGGCCCCACTGGGCACATGCTGAAACTGATCTAGAGTACAGGGTTACTTGGGTTTATGTTTCTATATGAAGCAAAACTAGGACAAAATTGTGATACCTTCTGTTCTGGGGAGGGTCTTTCTCTAATATGCAAACTTAATAAACATCTTTTCAGTAAATCTATCTCATACTTTTAAAACGATTTGCTGTATGACAGATTTACATTTATTACTTTTTAATTGCATAATAAGAAAGACAATTTTAGTTGCTCTCTTCCTTAGTTCTGGCCTTCACAAGGAATTTGATCAGAGGAGGAAGAGTTCACTATTTATGACCAAAACAGAGGGACTATGTAGACACATTTAACTCAATGTAAAGTCCTGCCCAACTTTACCATATTGACACATGTACTATTTACCTCCCAGAGCCTCAGTTTCTTCCTTTTTAAAATCATACGTTTCCCATAATTTCTTCAAATTCTGATATTGTCTTGTTCTGAAGCCAGTTAAACCTAAAGAAAATGCAGTTACACCAAAAGCCAGATACAAATACAAAACCATGAAAGCAAACTTAGGCTCTAGTTCCCAGCTCTTCCTCTGTAACTTTTTGAGGGATTACCCCTAGGAAAATCAATGATGGTTAGATATTTTATTCCCAACATCCAGGTCACATAAATCCCTCTGCCAGACATTATCTTTGCTGAGTGGATGGGTTCATTTTGAAAATGGTGTCAAATTTCTTAGCATCTATATTAGTAATGGAATTGCTGCTCATGGAGATGCTAAAACCTAAGGAGGTATTTGATGTTAAATCTAAGATACCTCTGTTTTTAACATTTTAATAGTAAAAGTTGTTTTTGAGATGTACACTTTTCTCACATTATACTTGTCTAATCTGTCTTTTATAAAAGCTTCCATATGATAATAAAGTTTATATTTCCTAACAGATAATTATGTATATAACCTAACTACAGGATAGTTGTTGTTGTTCTTGTTAATCTCTGTTCATTCATTGAGAATTAAGAGAAGAGTCAAGGCTCTGGCCCGATGAACACCAGGATCCTTGCTATGACCTGAGATATTGTTTATACCTATTATATTCCACATCCTCTATCCTTTGCAAACTGGGCCTCGTTTCTTCTACATTTTAAAAGGAATGTCTATCAACGCATTCTCTGTTAATTTTTCTTTCGTATCCAACTGGTCTACCAAAAAAAAAAAAAAAGCTGGCTCAGAGAAGAAACAGAAATTCTGAACAATAAATCATAATTTCTGGAAGGCATAATATGGAGTAAATAGTTAACTTGCAGGAAAATGTTAATTTAACTACGCTAACTGGAGATCTCCCGTGAGTGGTCTCTGAGATTTATATGGATAGTTGGCTTGAGATGTTTACTTTCTAGATCTCATTTCTTTTTATGCTATTACAGAGCAGAGTGGACACGGTTAATGGAGTATTGGCGATCCGTAGTGTGAATCAATCAGATGCCGGAATGTATCAGTGTTTGGCTGAGAATAAGTATGGAGCTATCCATGCGACCGCTGAGCTGAAGATTCTAGGTGTGCACTTTCTCAGCAAATAAACAGGAAAGAAGTTTGGCTTTCTTTTTCTTCCACATTCATACTATAGTGAAGTTTTATGGTGTGAATCTAAAACCCAAGTTACAGCTTGAAAAGAACTGCTATATCTCATTGATATTCCTTCTGCAGTTTCTCCCATCGTGTTTATGTGTGCGAGTTTAGTCTTCATCTTAAATAGCTGATACAATATTTGCTATGACATGGAATAAAATCGTGTAAGAGCATATGTTAATTTTCACAGGAGAAAGCCCTGAGGATATATAAGGGAGTGTTCTTGTTTCCTTTCTTTTGTTGGGTTAAAACACTGTAACCACAGCAGCTTAAGGAAGGAAAGAGGTTATTTGTCTTACAATTCCAGTTCACAGTCCACCAGGGAAGGAACTCAAGCAAGAATTTGAGGCAGAAACTATGGATGGTTGCTTCCTACTGTCTCACACAGGATCATGCTTAGCTAGCTTTCTTAAAAAGCACAGAATAAGATTAGACTGGACCTAGACCCTCCTCCCCCCATACAGATATAGAGGATAGGCAACTTGGTCTTCATACAGATCCCTTACCAAGTAGGGGTGGGGCGGTCTCAGTCATGAACCTTGGTACCTGTTAGTGGGACACTTTATCATAATGGAGCTTCCATGTCGGGGGCCCAGAGCAAGAGGAAACTCTTAGCCCTCATGTGACTGATGAACTGAGGGGGGCTGGTATACGGGCCCCCACACACACTGGAGGAGTAGGATAGGTGAGAGAGGGACGAGAGGGTGGGACTGGGAGGAGAAGAGGGAGCTTGATTTAGATGTAACTTGAATTAATAAATAAACATATTAAAATAAAATAAAATAAAGCACAGAACCACCACCTAGGAATGGTGCCACCCACAGTGAGCTGTGCCCCCTTACATCAATTAGCAATCACAACCATCCCACACACACATGCACAGGGGGAATTTTGGGGGGAATTCCTCAACCAAGTTTTTCCTCTCTGAGGTCCCTAGCTGAGTCAAATGGATAAAGGTAACTAGGATAGAGATCCTAGTATTTGCTCAGTTTCCTATTTCCCTAGAAATGCTAATATTGTCCCAAGTAGTTGCTCATTACCATTGTGTAATTAACACTTCAAAGGAAAACAACTCCAGCATGAATAGCCCCTGTTCATAGGGCATCTGCTTTGGAGACAAAAGCCTTTCTGAGGCGCAAAGGGCAAAGCATAAAAAGCTTCACCTTTGGTAAGAATAGATGCTGGACAGGAGCTTATGTCCACTGAAGAATACTCCTGGAGAGATTTCACTCAGACTTCCCAGAGTCATACTGGAGATATGGGAATACCTGCACCATGTCACTCAGGGATGTTTTCCTAAGCTTTGCTCTGGGATGAGGGCAACACATAGAGAGATAGTTAAGTGATCTTAACACTGTCTTCCCAATGTGTTTTCTACTACTTGCTAACTTCTGTAAGCATAACATTTACAGAAAGATCAATGGTGTCTGGGACCTGGAAAGGTACCATTTACATATAAACTAAATGTAATACATCATAGATACTCAGTCAGTTGTGAATGTTTACAACTGAAATTGCTCTACATTACAAAAAAAATCATAGCTAATAGATACAGGATTTCATCAAAATTCCATCATCTTAACAAATCAAATACTAATGTATTTTCTTGTCAACACATGTTTCAGCATCTCAGAATTGAAAGGCTCATTCAGCCATCACTTACTTCAGAGCTTTCCCAGAAACATTCTCAAACCCTTTTATTCAATAGATATACTTTCAAAAGTATCTGTTATGAAGCAAATCTCCAGGGGGCAACCAAAAATGTTACCTGTAATCTTCCCATAACTTCGTTCACTTGTCTTCAATAATTTGACAGGCCTCAATAGTAATGTATATCACACTTTAGTACTGGCATGCTGTGCATTGTATGGCCTTAACATGAGCATAAATTACCGCTGCAGAGATACACCAGCTAAAATAACCAATCAGGGTGTTATGCAAATGTTCAGCTTGCATAAACAATTCCTCACTCAGAAACTGTAGACTTGTCAAAAGAATCTTAGTATAAATGTGGCAAATCTTAATGAATAATCACACTTAGATGAGTGATTGAGACAAACGCAATGAAATTTTTGAGTTAAAATTTATAAATTCTATTTCCTAAAAAAAAAAAAAATTCTTTGAAATCTGCAGTCAGTTCTTTATATTGCTGAAGTAAAGTGTGGAGGGCTAAATTAAATAAGTTGGGAACTTGAAGACAGAAATTGTCTCCCTTAGAATTTAAATCCATCTCTACACAGAAACCAAAATTGGCTCTCTTGGCTGACCTCCTAGCCAATGTGCAAATGACTCGCAGCCTTTCACAGCTGACCTTGGTAATCATAAATAAAGTGTGTCATTTATTGAAGTATTACTTATTTGTAGCCTCCACATCATTTGGGACCATTCATTCACAGTGGACAGATAATCCCTAAAATCTTTATTAAATAATAAATTAAATTTGTGCTAATAGCATGTAATTTTTTTTGTGTGAAATTTTAAGCGAAATGGGTAGCAGAGAAAAGACTTGAACGTGTGGGTGAATTCACGTTAGTTCTCAGCTTTGCTTCTGATGGAAGTCACTTGTCTTTGCTGTAGCCTCACCTCCCTCTTTTGAGCTGAATCAAGTGAAGAAAACAATCATTGTTACCAAAGACCGGGAAGTCCTGATGGAGTGCAAACCCCAGGGCTCTCCAAAACCAGTCATCTCCTGGAGGAAGGGAGACAAGGCAGTGAGAGCAAACAAAAGGTGAGAACTTTATTCTGCATTTCAATCTCTTTACATCAATTCCTTTTAGCGAGTGTGTGAAGTGATGGGCTTCTTGGAGATCCTTTAGTGCATATATGTCATCATGCTCTATTCTCTCCTACAAGCCTCCCATACTCCCTGACCCCTGCTCTTGAGAGTCCCCTACCTCCCCCAAATAGTTCCTCCCTCTGCTGTTATGAAAATCACATATTTTAGAAATTGCCAGTGACACACATGAAGTATATAAGCATTATAGAGATTATGAGATGTTTCTGAAACTAATTGAAATGTTCTTTTTTTCTATATGTGATCCTAACAAGGTCTGGCTCACTTTAATAATGTCATACAACTTTGCCACAGAGCAAAAATTTTACTACATTTTAAAGGAAAACAGTTGTTTTTGCTTTTCATTTTGGCTTTGCACTACAGTGGCCCACATGTCATCTGTGATGATGTTATGGTTTGTGCTTTTGTTTCATGTTGGTATTTAAATAGTGGGAACATATCCTGGGTCCTCTGCATAGTTATTTTATGATGAAATTTGTGCCATGTGATATTTATGTCAGTGTTTGCTCTTCTGTTTTCAATCATGTTGGTGAAAATAAAATGGGATTATTTTGATGGCAACAGGTGCATGTGAAATGTGTAGAAGAATATTCAGCATATAGACATTTGTCTCTGGAAATCAAGAGGCAAATAAAGGAACATCACAGCAGTAAAAGAGGGGGGTTATGAGAATTAATCCATCCTGTTGTGCTCTGTCTTCTATCTGGGCTAATCTGGCAAGTTCCAAGTTTTGCTGGTCATTATCTAGTGATGTTAGAGGTACTGGCTAAGATGTGATAAAACATATCTATTCTGAAAACATAACAGTGTATATTATTGTATAAGAACCTTTGTGTTTACCTTACCTATAAAAATAAGGAGTTTGCCAAGTTCTGCATAGTTCAGAGGTAAGTAACACTATACCTAAATAAATCAAGTCAGCACTGGATGTCTAGTTGAATAAGCTTTGGAGTACTCTTAAATTTTTGAGAAATTTCCTTACAAGGTGATGTCTCAGCAAGTCTTGATTTAAACAATCTCAGATGAGACTTGCTGCATGATTGGGTTCAAGTGGGGCAGACAGGAAATTCTCGCTTGGATAGGACGATCACACGGGTGTGGAGAGTCAGAATGAGCTTCTTGGTTTGAAAGAGAATGCCTCTGTCTTGTGTATGGGTAAATAACAAACTATTTTATCAGCATTTTCCTTTCGCTGAATCAATTAAATAATGGTTCATTATGGGCACTCTGGAAACAGAGAATCCTAGTAGCTAACGCTTATTAAAATGAGAGAATTTTGTTTTGCTGAAGAGTGAAAATAAATAGCTTATGTTGCTAGGTTATCATGTTTTCTAATGTACTACAACTTTGGAGACATTGTCAGAAGATATAAGCCATTCTATTGTTAATGCATTATTTTGTTCTATGTTTTGAGGCAGCATGCGGACCTTCTCCTATTTATTGCAGATCACCATGTGAATGCTCATCAACTGCTCAGAAATACCACACTGAGAGTTTAAAATTAGGTGGCATCTGTTTTTACCAGAGCGGAGATATTAACAAGAGTAACAGAATTAGGAGGAAACTGCTACAATAATATAAACAAAATCAACTTAATATTTTTAAGAAATTGAAAGGCACAGTTTATGGACTTCCCAGCTGTGTCTGCTCCACTTGCCATATACCCCTAAGTACTCAGATCATGAGATGGCGCTGACCTCAAGCTCAAGTATCCCATTTGCTTTTCAAGAAGGAGACTGAAAAGTAAAATATCTGTGCCTTATTTATTCAAGGAAAAGCAATATTTGACAGCATTCTGTCTTTTCCAGGCTACATATTTAAATCTACAAACTGGCCTTTCTCACAACAAATAGTGACCTTTCCCCCTCTGAGATTGATAGATACAGCCAGGCAGCTCCTGTATTCCCAGTTTCTTGTGAGAGTGGGGCTGGATGATCACAAACTAAAAGTCACCCTCTTGGATGTCTGGTGAATTCAAGGCCAAACTGGGCAGCATATTGAGACCCTGATCACAATGAAATAAAATTAAAATGGAATATGACTGGGACCCTGATCACAGTAAAACAAAACTAAAAAGGAACATGAATGGGAATATGACTCAATTAGGCACAGTGTACATCGTGTATGTAAGGCCCTGTCTAATCCTCAGAACAAAAACAAAGTAGGCATAGTAGCAAAATTATCATTAATGGATGATGAATTACCATACTGGGTCATCACAGTTTCCATGAATGTTTCACTCATTTTATCCTAAAATATACAAGGCAGATGGATTATGAGTCTTAGGAGTCTTTATAGATGTTGTCTGTGTCCTCAGACTCATCCATGTAACATAATGTTTGGACAAATAAGAACTGCTGCTCTGTGAGTCTAATTCAGCATCACTTCTAATGGTGATTGTTGCTTTTAAGCAAGGGGCACTCACAGTTTGTAAATCACTGTCCCACTCTGGGTGGCAGAATGCTACACTTTATGAGAAAAAAATAAAAAACTCAGTTTTGTTGTTCACGCTTCAGTTTGTGGGACTCTACAATAGATCTACTTCTTTTTCAATTTTATAAAACTGGGAGCTAGAGAGATGGCTCAGCAGTTAAGACCACTGGCTGCTCTTGCAGAGGATCCAGGTTTATTTTCCGTGACTCATATCTGTCTATGACTCCTGTTCCATGGGATTTAGTGCCCTCTTCTGGCTTCATCTGGTACCAGGCACATATGTGGTGCTCATACCTACACACAAGCAAAATACTCACACACATAAAATAAAAACAGGTAATTCTTCTTGAAGTAAAATTTTGTTGACTTATGAGAATCAAATGAAATGTTATACAGAAAATAAGGTGACTGGTATATAGCAGGCTAGTATGTAATTAACATATAAGAATTATTAACATATAAGAATTTTGGCTCTCTCCTGAGAGGAGGAGAAAACAAGGAGAGAGAAGGAGGAAAGGAGGAAAGAAGGGACAGGCAGAAGTGGCGATGGCACCACCATTGAATTTTTGGATTTTTGAGTGGTAACAATTTGTCTTATGAATAGTATACATAGATTTCTATGCCTCTAGTATTTCTCTAGTATTTCTAAGAAAAATACATTTTTAAAAAATTGCTATATTTGTGTGTGTGCATGTGTGTGCATGCATGTGTGCATGTGTGTGTGTGTGTGTTGTGTGTGTGTGCATGCATGTGTGTGTGTGTAGATGAGTGGACTTGTGGGAGTTACTTTTCTCATTCTACTCTGGGAGTCCTGGGGGTTGTATTCAGATCATCATATTTGAAAATGCATGTCTTTATATGCTATGCCACTGAGTTATGTTCCAGCTAAAGAAAAGACTTTTAAGTTACTCTGTGATACTAAGGAATTCCTTTTGGGTACCTGTTTGATGTACTTGTTCTTCATCCCAGCCTCCTGCAACCTATCCCTTACTTACTTCTCATTCTCCTTTCCCTAATTCTCCTTCAGGGCCTTGATAAAGTTTCTATGCCAGAGGGCTGAATATTCACTTCTTCATCAGTTCTATAGTCTACATAAAATTAAGTATCATCTGTGGGGAAACACAAGGGGAACTACAGGGGTTTTGGAAATGGCTCAGTTTGGTTTCTTGTTCAAACATGAAGAACTGAGCTCAGATCCCCAGCCTAGCTCCCCAATCATCAAAGCCTGGCTCAGGTGCACACCTTTGACTTCAGTTCTGTAAGACACTGTGGGCAGAGAAAAACAGATTTCTGGAGCTCACTGGTCAAAGAGTCAGGCCAGTTAGTGAGCTCCAGATTCCATCAAAGACCCTGTCTCAACAAGGTGGAAGGCTATTGAGTTATCTCCACATCACGCCTGGTGATCTGAAGTCCGTCCCTCCCCCTCACATAAGGGAAGGAGAGAATGGATCCCTACAAGTTGTCCTCTGGCCTCCACATGCACTTATGCAAACACATTCCCTCACACTTACAAACAAGGCAAATACATAAAAACAAATCCGTTTTAAAAGGTGGAAGATGTTGAAGGATGAAATCTAAGATCAACCTCAGCCACCCCACATGTACATGTGTGTGCATATATGCACACCTGTGTGCACACACAGGCACATGCCACCCCACCCACCCTACCCCTTTCTCCTTTCTATCTCCCTGGCAGTAGGATAGCTCGAGGTTTTAGCACACCCTTCCATCAGCACACAATTACTTACGCTTCTTTATCACTCCTGTCCATTTTCCTTTCGAAATTAGTGACTTGAGGAGTCCTCAGCATGGAGACTGCATGGGGCCCCTCTTCTCAGACAGACTATCACAAGCCTGTTCTGCTCATCAAGTTCCTATTGGATTTCCACTGCACCTCATTATTCCCATTACTTGGCCATTAACTTTTGTTAAAATATAATCATCCAGAAACACTCCAGCAGCGCATACACATTAAATCTTCATTATTGCGTGTTAAACTTTCTTACTTTCTGTGTGAAGCCTGAGCTGAGAGAAGAATACAAGGTTCTGAGTAGAGATGTGCTCTGTGTCCAGATCAGTGACATATGTCCCAGCTGCTATTGGCCATCACAGAAATATCATAGATGTGTACAATTAAAACTTAAAATTATTAAAATTTTAAATTAATTCAAGCATTCTTTTTATTTCTAGGCAAAGAAAGTTTGCAGCTACAAAGATAGTAAATAATAATACAGATGAGTGCTTAAGAAAATTTGAAACAAAAAAATTTTAAATAAGTTATAATATAGAAGGGCACTATCATGGGATAAATGTTCTTTTATGGACCTGGAATTAAAGGAAAGACTTATCCACATTTCTTTGTGCAGTCCTCCCTGCTCTCCAAAGGCGCTTCTTAATGGCCAACTTTTCAACTTTCTCATTTAACACGCACAGAAAATTGCACTTGAAGTACCTATTAGTTGGCTTCTTAAGGGAATTCATGTTGTGTTTATTGGGCAACAATGATCAAGCTCACATACAGACTCATAGACAAATGGGAAAATATACCCTTCATAAAAGCCTACAGGACACTGTTACTGTGGAGGAAGCAGGGTCTTCAGGCTCTTTGTGGGGAAGAAGAGGAATTCATGAGCATAATTAGGGTCCTGTTTCCACCTCCATGCTGTGTTTGTTAATGAACACGCTGTTATGTTGTTTTCTCGATGACATTGTCTTTTATATATTAAGAACATAAAACAATGCAGACCCTAGGTACCTTCTCTCTCATCTTTTGGTGTCAAGAAGTTGTACAATAAGAGTAAATGAGCATTCATTCATCAAGAGTATGTCACCTAGACCCTTTTTAACTTAAAATCTGTGGTTATAGAGGAAATGAAATAACCAAAATGATATTATTTCATCACAAAGAAAATGAGGGTGATATCTGACCCCTCTTGAGTGGTGATTGGCCACTTGTGAGCTGCTGGCAATGTGCAGCGTGTTATCACCCAGAACTCATTCTTCTGTGGCTTCCCAGAAATCAGGAGAAAAGGAAAAGATATCTTATACTTGTTATTGTAGGGTTGTGGGTAGACTTAGAATTAGGGAAAGAAGAACTGCACAAGACTCAACCTTCCTTAGCCACTCTTCAAAATGTTCAGAACAACACCAAAAGCAATAATGAATCATGGTCGTTTTGGGAATGATGATGATAAATACATTCATGGCCATCTATAGGCTTCTATTTTTTATTACATAAGAGTACATAGTTTAATTAAATAAACATGCATAATAATAAGGATCATCCTTTAGGATAAGAGGATTGAAATCAATGAGCATTCACCTCACTCTACATAGGCTACACCACAGGGGTAATCAGACCAGGAGCTATGTGCCCAACTGACTGCAAGATTAATATTGGAGGATGAGGTCTTGAGACACTGAAAAAATAATGAAAAGACCATGCTAGAGCAGTACCTCTTGGCCATAATAAGCAGTGTATTCAGCGGCATTAGCGTTCAAAGACTAACATACATTGAACATGGAGATAAAACAGTAGTATAGACGGTCATAAGTAGTCAGAAAACATGCATGTGTCTGAAGGAATAGGTATAGTATGAGCATAACAAATGTATATGTGTATATGTAGGAAAATCAATAATCATTAGAGCTTCCAGAAGAAAGAGACAGAAATGCACTGAGCCATAGCAATGAAAGCAGAGCCAAACACTGTTAGGAAATATCAGAGGTTAGGAACCCATACTTCCTAGACACATCATAGCACATACACCTTACATGTAACGTACATTACATACATACACTGCCTCACACAGGACATAATCCCACACACATCTGCCACATATAAACCACACACATATGCATACATGCTGCACAGTCCACAGGGACACACACAATTTTACAACATTGATATATGTACATGTATAAGGTATACATATGCATATACACATGTGCATATATATATAATACTGCATTTTTCTTAACCTGTTTTGGTTGAGAATTTGACAATTGCATGGTAAAATTATGTCATACTCTTAGTGTATTTCAAATCATGTAAATTTAAAATGAATTTTATTTTGAGAGAAAGCACATACACATCCATTCTTACAGTAAAAACTAGGAATAGCAAATACTACCACTTGTTTATAGTTGGAAATGTATGAATTAGTAATAATATTTAATCTCCACTTTTATGTTTTTTCTGTATTTTATAAGTTACATATAATTTTTATATTGGTCTATGGAAGAAGAAGATTTAGGAGATATAAGATTTTACAGTAGGAAATGGTTGAAAGTATTTTTTTCTATTTGAAACATTTTTTCTTTATTTTTTATTTCTTCAAGTTACATCTCAATCGCAGTCCCCTCCCTATTCCCCCCTCCAGTCCCACCCTCCCACCCTCAACCCCCCATCCTCTTCCCTTTTTTTTAAGTTTAAGGTATATCTTATCTCCCCCTACAGTTTCCCCTTTCAGTCCAACAAATGGCTCTTACTCTTATGATAATTGATAAAATACAAAACAACAGAGGTAATTAGGCCACAGTTATGAGGGTTATATGGCTTAACGTACATTCTCAATGTCCAGTCCATATGTATTTGGCATCTGACTTTAACGTTCTACTCTCTAACCATCTCCATGAGTTTAAAGTTCTATATCTAACTCAACATTCATACTAACTTGCAACACAATTTTAAAAGCATCTTCTCAGGTCTATAACACTCTCTTGACTCCTAAATAACTCAAAATTTAATTATGAGACTCTAGCTATCTGTTCTTCAACCTCCTCAGAGACCTGAGAGGGATAAATATATATGATTTTATAGGAAGTACAGGGCCTGCAGCTTCCAAAACTAAGAAATGACATACCAGTGGCTGCCTGGACAGTTTCCATTTTCTCTCCATACATTACAGCATCGATCTTCAGTCGTTTGGCCCCGTTTCTCTGACAGACATTGATTGTAGAGCAGGGGTTATGAAGGACTTGCCTACCCTGTCTTGGCAGAGCTAGGCTGTCGACTTGCCTGCTTCCAAGTTTTGTCCGTTTTGAACAGCATTCTGTCTACAGTTGGAGCAAGGGGCTTTTCCTACCAAGAGATAGGCTTGCGACTAATTCAATCATCTCCTACTGTAGATTCTTCAATGCTCATCTTCTACTTGGATTAGAATAGGGGGTGCTGTCAGGAGTTGATATGTCTTGATATAAAAAAATCTAAAGTTACGAAAACATCTTTGAATGCCATATTCTGAAGATCTCTTGAGGTTTTTGAAGAGGCCCTATCTATCTCTTATATTACAATAAGCAGATGTTGCTTGTCTCTTAGCAGCTTTATTTCTGATTAGCTTAGAAAATAACTATGATAGGCTGTCATAGTACCTAACAAAATGACCGGCTTGCATATCTATTAGTTTGCATTTCTAATTATTCTAAACAGTTTATGACAATTAGTAGTAAAAGGCCAAAACATCACATTTCATTTTTTTTCTTTACCTCCTAACCCTTCCATCCCATTTCTCTGGGGTGGGGTGCCCTTATATAACAGTCTCTCATCTCAATTGAGATGTCGTATGAGGGCCAAGAGCCTCCTCATTCATTGGGGGTCTACGAGGCAGTACCACCAGTGAAAAGTGTCTCATTGCCCAGGAGAGAGAACTAAACAACAAACAAACAAATAAGCAGACAAATAGATAAAAAAGAATAAAAAATAGAAAAAAATATAAATATATATATAATAAGTCAAAAAATAAAAATTAAAAAATCAAAAAGGAAGTTTCCTCATCTATGTTCATAGCAGCCTTATTTGTAATAGCTAGAAACTGGAAACAACACAGATGTCCCTCAACCGAAGAATGGGTTAAAAAACTGTGGTACATCTACACAATGGAATATTATTCAGCTATCAGGAACAATGAAATTATGCAATTTTCAGCCAAATGGATGGAACTAGAAAAGCTCATCCTGAGTGAGTTAACCCAGACTCAGAAGGATGCATATGGCATCTATTCACTTATAATAGGATTTTAGCTATATAGTAGAGGATATCACACCAAAAGGTTGAAAGTATTAAGATGACATGTTGCTAATTACATGATTCAAACAATTTAAATAATGTAAATTTGGTCTCAATCTTAGGGCAGAATGTTATTATCAGTATGTCTTGAAACTACATTGCACTGTCATTGTGCTGGAGTAGGACCTTCCCTGCATGATTTTAATACATTGTAACACATGTGTGTTCTTGTATGTTTTTTTGCCTTTTGGACCACACTAATCATTCTCAGCAAGAGTGCAGCCTTACTGAGCAGAAAGAGCTGTCCCTCTCCTGGAAATGTCTAAGCACAAACAACTAAGAGAGTGTATAGACAGTGGGAAGGTCAATGGGTTAACTTAACTTCTAACACTGGTGTTTACTAATGTGCCAAGGAAGAACCCTCCCAGTCAGATACTGGTGTTTAAACACAAAGTGACTAAATGATTTGTTTAAAATTACCAGTCACGAAACAGCTTCCAAGCCAAGTCTGGTGCTGGCCAATAAATCTACACTTTATTATCCAAGAGACCAAAAATGAAAGGAAAACTGCACTTTAACCACATGGAGAAAATAGTAGTTTTCCACCTCTTCCAGCTTTTTAGACATTCCTAGTCATCAACTTCTAGCTGGGTTTGAGCTTACATCCATCCTCCTGCCTCTGCCTTCTGAATACTGAGATTGCGTAACAACCCCTGACTAAAATTCAGGTTATATTTTTGTTATTCTGTCCCCTTGTTGGGGTTAACTCAGGTCTCACACATGCCAGACAAGCATTCTAGTTTATGGATTTAACTCCAATCCTCTTTTCACTTTTCACTTTGAGACACAGTCTCACTTTCTAGCCCAGGCTGGTCTCAAGCTATCTTCTCCCTTAAAGATTCCAGTGCTGGGTTTATAGGCATAAACTGACATAGTCAGAAATCTCTCTTAGCATCTGCTCCATATATGGATTCAGCTTTCTCTTCTAAATTCAAGACTTATTCCATAACCAGTTTTGACAACATACACACACACACACACGGACACACAGACACACGGACACACACAGACACACGGACACACATGGACACAGACACAGACACATTCAGACTTTCTAAATAAAGAACTTTTAGTAACTGTCTGCACATTTTGTGACTGTAACAGTAGGCTGTCTTAGGTTTACAATTGCGTATAAATCATAGAACTGGAGACCACATGCTCTGGGTTGTTTTTTTTTGTTGTTTTTTTTTTTGTTGTTTTTGTTTTGTTTTGTTTTTTTTTTGACAGCTTACTAGATTCTATTCAATGAAAAAGCAGTTGTACAGTTTCTCAATATCATCCTTGAAGAGAAGCTGTGTGCCCTTGCTGATTGTCTCTCCTGTGTCACTTGGTCTAGTATTGTAGTTTTATTGTTCAAATTTGAATTGAAAGTAGCAGGACAAAATCAAAACAAGGAAAACCAGTTCCTTCATGACTGTATCCTGTACACGTAAACCAAAGCATGGCTTTGACTGAGAAAGAAATAACCACTGAATCCTTCTGAAGCCGCGGGTCTCCTCCACTTAGTGCATCTTGTATTAGTAAATCCAGTGTCCACTTAAAAAGAATCTCATGAAAACTCAAATGTGGACAATTTTTCATTTCTTTTCTAACACTCCTGTGAAGGCTTAGTCATGTGTTTACCTTCTAGAAAAGTAATAAAATTTGCTTCTGACTTATTATTATGTTTTCTTATTTTAAAATTCAAATCTATTTCTAACTGATACAATAAAACAGGAAAATTCCTGTTTTGGTGACAGTCATATGATATTCTTATACATGCATATATTACATATTGTTTACATCAGGTTAAAGATCTTTGTTTCCCCAGCTTTTATCAAGTCTTTATATAGAAAGATTTCCTTCTAGCTTTGTAAAATATAAATATATCAACATCATGTACGTTGTCTAAGACACAGCACAACAGAGTTCTTTTTTTTCAGAGTTCTTTTTAAACTTTTTAAAATACATTTTATTTATTTGTTTTGTGTGTGTGCAGAGATGACAGTACAGCCTGCAGGAGTCAGTCTTTTTTTTTTTTTTTTTTCAGCCAAGTGGGTTCTGGAGATCAAGTTGAGATCATTGGGCTTGGCAGAAAGTGTGTTTCCCCACTGAGCCATCTCACTGACTCCAAGAATTCTTATCCCTACCTAACTTCCAGTCTATGAACATACCACACAGAACATACCTGATTTAGTCTACCTACCACTGTTGAACCTCTCTTTATCCCCTTCTCTATCCTATTTTTGCAGCCTTGACAATACCATTTTTCCTCAATTCCTATGAGATCCGTTTCCTACACTACACATACTTTTAGAATATACATACATGTGAGAATATGTCATGCTTTTTGAACCTAATTTTCCTTCCAACAGAAGAAAGGATGCCAAATTACAAAGAAATGGACTAAAGAGCCAGAATTCTATCATACTATTATTTTGAACTTCCCCTACTTGACAATAAACTAGACTATACAGGTGTTGGTGATTGGTACAATAAAAAAAATGTCCATGGCTCTCCTTTTCTTCTGAAAAATTGATCAGAGGACCTGATATTATGCATAAATTACTTGTAAAAATATTATCAATGCCTCTTCCCTAATTTTCCTATTCCTGATCTACCATTTTGCATTTGACCAAAATGCAATGTTTCTAAACTCATTCTACTCCTAGAATGCATAACCTAAAATAAAACAAATGTACTGAGAAACATCATTTGCCCTATATTAAATTATTGAATAAAAATAAGGGAAGGAAAAATGTTCTCATGGCTTCAAATGCTTGTGCTTCAGCAACCCTGTTGATGTAACTTGGTAGTAATGACAAATCTTCAAATATGTGACCTGTAATTACATGCAGAGGACAGAACATCAGAAAGTCTTTAATTGTTTTTTTCCTGGTATGTCCCAAGTTGAAGGTCATAGAAGAGTTTCAGATTCCTCCCCAAAGACCTTCAAACATGTCTTTCTGTTTCTTGTTGTCACCACCAGCCTGTCTCTTATCTCCTTTTTCCCTTAATTGTTAAATATAACAAAACAGGCATCAACTCCCATAGGGAAGTCTCAAGGAAGAACTCGGGCAATTTAAGCTGTAAATGACAGCACAATGAGGCTGCTCCTGTCGTCCTCGAGGCATCTCTAGCTTGCAGCTTTACATCTCTACCTAATTACCAGTTTAGCAAACAGTTCATAAATTCTACTTCTAACTATGGTTCATTTACCCCAGTTACTATAAACAGTTGCACAAGTTGCCTGGCTGTGCACTCCAAGTAGGCACAACTTGAACAATCCATTAATTGCTTAAAAGGCTTTTCTTTTCCAAAAGCCCCCCAGACTACAACTTCCAGCTTAATTTGTCCTTAATACAAACAACAACTAAAATATTTGGGAATTGAAGCATCTAAGTGCATGCTACTGACTGATCCCGCTACCTCCCCAAGTGACTCTTTGCTGAATATAAAATAGCAAGGAAAGAAGGTTCTGAGAGTGTTGAGAAAAAAAAGCATTTTACAGTGAAAATGTTTAGCTACCCCTGAGATTAGTTGCTAATCCCAGTAGTCACTTCCTTTCGGTTTTTGAATAAACCATTCTCTAATCTGACTATGGTTGATTCATAATGGGAATTAGAGGTATGGCTACAAGTCACAGCACAGACATGGTGTTAACCTTGACTTCAGTGAAAGCAACGCACAGATCGTCTTCATAGAAGATAGCTGAACACACCTTACCAGTAGCATGCTTTCTTCTCTTCACATTAAAAAAAAAAAAAACCCTGTTATAAACACACAGTTGATCAAACTGCAGAGAAAAAGCATCAATGAAATGCTCAGTCACCAATGGGATGTTTATATCACCTCCTTCCCAGGGCTCAGAAACAGTTGTAAAAGGGGAGGCAGAATATTGTAAGCGCCAGACATAAAGGAAGACCAGAGTCAAACAGTATCTTCTGAACATGACAGGGCAGCTGTATTCATGGACTCAGAGAAGCAGTGGCTGACTGCACAAGTTCTGTATAAGACCAAGCCAGTCAGTATTCTAGCATGGAGTGAGGAGGGGCTTACTGGCAGCTTTGACAGCTGATGGTGTCTGGGAAAAGAAGAATAAATTTTCTTCAAAAGTGTGGCCCTAAAATCTTATCCACACTCCAAGAGATGGGCCTATCTATGCACATGAGCATATGGTCAGCACAAATTGGACTCTGTGCATCATTAAAAGAAGCAAAAACTTGAAGTTGGGAAAGGGGTGGTGACATAGAGATGTTAATCTGGGAGGAGTTAGGGGAAGTGGAAATCATCAAAATACATTGTATGAAATTCTCAAAGATTTAATTAGATATAAAAACATAAAATTAAGGTATAAATGTACATATATATGTATATACGGATACAATTGTGTATATATGTATGTAGATGTATATGTATTTAGAGATGGTCTAAATACCATATTTTAAGATGGTCTCTGTGTTCTTGGTTATATCTGGAGGGATGAGATTACTAAATTAACTCTGTAACTCTCTCTTCACAAGTACACATAATCAACCTATTTCTTCCTTAATGTGAGAAAACCTTAGGGTAGGTACAATTATATGCAACTTGATTCATTTCAGGTAAAACAGGCCCTTTTTTAGCAAATAATGAAAGTAAGATGCTATTCTAGTTCATATCAAAGTAAATGAAAAAAGGCCTGTCCCAAAGAGGCAATGTTTTGGTTTTTTTAAATGTTTATTTATTACTTCAGGTTACATCTCCATCACAGTACACTCTTTCCACCCCTCCCAGTCCCGGCCTCCCACCCGTTACTCCCTATCCCTTCCATCCCACTCCTCCCAGTGGAGTGTCCCTACATAACAGTCCCTGCCCCAATTCAGCAGTCATATGAGGGCCAAGAGCTCCATCATACACAGGTAACTGTTCCCTTGGGTGCATTGGTTGTAGTATAGTTATCCTGTACTACATGGCTAAAATCCGATTATAAATGAATAGATGCCATGTGCATCCTTCTGAGTCTGGGTTAGCTCATTCAGGATGAGCTTCTCTGGCTCCATTCATTTGGCTGCAAATTGTATGATTTCATTGTTTCTGATGGCTGAGTAGTATTGCATTGTGTAGATATACAACAGTTTGTTTGTTTGTTTTTATCCATTCCTCAGTTGAGGGACATCTAGGTTGTTTCCAGTTTCTAGCTATTACAAATAAGGCTGCTATGAACATAGATGAGGAAACTTCCTTGTGGTTTGATGAGGAATCATTTGGATATATAACCAGAAGTGATATGGCTGGGTCTTGAGGTAGAGCTATTCCAAGTTTTCTAAGATATCACCAGACTGATTTCCATATTGATTGTATAAGCTTACACTCCCACCTGCAACGGAAGAGTGTTCCCCTTTCTCCACAACTTTGCCAGCATGTGCTATCATTTGAGCTTTTAATCTTAGCCATTCTGACAGGTGTGAGATGGAATCTCAGAGTCGTCTTGAGTTGCATTTCTCTGATGATTAAAGATGCTGACCATTTCTTCAAGTGTCTCTCGGCCATTAGGGACTCCTCCTTTGTGAATTCTCTGTTTAGCTCTGTTTCCCATTTTTTGATTGGTTATTTGGTTTCTTGGCATTTAATTTCTTGAATTCTTTGTAAATTTTGCATATTAGCCCTCTGTCAGATGTGGGGTTGGTGAAGATTTTTTCCCTGATCTGTAGGCTGCAATTTTGTTCGAATGACAGTGTCCTTTGCCTTACAGAAGCTTCTCAGTTTCATGAGGTCCCATTAATTGATTGTTGGTCTTAGATCCTGAGCTGTTGGTGTTCTATTCAGGAAGTTGTCACCTGTGCCCATGAGTTCGAGGGTTTTACCCACTTTCTCTTCCAATAGATTTAGTGTGTCTGGCCTTATATTAAGGTCTTTGATCCACTTGGACTTAAGGTGATAAGTAAGGGTCTACTTTCATTCTTTTTCATGTGGACATCCAGTTGGACCAGCACCGATTGTTGAAGATGCTGTCATTTTTCCATTGTATGGTTTTGGCTTCTTTTTTAAAAATTAAGTGACCATAGGTGTGTGGATTCATTTCTGGGTCTTTAATTCGGTTCCAATGATACACTGGTCTGTTTCTATACCAGTACCATGCTGTTTTTATTACTATTGCTCTGTAGTACAACTTGAAATCTGAGATGGTAATGACTCCAGATTTTTTTTTTAAATTGTACAGGATTGATTTAACTATTCTGGGGTTTTGTTATATCATATGAAGTTGAGTACTGCATTTTCCAGGTCTATAAATAATTGTGATGGCATTTTGATAGGAATTGCATTGAATCTGTATATTGTTTTTGGCAGGATGGCCATTTTTATTTTGTTGATCCTACCTATCCATGAGCATGGGAGATCTTTCCATCTTCTGATGTCCTCTTCAATTTCTTTCTTCAAGGATTTGAAGTTCTTATCATACCGGTCTTTCAATTGCTTGGTTAGAGTTACCCCAGTTATTTTATATTGTTTGTGGCTATTGTGAAAGGTGTTGTTTCCCTAAATTCTTTTCAGCCCTCTTATTTGTAGTATAAAGAAGGGCTTCTGATTTTTTGGAATTAATTTTGTATTCAGTCACCATGCTGAAGGTGTTTATCAGCTCTAAGAGTTCTCTGGTGGAATTTTTGGGGTCGCTTATGTATACTATCATATCGTCTACAAATTGGGATAATTTAACTTCTTTGTTTCCAATTTGTATCCCCTTGATCTCCTTTAGTTGTCTTATTGCTCTAGCAAGAACTCCAAGTACTATGTTGAAGAGATATGGCAAAAGTGGGCATCCTTGTCTTGTCCCTGAGTTTAGAGGAAATGCTTTAAGTTTCTCTCCATTTAATTTGATGCTGGTTACTGTCTTGCTGTATATTGCCTTTATTATTTCTAGGTATGGTCCTTGTATGCCCATTCTCTCCAGAACTTTTAGCATGAAGGGGTGTTGGATTTTGTCCAATGCTTTTTCAGTATCTAGTTAGATTATCATGTGGTTTTTTTCTTTCAGCTTGTTTATGTGGTGAATTACATTGATGGATTTTCATATGTTGAACCATCCCTATATTCCTGGGATGAAGCCTACATGATCATGGTGTATAATACTTTTTATGTGTTCTTGGATTCAGTTTGCCAGTATTTTATTAAGTATTTTTGCATCTATGTTTATGAGGGAAATTGGTCTGAAGTTCTCTTTCTTTGTTGGGTCTTTGTGTGGTTTAGGAATCAGGGTGACTGTGACCTCATAGAATGAATTTGGCAGTGTTCCTTCTGATTCTATTTTGTGGAAGAGTTTGAAGAGTAATGATATTAGCTCTTCTTTGAAGGTCTGGTAGAATTCTGTGCTGAAACCATCTGGCCCTGGGCTTTTTTTGGTTGGGAGATTTTTAATGACTGTTTCTATTTCCTTACGGATTATAGGGCTGTTTAATCTGTTAACCTGATCTTGATTTAACTTTGGTAGGTGGAATTTATCAAAAATAGTGTCTATTTCACTTAGGTTTTCAAATTTGGTGGAGTACAGGTTTTTTTTTTTTTTTTTTTTTTTTGGTTTTTCGAGACAGAGTTTCTCTGTTTAACAGCTCTGGCTGTCCTGGACTCGCTTTGTAGACCAGGCTGGCCTCGAACTCGCAAAGATCCGCCTGCCTCTGCCTCCCAAGTGCTGGGATTAAAGGCGTGCGCCACCACCGCCTGGCTTGGAGTACAGGTTTTTAAAGTAAGACCTAAAGATTCTCTGGATTTCCTCATTGTCTGTTGTTATTTCTCCCTTTTCATTTCTGATTTTGTTGATTTGAGTTTTTTCCCTCTGCCTTTTAGTTAATTTGGCTAAGGGTTTGTCTATTTTGTTGATTTTCTCAAAGAACCAACTGTTACTTTCATTGATTCTTTGTATCATTCTTTTTGTTTTTAAGTTGTTGATTTCAGCCCTAAGTTTCATGATTTCCTGCCTTCTGCTCCTCTTGGGAGTGTTTGCTTCTCTTTTTTTTTCCAGTTCTCCCAGTTCAGCTGTTAATTCACTAATAGGAGCTGTCACAATTTTCTTTTTGAAGGCACTTAGTGCTATGAACTTTCCTCGTAGCACAGCTTTCATTGTGTCCCATAGGTTTGGGTATGTTGTGCCATCTTTGTCACTGGATTTTAAGAAGTCTTTGATTTCCTTATTTATTTCTTCCCTGACCCAGTGGTCATTCAGTAGAGAGTTGTTCAGTTTCCATGAATGTGCAGGTTTTCTATTATTTCTGTTGTTGTTGTTGAAGTACAGCTTTATTCCATGGTGGTCTGATAAGATGCAAAGGGTTATTTCAGTTTCTTATATCTGTTGAGGCTTGCTCTGTGTCCAACTATATGGAGGAGATTCCATCTGGTACTGAAAAAAAGGTGTATCCTTTTGGGTTTGGGTGAAAAGTTCTGTAGATATCTGTTAGGTCCATTTGGTTCATGACTTCTCTTAGGTTCATTATTTGTCTATTTGGTTTCTGTGTCAATGACCTTTCCACTATTGTCAGTGGGGTGTTGAAGTCTCCCACTACTAATGTGTGGGGATCAATGTGAGTTTTCAGCTTTAGAGAGTTTCTTTTACAAATGTGGGTGTCCTTGTATTTGGGGCATAGATATTCAGTATTGAAATGTCATCCAAAGAGGCAATGTTAAGTGCTCAGGTATGATATTGGCCTTGAATCCTGTAGAATGGAGTGGAAAAACTGCCTCCACTAAGGCAATGATAAAAATAGCCCCATGTCCTAAGCATAGAGGATGTTAGATGTGCAATACTTTTTTGAAGTCCCTATAATAAGATAATATTCTAGGAAAGATCTAATTGCCCACTTTAACTTAATTTAGTCATAAATAGCCCAGGCTTGTATACACAGATAGTAGCTCAGGCAGAAAGAACATCCAATTCTTTTTTAAGGCCAAACCACCCTCAATCTGCTGAACTACAAAAAACACTGTGAGAGTCCATTGAGTAAAAATAAAATCTGGATAGAAAGCAAGGAAATGGTTTTGGGAAAACTATTTGAAATGATTCTTGAATATAATTTTGACAGAATGTATTTTAGGAAAAGAGTTTAGAATTTGAGAAAGCTGTATCCAGGACACTTTATGAAAATATGTACGATTCAGGTCAAAGCTCATTAAACATAGAAAAGAGAGATAAACTGGATCATTCGAACAGCTGTGGACTGAGGACTGAGGAAGGTAGGCCAGGCTTCTTGTTTACTTGATGTCTCTGAGGTAGATCTGAAAACACTCAATTCATATCTATGAATTCACACAGATTGGGAAACAGAGAAGCAGTTCATTAGAAATCTTAGTCAGTGTGGGGAGAAAAGAAAAATTCAAAATAGGTAAATGTTCTAGCTTTCCCTTACTGTGAGAAAATCAATTTAAAGGAAGGGAAGGTGCCTTGGTTCATGATTTCAAATGCTCATGGTCATCTGGTCTTGGCCTGTGGAGAGGCTGAATAGCATTATGGGAAGCAGTGTATTGGGGAAGCAGTGTATTGGGGAGGCTGCTGACCTCATGGCAGCCAAGAAACACATAGGGGTCTTCGCTGACAGAATATCACTCCCTTCAAATATCCCAGGGATCTACTTCTTCAGAGATGACCTCATTGGCCATCCCCATGGTCCAGTGAGCTGACTCCATCATGGAGTCCTTGATGAGGTCACAGTTCTCATGGTCTGCTCTCCTCCCCTCATAGTACTTCCTGTAAGACCAAGGTCTCATCATGAGAGTCCGCCTCCCACTAATATGAGGGAAAAAAATTACTGTGAGAACAATTTAATTGTCTGTACAGAAAGCCCAAAATAAACCGTGGAAAAAAAACTTTAATTTTTATGGAGTTTGATTACATTTTTAAATACAGAAAGCTAAATTTGCATTTCTATGGAATGAAACAAAAAGACTGAAAAAGTAATTCCTGATGGCATCCACAGGAAGGCTTGTGACTGTGTATGGATGGCAGGGTGGCAGGCTTTTGGGAAATGAGGATGTTTCCATTTCAAATTCTATTTGGAGTTAAAATGCAGTTGAATTTCTCCATGAATGTCGCGTCCCTCTCGACCAGCAAGAACGACGCAACTCGCAAAAGCTCTTCTCAAGCAGTTTATTCAGGTCCCTTGAAAACAGTCTTCCGAATGCCCAGGCAGACCCAACCCACAGGCTAAATACTATATGATCAGCCAATCAAGTAAAGCCACGTGGTGCTATCTTACAGGCCCACATATGCAGAAGCAAGCCAGATCAGCGGTCTTAGCCAAATATGGACTTGTTTACCACCGAGAGCACTCACCATCGGGCTGGTGGAAGGCGGAAACCGGCGCCATCTTTAGGGCGCGGCACGTCGCAGCTCTCTAAAGTTCCCCCTTTTTTATTTTTTCTAAAGTTGGTAGAAGTCCCTAGAAAGGCTATGTAATCCCCATATCTGGGGATCTCACGGTGGGCCTGAGCCTGTAGGAGGGCGGTGCTCAAACTCTTACCCGTCTCTGGGTCAGCCTCCCCACTCGGGACTGCCCTGTCTTAGGTGGCCGAGACTTACCTGTCTACTCCGTCATTGACTTGCCAGAGCCTAATATCCGTGGAACGAATACCTCAGTGGGCAGGGACTATGCTCAGTAAAGATTTAAGGCTTCATGGCAGCGAGCCATGCCTGAGGGGACTGGCCCGCCTCAATGGCGACAAGGGCCTGTATAATCATGGCTGCATTACGCTTCTGTGTGGCTCTCATTTTGTAGATGCACCATAGGCAAACCAGAGAGGCTAGTATCATCAGTATCGCCAAAGAGCCTACGCCCGCCCACTCCTTAAGATGATCCATAGCCGTCTGTATCCAGGAAGTCAAACCAGGAGCCAGGCTCAAATCCACCTGAGTGGAGTTGATGTGGACGATTGTCGCTCTCAGCTCTCTCATCAAATTTTCAAATTCAGCCAACCAATCCTGTAAGAGGAACTTTGACAATTGTCTAGACAGATTAGCAGCCTTTGTAAAATTTTGATACTGCACGGAAGTAACACACAAACCTTGCATTTTCCACTCACACCCCAATTGTGCTAATTGCCAAAGAGAATCAATCTGTTCTTGTATTAAATCTATGCATTGATTAACTATCATAAGACCTCCTTTGAGATGAGAATTCATAGAGGTCTGGGTATCCAATGCCTGTGCTACAGTGGCTGATCTATCTGAATGGTTTCTGGATATGGAGGGGGAGTTGAAGGCGCCGTGGCAACGGCTTTACTTATACCGACCGTCGCCAACGTGGCTGAAGGCGCCGCGGCAACGGCTTCACTTACACCAACTGCCGCCAACGTGTCTTTCTCTTTTACCCTTTTCTTTTCCCTTTTTCTAATAGCAGTCCTCTCCAACTGTTCTATTAGAGCGTGTAGCTCCTCTTCAGAATCCGTGCCCTCTGAGTCTTCAAAATCTCTAAAATCTCTAAGATCGGGATAGAGAGGAACCTTCTTTTTGCTTCCCTTTTCACTGTCTGCCTGCTCAGATCTTTCCCCTTGCAGCAGTTCCAAGGCTGATTCTCCCTCCTTGATTGTGTTACAGCATCTCTGATCTTCTAAACAACTCCTCACCATCTTCCAAATCGGTCTTACTCCATGCTTTAGAGTACCTTGCTCCCAAGCAAAATCCAAGTCCCTGCCTAATTTGTCCCAGCAGGATACCATAAGATTCCCGGACACCGCAAACCACGGAGCCACGGAGTCGCATTCATTCAAAAATCTCTCTAGGGTAGACTTTTAATTTTCAAATTCCTAGCTAAAAGTAGCTCCTGAAGAGCCAGAAAAATTGGATGTGACTCAGACAATCCCGTGATTAAAAATTTACTTTCGGTTCGCAGTTTCCCCGCGAAACTTTACCTTTTGTTCACAATTTCCCGCGAAACTTTACCGTTTGTTTACTATCTCCGCGAAACTTTACCTTTTGTTCCCTATCTCCGCGAAACTTTACCTTGTGTTCGCTATTTCCGTGAAACTTTATTGTCCCAATTTATCCCAGGAACTTACCAGTGCACTGCCCCTGACTGCAGGAGTTCTGAGTCTTTTCTGGTTCCCCGTACAGGCCACCACTTGTCGCGTCCCTCTTGACAAGCAAGAACGACGCAACTCGCAAAAGCTCTTCTCAAGCAGTTTATTCAGGTCCCTTGAAAACAGTCTTCCGAATGCCCGGGCAGACCCAACCCACAGGCTAAATACTATATGAACAGCCAATCAAGTAAAGCCACGTGGTGTTATCTTAGAGGCCCACGTATGCAGAAGCAAGCCAGATCAGCAGTCTTAGCCAAATATGGACTTGTTTACCACCGAGAGCGCTCACCATCAGGCTGGTGGAAGGCGGAAACCGGCGCCATCTTTAGGGTGCGGCATGTCGCAGCTCTCTACACATGAATGCTAACTGCTCGCAGATTTATCATCCTCTAGGTCCCGTATTTCATTACTGGCATCTTTGTCCACCTTTCCCTGACTGAAGCCAGAAAAGCATTTTAAGTGCCATGTTCTCAATGGTCTTTCCAAAAACACCTTTTTATTCTTTTTTTTTAAGATTCCATGTAAAGAAATTTCAAAGACAACAGATAGCTTGCTTTTCAGACTTGCCGTAGCAATTCAGAGACATTGTGTGTCTTCCAGCACCCCACGAAAGTCTGGTGCCACTGGAATGAAATAACAATTAATGTCTAAACAACTCTCCATAGTTACTTCTGTTTCTTAAGGATGTTAAAGATAAATTCTCTCTTCTCTGTATCTCCATTTTTCTGTGTATATGTGTGTGTATATACATGCATGTGTATGTGTTTGTGTGTGTGTGTGTGTCATCTTGTACAAGTAAGCAAAAACAGGGAGAGAAAAGGAATAGGATGTCTGAGTACCAATCTGATTATAGTGCAGTCCATGTTTTTTCTAGAAGCATGGCTTAGCCTGTAAATATTTTTTGGTGTGGTACTTCCTATCCTGTAGCAGGTCACTTAACATATGCATATTTTGAAGATTTAACACTTGTGAGGATTTGTTGTTGTTATTGATTGTTCATTTGTCAGTTTTTGAGAAAAGGATATATTACCCACACAGACCTCAAACGCACTATGCAGATGATGATGACCTGGGGGCTGCTTATCATCATCCTACCTCTACCTGAGATGCTTGTGCCCCCATACCTGGGGTGAAGCCTTCATTAAAACAATTAGTATAATACTCTGGTTGACAACTTTACTTTTAAACTGACAGGTGCACACACAAGCACATCATACACACACACACACACACACACACACACACACACACACACACACACAAAGTGGTTGAAACAGTACTTGAGAAATCTTTGGCCTCTCACTGATATTATTCATACTGGGAAAATAAACCTGTAAAGCAACTTCTCTGTTTGAAAGATGTTTGCCTGAGACTCAGTTTCTTACTCTAGTCAACATTCATTGATAAAATTGTTACTGAAAATAAAGGCTGTACGATTTGATCAGTAACAATAATCAAAATTGTTAGGTTTGATCCACAGCCATACAAAAAGGTGAAGAAGTTGACTCTAGGCTGGAGGAATTCTGAAAGCATCAGATGTGTTGGCTTCACTAACCTGTAGTTATTTTCTTTTTTTTTTTATTAAATACTTTATTTTTTTTTCTTCAAGTTACATCTCAGTAACAAACCCCTCCCTATTCCCCCTTCCTAACCTGCCCTTCCACCCTCTTCCCCCCAGAAGTTTCCCCTTTCAGTCCAACAGATGGTTCCTTCCCTTATAACAGTAAGTATTATACAAAACAATAGATATAAATATGCCACATTTATGACAGTAAATTGGCCCAGTGTACCTTCCCAATGTCCAGTTTATACATATTTGGCCCCTGACTTTAACATTCCACTAACTAACCAACTCCATGAGTTTAAAGGTCTATATGTGACTCAACATTCATACTATCTTGCAACACACTTTTAAGAGTATCTTCTTAGATCTATAACACCCTTTTGATTCCTAAACAGTTCAAAATTTAACTATGAGACTCTAGCTGTCTATTCTTCAACCACCTCAGAGACCTGAGAGGGATAAATATATTTGCTTATATAGGAAGTGCAGGGCCTGCAGCTTCCAAAACTAAGAAAGAACATACCAATGACTGCCTGGACAGTTCCCATTTTCTCTCCATACATTCCAGCATCAATCTTCAGCCTTTGGGTCCTGTTTCTCTGACAGACATTTGTTGTAGAGCAGGGATTATGAAGGACTTACCTACCCTGTCTTGGCAGAGTTAGGCTGTCGACTTCCCTGCTACCAAGTTTTGTCCTTTTTGGACAGCAGTCTGTCTGCAGTTGGTGCAAGGGGTTTTTTCATGCCAAGGGAAAGGCTTGCCACTAATTCAACCATCTTACAGTGGAGGTTCTTCGATGCTTATCTTCTACTTGGAGTAGAATAGGGGGTGCTGTCAGGTGCTGATATGTCTCGATATAAAAAAAAAATCTTGATTTAAGATAACATCTTTGAATGCCATATTCTGCAGATCTCTAGGGGTTTTTGAAGATGCCCTATCCATCTCTTGTATTTAGATAAGCAAATGTTGCTTGTCTCTTAGCAACTTGACTACTGGGTAGTTTAGAGAATATCTGTGATAGACTGTCATAGTAGCTAACAAAGTGACATGTTTGCATGACTAGGAATTTGTCTTAACTATCCTAGACCATTTTAGATGGTTGGTATCAAGAGGTCAGAGCTTCACATTTTATTTTTAAGTATCTCTAGGTATGATACCATTAGGAAGTGTTACCTTTAAATTTGTATCAATATACAAAGATCTATTCAATTGTGGTTAAATATACTCTTAATTATGTATCAATATACCAAGATCAATGCCTATGTAGCCCAATATAATCTTAATATTACGTCCATATGCAAGGGTTAATACCATTGTGGCCAATAGAATCTTAATTTTGTATCAATATACAAAGATCAATACCGATGTAATCCAATACAATCTTATTTTTGCACAATAAACAGTGGTCAATACCACTTTAGCCAAATAAACTAGAAATGCTGCTTTTTAAGGAGAACAGTTTTCAGGCATTTTAGTATAGTCAGGCATGGGCACAAGATGAAAAACCAGGCATGCCTTTAATCCCAGCACTTGGGGGGCAGAGAGGCAGGTTGATCTCTGTGAGTTCAAGGCCAGACTGATCTACAAAGTGAGTCCAGGACAGCCAGGGCTACACAGAGAAACACTGTTTCAAAACAAACAAACAAAAAACAGCAACAAAAAAGAAAAAATAAAAACCTGTGCATCTCTCAATGTTTATCACAGAAATCAAGTATATTATACTAGATACTTTCTAATACTGTGAAATATAATCCTCACTACTTTGAAGGAAAATATTGTAAGACACTGTGAATAGTTATTCTTTGGAAAAGGAAAAGTCTCACACCTGTCAGAATGGCTAAGATCAAAAACTCAAATGACAGCAGATGCTGGCAAGGTTGTGGAGAAAGGAGAACACTCCTCCATTGCTGGTGGGAGTACAAACTTGTACAATCACTATGGAAATCAGTCTGGCTATATCTTAGAAAACTTAGAATAGCCCTACCTCCAGACTCAACCATACCCCTTCTGGGTATCCACCCAAACGACTTCTCACCAAACCACAAGGACATCATCTCATCTATGTTCAATGCAGCCTTATTTGTAATAGCTAGAAACTGGAAACAACCCAGATATCCCTCAACTGACAAATAGATAAAAAAAAAAAATGTGGTACATTTATACAATGGAATACTACTCAGCTATCAGAAACAAGAAAATCATGCAATTTGCAGCCAAATGCAACTAGATAAGCTCATCATGAGTGAGCTAATCCAGACTCAGAAAGATGCACATGGCGTCTACTCACTTATAATTGGATTTTAGCCATATAGTACAGGATAACTATCCTACAACCAACACACCAAAAAGATCAGGAACATAGACTTTGTTACCTATCAATGGTACAATTTGCCCTAGGAGTGCTACCATTAGGCTCCTCATATAACTGTTGAACTGAGAGGGGCTGGTTTGTAGGACCACTCCACATTGGAGGAGTGGGATGGGTGGGAGAGGGAGGAGAGGGTGGGAGGGTGGAACTGGTAGGGGTGGAAAGAGGGCGCTATGATGGAGACGCAACTTGGTGTAATAAATGCACATTATAATTTTAAATGTTGACTTTGAATGCACTAAACAAATAACCAGAACACAAGACATTTTGCACACACCTGGCCTGTTATAATGTGTTGAAATGGGACATCTATTGGTACCCTATCTCACCTCTCCACCTGATTCTGCCTCAATTTGTTGTTATTGCTCATTCTAGTCAATGACCCACAGCAACCTTCACAGAAAGGTCTGTGTTTCTCTTCCCTTCTGTCTGAGGCAAGAGTTCTCACTGTATCTGTGATATGCTCACAGAGTTGACAAGCAGAGGGGCAGGCACGCTCGCAGGAGGCCTCGAATGAAGGGAGCAATGTCTGTCTTGCTTTCATTCAGGCAGGCCATACTTATCAAAATGGAAGGAAATTGGCTTTTAGTGTGCCTGTTTTGCGATTCAGACAACCAACTCTCAGGGATTAATTTATTCAAAGAAGCTAGGTACTGAAACTAAAGGGGGTTGGACAAGCGTGCTCCAGATTCTGTGCTGCTATGGAAACTTGGTCGCAGAGATTCAATGGAAACAGCCAATGTTTAAAGCCAGTGACACCCGTGTCCATTGTACCTCTGCAACCACGAAGAGTCCAGGCAGCTGAACACCTAAGTTTTCAGGACTTTTCTAGAATAGACAACCCAAGCTGAAATTTCTAGGTCGAAAAATATGTCATATCAGTATGGCCAGAGACACAGCACTTGCTTTGCAACTAAAAACAACCTATGACCTTTGTGAGATGTCAGGAAACCCCGAACAGGCCTCTGGAAACAAGTTCATTCTTACATAATAGCACACCTAAAAGTATTTCCTAATTGATCCCAAGAGGCCTGAAGCGGTCATAGGTGCAGGTGCTTAGCGGGGAAGGACTCTTACAGCAAGATGAACAGTCACCCTCCTGAGGCTGAAGTAGAGCTGTATGGAACAAAGAGCCACTTGCCTCATTAGTCTCATTCTGCTGCTTTTCCTCCTCTCTGTTGTTGGTGCAGCCCACCAGGTTTCCACATCCACACCTCTCAGCCCTTCTTCCATCTCCATACACCATCAGCCGTGTTTCCAGACTTCGTCCCAAGCTCAACAAAACAGCAAATAATTATGCTTAAAGGTAAATCTTAATGACATATGGGTTCTTCAAAGGGAAGACATCTAACGTCAACATGTGTCCTACCTGTGCACACGTCTGTATTTATGTGCACCCACATGTACACACATGTTCACATTTATAAACACACAGAACTCCCATCCACTTTTGAACACAAATATGTTGTTTGTGGAAGTAAGAAAGGGAAATATGAATATTCTCCCTCCATCTCTTTCTCTCTTTCTCTCAGTTATTTTGTCATGGGAAAATATTATAAGTTGCCACAATTGTGTATAAAGTGTTTTCTTTATTCAGATGTTATGAGGCTAAATAGATGATTGCCAAAATCACCAAAAATATTCTATCTTGCATTCCAAGGCACAGACCATTGGGGTACCTCCAGAGGACGGTCAACTCTGAAAGCAATTTAAGGACGTTTTGCCTTTGAGCCTGTGGAAAGCATATGAACTAACGCTACAATTCTTTCTGCCTAAGAATAAAAGTTCAAAATAAGTAAATTCACATAATTTAGTAGGTTACAGAGTGGTTTGGAGTCCTTATTTTCCAAACATAGCTTAAATATTAATAGAGTAGACTAATAATAAACTTAAATCGATAAACAGATCCTCAAGACCACTTTCCCTTCACTCCTGCCCTGCACATCTCCTCCATAAATTAGCCCTTTATTTCCTTTATGCCAGGTATCCTGCAGATTCTGAGGAAAATGAAAGCCCCTGGTGTAAAATATAAAAGTTTCTGACAACTGGTTGATAAATTCTTATTTATTAAAAATAATTTTCTATCTTAGCATGAGGTCAATAGACTTAATGAAAAAATTTCACGGCATAAACAATATTGCAACATCCTAATTATGACTTTCCAGCAACCCCCACCACGCACTAGATGATGGAGCGGAAGGCTCATTTCCAGATGTTGTAGTTAGATGTTGTGTTTTAATCTAAACATCACAGTGGTTCTTAAAATTAGGCCAGAGTGAAGTGAAGTATGATATAGGGAGTTATACCAACACCCACTGGGAAGGACTGAATAAAAGCAGACAAAAAGGACTAAATAAAAAACAGACAGTTGGATGGAAGGATGTAACCCTTGTTGGGTAGATATAGGGTTTTTTTCTATAAATTATCACAAAAATATCCATCAACACTTTCTTTGATTACCTTGTGTAGTAAATTGTACAGCTTATAAAGTAAATAAAAATCCTTATTTCCAAGACATAAGCTACTGGCATAGAGGTCCATGTAAGCTGTGATGTAGAGACTTATTTTATATATCTCTAGCCTTTCAGTCACCATATTCACACCACGCTCCACCTGCTTCAGGCTCCTCATTCACACTTGCACTCTACCAGCTTAATTAGAAAAGTAGAACATGAGGTGTACAGAATTTTCTCTATGACTCCTAGAAATCTAAGAAGCGATTCATTCTTAGCATTTAAGGAGATGGGTTTGATGGGTTTACAAAGTAACACTGCTTTATGTGTACGTTCCAGCCAATTTGATATTTTTTAATAACAAGGAAAGATTATTTCCCCTAATACATACTTGTACTGTACTCTGAACTTCCTGGAAGCAAAATGTCCTCAGTGCCCTAATGAGAATATAAGCATAGATATGAGTTTTCTCATTAGATGTTATAAAATGCACTAGAGACAGGAAAGGAACAATTTATAAACCAAATAACAAAAAACAAAGTATTCAATCTAATTTGAAGTCTGTGTTAGAGATTATAATTTTCTAAACTGGGAGAAAAATGTGCCTGATATTTGCTCCAAATAGTACCTTGAAGGGCTTTGTATTTAATTAAATGCCCAATGACAAATTTGATTGCATTTTCAGAACCAGAGATTGATAGGAGCGCAAGGTCAAGGGAGCCATTTACTATGACAACAGTGAAGCATGCGATTGATGCTACTTCAGTCTGGGATGTTTCACTTCAGAATGATTAAACTCTCATAGCATCAATGATACCACTTTATTAGCTTTCAGCATCTGTGCATATGCTCCTGGAAAGGCTGCAGCCCACTGAGTATCACAGGCCATATGAAGCCATATCCTTGGTAGAATATAGTTCGTTACAAAGCTTTTTACAGTGTCAGTGTGAACAATGTGTACACAGGTGGATTTGTAAACACGAACTTCATTGTAACAGAATGCAAGTGTGTGTGTGTGTGTGTGTGTGTGTGTGTGTGTGTGTGTGTGTGTG
>CAJQZJ010031140.1:0-41775 GCA_907164525.1 Lophiomys imhausi
TAAAGTGCTTATTGTTAGATTTTACTGAATTAAAAGCTTAATCTGAGCCCAGTGTTGTGGCACACTCCTTTAATCCCAGCACTTGGGAGGCAGAGGCAGGAGGATCTCTGTGAGTTTGAGGCCAGCCTGGTCTACAAAGAGAGTCCAGGACAGCCAGGGCTATTACACAGAGAAATCCTGTCTGAAAAAACAAAAACAAACAAAGAAACAAACAAAACCACCCTCAATCTGGCTCTAGAGACTGCTCAATGGTTAAATGGCTTGCCACACAAGTTCAAGGTCTTAAGTTCAGATCCCTGGACCCCACATTAAATGCCTCGGAAGCTCGTGGCCTGTCCATAATACCAGTCTCAATAGGGGTAGATGGGGATCCCAAGAGCAAGCTGCCTAGCATGACTAGCCATATTGGTGAACTAGTTTGTTTGAGAAACCCTGCCTCAAAAAGAAGGTGAAGGAGGGACCAAGAAACCAACATTAGCTTTCAGGATTCCATACGCATGCTCACATATGTGCACAGATAAGTTCATACAAAAAGGCACACACACACACACATATATTCTATATATTCATACACATGCACACCACATATATACACAGGGAAAAGGAAAAAAATCAATCATCATAATACCTTTATGCAAATTCTACTTTGAAAAAAATGCTATATTAAACAGGCTCCCCCCACTCCTGAATAGAAGGCTAGTGGGCTGTTGGCTGCCCATTCCTTTATTTGGGAACTGGAGAACAGCTTTTATAAGACAGTCACAGAGAAGAGACATGCCTGGAGAAAACTGGTAAATATGGAAACTGGGAAGGGATAAAAAGTAGCATCCATTGCCACAGAGCTGCTGCTGGGAGAAGATTTGTGGGGGAGAGGGGAATTGAGGTAAGTCAAAGCCCACAAGTCACAGACATTTCCAGTCAATAAAGGTAGTCAGAGTGAGTGGTCAGAACAACATCCCAGAGGACCCTCGAGTGTGTGCCCATGCCAGCTGCTTCTGGCTGCATCCAAACTGTTATCTACTGTTGATGATAGAAAAACAAGGCGTGTGTCTGGGGAAAACGGTCTGTTGTCTGAGAACAGAAAGCCTTTTATTGAGAATTTTAGTACTCAGGAGCAAACATACCACCATAGAAAACTATCCCAAGCCATCTTTTACAACGTTTGGCATCCATTCACTAATGGATGAAGAAATTCTAAATTACTGGGCCAAACAGATACTCCTCCCAAGGTAATGGGCCAAATGAGACCACACACTCATGTGGTACAGATTTTTAAAGCCACTTGGAAATTACTAACAGATATTTAACATGAAAAGTAGAATTCATAATCCTCTGCCTGGAAGTGACCAAGCCTCTTGCCGAAAGCGGCACTGAAAGGCTTCTTTCAAGATTAGCAAGGGGGCTGGTGAGATAACACAGTGATAAAGCCTGAGTTCCACTCCCAAGATCCACATAGTGGAAGAAGACAACCGACAATGACTCCAGCAAGTCATCTGCATGTGTGCAGACGAGAGAGAGAGAGAGAGAGAGAGAGAGAGAGAGAGAGAGAGAGAGGGAGAGAGGGAGGGAGGGAAGGAGGGAGAGAGGGAGGGAAGGAGGGAAGGAGGGAGAGAGGGAGGGAGAGAGAGATCAGCAAGGAAGAGCTGGAATACTGTTCAGATCCTGTGTAGAATATCTGAAACTCAACAAGCCTTGTGAGAAATGCAGAGCACTGTGTAGCTCGCCAAGCCCTACCTGTTGTCAAGGAAGTATTCTATTCTCCGTTATAATGTAGGAAATGTCAATATAATATTGATAGGAATCAATGCAATCCACCAGTTCTAGTTCTCTGAGATCTTCCATGTATCTACAGCCTTAAACCAGAGCCTCTGGGGCCAGTGAGATGGCTCCAGGGGTAAAGATGCTTGTGACCAAACCTGACCACCTGAGTTTCACATGCCAGAAGGAAAGAACAAGCTCCCTTAAGTTGTCCTCTGATCCCCACACACATACTGTTGCAAAGATGCCCCCCCCACACACACACGGGAGGGGAGAAGAGAAAGAATATGAACGTGAAAGAAAATAAATAAATGAACATACTTTTTTAAAAAAGTTTTCAAATAGGGGCTTGGGGGCTGAGGGTATGGCTTGTTGGTACAGCCCCTGTGTAGCATGTACAAGGTCTTGGGTTCATCTCCGGTTCAATCTCCAGTACCACCACAAAAAGGAAAAAGATTGAGCTCTCCAGCAGTTAAAGGGATGTTTACAGAAGTCTGTAATAATATGTGAAATTTTATATAAAGCTAAACGAAAAAGATTTTTAAAAAATTCTTGTGTGTGGAAACAATTCTGTGTGTGGTATGACCTCAACCAGTTAAAAATGTATGGCCACACAACTGAAAGCTAATATTTAAAAACAGTAACTGTGGTTCCTCCAGGGAAGTTAAATTATCAGTACTTTTTGTTTCCTTCTTATATTTGAGTATTTCAAAAGTTATTTTATAATCAAAAAATGAAGTATTAAGAGGTACAATCAAGTGTGTTAAAATGACTAAAAATTACAATCTACCTCTCACCATTACTGATGTGTCTCCTTAAGGTCTGATTTGATTTGCAACAGCTCCTAGCTAGTAGTCACATGAAGCTTTCTTTTGTGTGTCATTTTATTTCCAAGTCATTAGTAATGATGTTAGGAACATCTGATGTAAAATGAATCATGGTGGTAATTTGGAAGACACCACACATATAGAACACATTCTGCCATTTGTCACCCCCTTCACTTATAGCTAGTCATTGGCTCATATCTTCAGTGACTAAATACATAACACAGAGTCAATTCTAATTAATGATGTTCCAAATAAAGTATTGGGACATTTTATCACGTTTTCAAAGACAAGTACATATTTCCTATTCTTCTAATTAAACCTGTGAATTCCTTATTTGTATTTCAAAAAATGACTTTGTGTATAATCAAAGACCATGCTTACAAGGGCAGGAGAGATGGTTCAGTGGTTAAGAATACTTGCGGAGGACCTGGGTTTGACTCCTAGCACCTACATGGTAGCTTACAATTGTCTGTAACTTCACTTTCAGGGGTTCTGGAGCCCTGCTCTGACGCTCACTGACACCAGACACACATGAAACACACACACACACACACACACACACACACAGGCACACAGGCACACGCACACGCACACATGCAGGCAGCACGTACACACACTCCCATGCACAGAAAACATTACTACATATAAAATAAAATTTAAAATCTAATAAAGGACAATGCTTACAGATTCTTCATTTCTGGTCTTTAAAGAAGCATGGCTTCAAAAATGATGACAAACTGTGATCAAATACAGGACTAACTACTACTGTTAGAAGGACCTATTTACCAAGGAATATCCTAATTTTTACGTTACATAGATTTCACAGATATTTTCATTTCTTTAAGAAACATTTCCAATTAACACGATCTTGATTTTGCTTTCTTTTAAAACTCAAGACTGATTTATACTAAAATGGGATTCTAGCTAGGGTTGAGGACAAATTGAATAGATACATTTTTTCTCTTATAAAGTATGTGTACACATATGCATGTGTGCATGTGTACATGCTTATGTCTGTGTGTGTATGTCTTTGGTTACTATCACAATGTATGCAAGTGTGTGTGCCAAGCAGAAGTTGATGTTAAATGTTTTCTAGGGCTTTCCACATTTATTTATTTATTTGTTTGTTTTTTGTTTATTGAGAAAAGGACTCTCCCTGAACCTGCAGTGCATAGATTAGGCAATACTAGCTTACCACCAAGCCTCAGATATCCTTCTGTCTCTGCCTCCCTAGTATTACAGTGCTAGGATTGCTGGGTCATGCCACCAGCTCACAGTCTCTCTTTCTCTCTGTCTCTCTCTGTCTCTCTCTCTCTCTCAAACACACATACTGGGGTCCTTATACTCATAGGACAAGCACTCCACCAACTCAGCCACCTCCTCAGATCCTAATAAATACACATTATATATATAATTGTATGTTTATTTTAAAAATATTTTAGTTGTGTGCTTGTATATTATATGTATATATACATATGAAACCAGAGGCTGGAGGAGGAGGGGAGAGTATTCCTTTAGTGCTCCTACATGTTTTTTTTACTATTATTATTTTGTTTTTCAAGACAGTGTTTCTCTGTGTAGCTCTGGCTCCTCAAACTTGCTTTGTAGACCAGGATGGCCTCGAACTCAGAGATCACCTGCCTCTACCTCCCAAGTGCTGGGATTAAAGGCTTGTGCCACCATTGCCTGGCTACATTTTTTTTAAACAAGGTCTCTCATTGTAGCTGAAGCTTGTTGCTTCGACTAGGCTGGATGGACAGAGAGTTCCCAGGATCTTCCTGTCTTCTCCCTCTAAGGCTGGAGTTATGGATATGTGCAGCCATGCCCAGCTTTTACATGGGTGCTAAGAATTTGAACTTAGTTCCTCTTGACTCTACGGCAAGTGCTCTTTCCCACGAAGCCATCTTCCCAGCACCATAAACGCACTTTAATAAAGACCTTTTTTGTGTGTAACTTCTGGTCTTATGGTCTGTACTTGGCTGTTTTCACATTCATTCATTATTTCATTCATTTAACATTAGTTTAACAGCAAATATGAGGAAGAAGAAGACAGTTCTCCTAAGGCTGTAAATTCTAAGATGCCCAAATTTTAAGCAAATTAGATCCTTACCATATGAGTAAATGGTAAGTGTTTCATCACTCATTTTATAAGTTTTAATTTTTCTGTGCTAAAATATCTCCTCTCTCTTTTTTATCTATAACATTTTAAAAAACACCAAACCACAGAACACATAGCTAAAGAAAACATGAAATCACTAATTTTACACATGTATTTTTCTCAGTTGGCTAGGTTACCTTTTAATTTGGTTTTTATTTTAATTTTTAGACAAGCTCTCATTATGTAGCCAGCTAGCATGGAACTCCCTATGTAGACTTGGGTGGGCTCAAATTCACATCTGCCTCTGCATCATGAGTACTGGAGTTAAAAATGTGCACCACTGTTTTTGGTTTTTGGGGTTTTTTTTGTTTGTTTGTTTGTTTTTAGACATGATCTTATGTAGCCCAGGCTGGTCGTAAACTAGCTACATGGTAGAAGATGGCCTTGAGCTCTACTTGCTAAGTGCTGAGATCATAAGCATTTGACAACAAGCTTGGCTCTGTTACCTTTTAAGGAACATTTTTTAAGGATAAATAGACAAGACAATGTAGCTAGTAAAATATGTCCGTTGATGTCTTTTCTCTTCTTCACTGATTCCATGTCCTTTTCTGTCACAATGGAGAATGTTTGCTTCAATGTTTGCTTGTGTGCTCTCAGTGCAGCAATTCCTCTTTGTGCCTTACACAAAGACTTGCTATAGGCTCCGCACAGGGAAAACACAGTACACATTCATGGAAAACGGTGACAAAAGAGGACAAAGACCAGGAATAGTACTTTTCAAATGAACAATACATTCATTACTTCTGGGCTATTACATTATATGCAATATGATTATGGCAGACGTGTTTTAGGTTGGTCATGCTCCCAAATTTACAGGGATTTTCAGCAAAAGATTTCTACATTCTTACCCCCATAGCACAACAAAGTGAGTTAGTTTATCAGCCCTCAGGACCATCTACTTCTCCTTTATTCCCAACCTCATCATCACGATTCAAGTTATGGGGTTTCTCTTTTCTGCCATTAGTGGAATCAAGGAACAGTCTCAAATTCTTTGAAGTCTAATTTCCTCACAGACATTGCTTAACCAATTCTCTTTGTTATAATGTAAACTTTGTCCATAACTCCTGATATCTAGTTTTTGGTTGAAACTATTTTCATGGGGGCTGGGGAGATGGCTCAGTAGTTTAGAGCACTCATTGCTCTTACATTGGACCCAGGTTCAGTTCCCAGCACCAATATGGTGGCTCACAACTATTCATAACTCCAGTTCCAGGGCATCTGATTTCATCTTCTGACCTCTATGTATAAGAGGTACAAATATGATACACCTACATACATCCAGGTAAAACACTCACAGACATAAAATAAAATATATAAATCTGACTCTTTTAAAAAACCTAAATTTTATTTTCTGCCTTGTGTCATAGCTCCTCAGGATATCTCTGACCTCTTTGTAGTCAACTAAATTCCATGGTAAGATCAACCACCATAAGAGATCATAAAACTGGGGAAGACAAAATTCAAGGTTTGCTTACATACTGCTTTACAGTCCCATGAAGCCATTTTCTTTTTACTATAATACTTTGAAACTTAGTGATCTCTCCAGGATCTAGATGCCTCTCTTAGCCTCTCATTAACTTTTTAAAAACCTCATTTCACCTCTATCCAACTACTTTTCTCCGCTCAGGCATAACAACTTATGACTGAAGGTCACAAAACCCTGTGGTTGTTTGAACTCTTCTTCCTCTGCTTCTAATAATACTTAAATGTAAAGGGGCTAATAGGGCTAGAAGCAAAATTAATTCCTTATAAAATCAGACATGCAAGGTCTGTGAGGCATCTAGCTCTCCCAGTGCAGGAACTAGACAAGGCTAAGCATTATGAACTACTCCAGGACCTAAAACCATGATAGCATCACTTTCTTTAGCATCATCACTTCATTTATTTTCAGCTTGTACTCACAGCCTAGAAAAGTTATGCAGAATTTGCTTCCTGGTGGAAAGTGAAAATAACCCCAACAAAGAAGGCAAAATAAAAAGAACAGACTGAACAGATGCTACCAAAACAAATGGAGCAAAACATATTAAAATCACTGATGAATGAAAATGCTTAGCTAGTGAAAGAATAAGGAAACAAAGTGGTAAAGCCATTCTTACCACCTCTAAGTTCCTCATCTTAAATGAACAAAACAGAAATACAACTTGTATGTGATACACACCTCAGTTTTCTGCCATCACACTCCCAAACTCTGCCTGTTGAATTCCTACAATTAATTGACGTAACACTTCAGAATGATAGGCCTCATGAAATAACTATAAGGATGATCTTTTGATGAAAGGGAACCATTTATGGAAATTCTGGTCCATGCATCGTTGATCAATTGTTACTTTTTAAATTGAATGTGAAGTGCCTATTGGAAATGTAGGAAGGGCTTACTCTGCTTATGCTGCCATTTGTGGCCAGAACACACATTCATTTGGGGATCTGTCTTTCAATATAGAGAGCCTGAGGTAAGGATGAATTTTGCACCAATTAAATGGGCTCTAATGCCACAAAGAAATATAAGACAAGTTGTTGAGTGACAAAAATTTGCAACTTAAATTCTGGGTTTTTTTTTTTAGCATTGAATTTATTTCATCTACTGAACCCCAGTTGGTCAGAATTTTATTTTGCAACTAGTTGAGAATATCAAAAATCATGTTAAATACAAAAGCATGATTATTTCTGTGGTCAGCCAGACATATTCATGACCTTGGATATCAAGAACCAAAAGCAAACACCAACCTCAAGAATATATACTACGCAACAATCATTAGTGTCAGTAAAGAACAAAAGAGGACAAAATATTTGCCAACAATTCTGTCCACCCTATTGAAGAATAGCCATTGGCACATGTAAATAATTCAACAACTATTTTATGAAAGGACTGCTGTTCCTTACTCCTGAGCAATTCTATAGTAGAAGACAAGAGAAAAACCAATCATATAGCTAACTTTTCCCACGAGGAGGAAATCACTCAGAATCAACAAAAGCACCCAGAAGAAAATTTGATCTTCCAAGTAAGGGGGGTAAACTCCATGAAGAGCGGGCATTCAACCAAGCGCTTGCACACTATCACCTTTTTGTTTCTTCAAGGAGTATGGAGGAAAGGGACCTGGTTCTTCTTTCAAGCAATTTGCAATCTTTTGCAGTTGTGCAAACGTTCAGCTGGGTAATGGTGACTTTGAGGCAGAAGACCTTTTCCCCAACTCTTTAACTCCTCAGTTATCAGATGAAAAGAAAATGGTGTCCGTCCCCTTTCATGATGGCAAACAGACACATGTTGAACACCTGCCATTTACTAGGATAGCTGCTATCAAAACCAAAACAAAAGCAGAAAATATGGACAAGTATGGACAAGTGGGGATGCAGAAAAACTAAAAAACTACGTGGATTGCTGGTGAGAATGAAATGTGGTACCACCACTGTGAAAAACAGAATGAAAGTTCCTCAAAACCCTAAAATTAAAATCATCATATGACCCAGCAAATAAATTCATAGAGCCAGAAAGTGGAACGGGGCTTGCTAGTGGTTTAGGGGAGGGTGCTTAATAGATCGACTTTTGCAGACAGCAAAATTCCTGGAGATTAATGATGATGACAGCTCATTATGGTATGAATGTAGTTAATGCCACAGCTGGTTTATAGAACACTCTGGAGTTGTTGGGGTTTTTGTTTTTGTTTTTCTCTGTGTTTGAGAGTTTATCTCTGTAGCCCAGGCTGGTCTGGAACTCACTACATAGACCAAACTTGACTTGAACTTATGGAGATCCTTCCTACCTTAGCCTGTGTAATGCTGGGATTATAGGTGTCTGCTACCACACCCAGTTGTCAAAGCTTTTCCAGGTTTTTTCCCCCACTAAGAAGTTAAACTAAGTGTGAAGGATTACAAAAATCAAATTTTGTATTTCACTGGTAGTTAAGAAACCACATATTCAGGTTATTTTCATTTAAAACAAAATCAAAGTCACGTCAGTCATCAAACCTGGAATATTTTCCTTTCAAAATTCAGCTTAAGGAGCCAGGCGTGGCAAATTTATAATCCCTGAATGCAGGCGGTAGAAAAGAGGGGATCAGGAGTTCAAGATCATCCTCAGCTACATAGTGAATTTCAGGCCAGCTTGGGCTACAAGGAACCCTGCCTCAAAATAAGAAAGAAAAAACAAAAGAATGGAAGAAAGGGAGGGAGGGAGGGAGGGAGGGAGGGAGGGAGGGAGGAAGAATGAGAGTACATATATTAAGGAAATAATTGGGTGAGATGCAAGTACACACACACACACACACACCCCAATACTGGATTTATGTTTGAGACAAGGACTCTGTAGCACAGGCTGGCCTGGAATTATGTAGCCCAGAGTGGTTTTAAATTCATGGAAATTTCCGTGCCTAAGCCTCTTGAGTGCTAGGATTGCAGATGTGAGCTATCATGACTAGCCTAAGAAAACATTCTTAAGTTTTAATATTAAGGGTATGAAAAACTATTAAAGATAGAAGCAATCTAAGCAGTTATCAAGTGGAATTTAATTCAGCAAATGGTATTGCATCCCTCTGATGGCTAAAGACCTTAAAATACCATGTCATTATCTAACAGAAAAAGGTGGGCCATAACACATTAAGTTTTCAAAAAAGCCAGGCAGTGCATCCAGGAGGCAGAGGCAGGTGGATCTCTGTAAGTTCAAGGCCAGCCTGGTCTACAGAGTGAGCTCCAGGATAGACAGGGCTACAGAATAAAACCCTGTCTCAAAAAACCAAACAAAGAAAAACAAAAACAAAAAAAGTTAAGTTTTCAAAACAGTAAATGTGTACTATGCCCCTAGTATTGTAAGAATACTGAAAGGTGTGTCCCACATGCATATTCAGGCTCAGAAAAAAATGTGGCAGAATACATATAAAATGTTAATTATAATTATCCAAATATGAGACTAAGAGGAGGCTGTATTTCTTCATATACTTCAACTATGAGTTACTGTTTTACTATTGTTATTAATACTACAAAGAATAGCTGACATGAGAGAAGCAACAAAACTATTTAGCTTTTGACAGACAAATAGATTCAGGAAGCACTCTTCTTCTACAGTGAGGTATCTTACAGCCCCGGAAAGAAGACAGAAACAGCAGGGCCAGCAGGCTGCCCAGGGTTTCCCATCTCCAGAGCCTTGCCTGAGGGCCAGATAAGCCCCTGAGGGACTGCAGCTGCTCAGTCTTCCCTGTCCATACTTTACAACATACCAGGCCTGGGTCTAAACTTAAAATACTTACTCTGGGTTCTTTACTATAAGTCAGAAGGTATAGAAGGACTAGGATAGAAGAGGACAATGGAGGAGAGGAACCGATGAGAACACAGCACAGTAACACAAATGTATGAGGACGTCAAGAAGAAAACCATTACTTAGTATCCTGATCTAGAAAAGTTAATTAACAATAAGTGAACTTAGAAAAATTACATCTAGAAGACCACCAAATTTCAGATCTCTTTCCCTAGGGGGATCCTCTCAAGTTACTGCAAATGAACTTTATTCTAGTCAATACCTGAAGCCCCCTTCATATATCTGCCTGTCTTCCTAAGACAACAGATGCTGTTAAGAGAGAAAAAAAACTTTCAAGAAATTCTCTTACTCTTAAATAATGTGCTGAAACAACCAGCTTCATTCTTGTCACATTATTTTCCCTCAAAAAAGGTTTCAAAAAAATTTTTAAGTTAAAGCCAATAGAAAAAGATATAAAGGGACATATTTTACAGACTTCCTTCATTTCTTTTTTTTTTTTTTTTTCAGTGAGACACAGGGATAAGGAAGACACACAACAATCATCAGCCTTTACTTATCCTGTGGTTTATTTAGGGAATTTTATTTTGTGTCTGGAAAATAACAGACTTCTGCTTTTAGGTAGACAAATAATGAAAGACTCAGAGAAACATGACCACCTTCTACAAGCTAACTTTTAGAAAAGCAAGTAATACAGGCTTATCTACATATGAGTACACAAATATAAATGCTCAGCCCTACAGAGGTAAGTCTCTTTATCTCGAAAAACAGCAGCACAATGGGCCCCCAGAAATCACTACTCACAGTTTCTCCATCCACAAGGAAAATTCCAAATGTCTGTGACCCCCTAGGGGTAAAATGCCCCACAGCTGGCTTGCTCTGTGGAGAGATTCTTCTCTCCTACACTAACCTGAAAAGCAAGCTAGATTTGTTGACTGCACAAACATCTGTAATTGCTGAACATCTCTGTGACATGGTGTAACAGTTAGTTATTGCTGTGCAAACTGCCCATCTAAATTAATCTCTGCAGTATGAGCACATGAAAACTAAGGCACAAAGAAATTGGAAACATCTGTAAAAATTAATGGCCAAATTAACCAAAGCTGTGGGGTGGGATTGGATGGGGGTGTCAAAAACAGCTAAATAGCTCCAGTGCAACATTTGACTTCAGAAAATCACCCTTACATTTGAAAAGTTCTTTCTGAATACATCAAGAGTGACGCTGCTACACTGTGGGATTCCAGCTAGCCCAAACGTCATTTTAACACACCCGTGTAAATACAGAACAAGTTATGCTACAGAACCCCATAGATAAGATACAGATTAAAAGAAGAAATACCTCTTCTCCCATCATGAAGTCAGCCTCGTCTGAAGTTTGTAAAGGTCCCAGAACTACCCTGAAATCCTCCTACTTACTCCAAACAGCCAAAGGCACAGAGCCTGAGGACTCAGCCTAATCCTGAGTCATACTTGGGACCAAATGAGGAATGGGGAGAACAAAGCCTGCATTTGTTTATGGTTCAGGAAATCAGGGCCTATTCATGGCTTGGGTGGCTTCTCCAGAAGTCCTCCTCCCTCGCCTACATCCCTGCAGTAATGTAGGTTGCCTCCTGGTGCCCAAAGGTGTGACCACTCAGACAAGGAATGCACTGAGAGTATTTATTGGCGGGAGGGAGGGAGGGAGGGAGGGAGGGAGGGAGAGAGAGAGAGAGAGAGAGAGAGAGAGAGTGTGTGTGTGTGTGTGTGTGTGTGTTTATATGCCAAAGGAGAAATAAAAAGCTATCTTTCAACAGATTACATGTCAGGGATATATAAAATATGGTATGTTATAAAAAGTACAAACACTTTTACAGAAAAAAAATTAGTCATACTATACAAAAATTACTCTAAAAATTAAAAAAAGAAAACTAAAGGGAAAACAGCACTGACTTTATGTATATGCTTTCCCTAGGATAAACAGAGTAAGAATGCCATCATGTCATCAGAAATATCCTAATAGTCCAGAATGAAGTATTTAAACAATAATCCTGTTTTCCCCTAAATGATATACCATATGAATTACCATTTTAATGACTTCAAAGCCCACTGATAAAGAGTTCAAAACTCTGGAGCAAGAACAGGAGATAAAAATTGCAATCAGGTCATTCCCAAGCTATATAATCTTGAACAAATTAAATTTTGAACACCTCCATTTCCTTATCTAGAAAATGGGACTAATAGAACAGAGGGTACAGCTCAGCAACAGAACACTTGCCTAGCATGTGCAAGGTTCTGGGTTCAATCCCATGCAACACAGAAATAAGAACTATAAAAGGGTAGTAATAATGGCACAGAAATCTAGGGTTGTGTAGGTGACTAAACCATATACTAAAGACTAAATGCTTACAGAAGAATCTGGAACACAGGAAGTATCATACTAGCCACTACTACAAGCTCAAGACAACTTCACAAATCAACAGTATCTTCTTCTTCCATGTTTCTTGTATTCTCAGACCTTGATGTCCTGTTCAGTTATGAACCATGGTTAATATTTGGGTCTTTTAATTAAGCTAACTTAAAAACAATATATTCTATACTTATTAACTGCCTGCACTGTGGTCAATGCCACGGTAGCTTTAAATAAGATGTCTCAGTCCTCAAGAAATGTATAATCTGAGTACATATGACACAAATCTGTTTATATATGACATACATAAAACAAATGCGGGAGACATCACTAGGTGTGAGAGACAAATGTGATGCAAGTGCTAGGGAATTAGCATTTGGAATTCAGAACACAGATAAGAAATCACCTTATCAAAACCTAATTAGGATGAGAGAGAACAGATGAAATTGCTCAGAGGAATTTCAATTCATTTATTTAGACACCCTTCCCTCAATGAAATACAACATAACTCCCAGGCTCTTTATGTACAGGATTTACAGAGTGACTTCTTCCAAAAGGGTCTAGAGTAGAAAGAAGATAAAACATGACAATGAAACTTCCCAGGGGACAAAATTGCCTAACCTCACCTCAGTCAAGGTGACCAAGATCAACATTGAAAATGAGACGTTATTTTGATAACAGCACTCCTTGATATATGGGTAACATGAATAAGCCTCCATCATGAGAAAACCTTCAGATAAATGCCAATTTAAGAACATTCTACAAAACTCGAAATTGCCACGGTTACCAAAACACAAGGAATCTAAGGAGTCAGAGTGACTAAATATAGTGCAGTATCCTGAATGACATCCTAGAACTAAAGAAAAAGGACAATGGATTAAAAACTAAGGGCACTTGAATAAAGTTTTGCCTTTAATTAATAATCACATAGTAACATTGGCTCATGTATTGCAACAGATACAATATGAATCTAAGCTGTTAACAATAGTGAAAGCTCTGATGGGGCGTGTAGAACTTCTAGTATTACTTTACCCCCTTTCTGTAAACTTAAAATTATTCCAAATGAAGAGCTAATTTAAAAATTAGGATTTTAGCTATATAGTACAGGATATCTATACTATAACCAACGTACCAAAGGGAACATGGGCATAGACTTTTTATTTTTATTTATTTATTTTTTTGTTTGTTTGTTTTTTAGTTTTCTCTCCCTGGCAATGAGACACTTTTCACTGGTGGTGCTGCCTTGTAGGCCCCCAGTGTATGAGGAGGCTCTTGGCCCTCATATGACTGCTGAACTGGGGCGAGGGACTGTTATGTAGGGACATTCCACTCCACAGGAGTGGGATGGAAGGGTTAGGGGGTAGAGGGTGGGAAGGCGGGGCTGGGAAGGGGGGAACGAGGACAATATGATGGAGATGTAACCTGAAGCAACAAATAAATTTATTTATTAGAAAAAATTAATTAGAAGACCAACAATTTAAAAGTTGAGCATAGTAGCATAAGCCCATAAAATGGGGAGTTCAAGGCCATCTACAGCTTCATAGTGAGTACAAGGTCATGTTGGGTTACATGAGACACAGTCTCAAATAATCCAAATAAATAAATAAATACTAATTAGGACAGGTATGCATAGCACCACACACCTATAGTCTCAGCATTTGGACAGTGAAGCAGGAGGATTACAGGAGTTCAAGGTTAGTCTGGATTACATAGTAACTTTGAATCCAGCCTGGGCAACACGAGAGCCTATTTCAAAAGAAAAAAAAAACTAATTGGGAAGATAAATTTTTTGAATATCCATGCATATATAAATGAAATGCATAGGTATTATTAATACATATACACAATTATGTACATGTATACACAAATGCAAATGTATTTAAACAATGTCCTCCTAACTTAATTTTTTTTTCTCTACGGCTAGTTCATCTATGAACAAAGACAATATAATGCTGACTCTTGGCTTTTTGCTTCCCAAAACACACAGAACAATTTTCCTTGAAAGAAAATTTGGCTCTTCTGTCAGTTCTGATGCCAACCAAGGCAATGACTGCCTGGCTTAAAGAGTGTGTGTGAGGTGGGCCCATCTGCCCCTTTCCAGGAGCTACTAGAAGTCCCTGGGGCCTGGCCAATTAGTCATCAGCCACAGAACCCTGGGCTGGCAACTCTCCCAGCTACTTCCCCCTCAATCTCTAGTCCATGTTCTCAGGCACCTCTCTAGTTATCTCTCTAAAGTGCAAACCATGCTGCTGCACAGTTGAACTCCTCTACCAATGCGCCTCTCCACTCAGAGAAAGGATAGCCTATAACCAAAGTGGTAAAGTCCTGTGGAAAGAGGTATCACTCTCTTCCAGCTACCAATAGCACTGTCACCACCTGATGGTCACTGAGCTCCAGCCCAATTTCCTATTTGTCCCTTCAAATGTGTTCCTGACCCATACACATCCTGACAGTACCATGACTTTCTGTCATCTTTGAACACTCTGCTCAGTTACCACTTTCCTTGAAGACATCTTTGGATATCCCCTTTCTTTTCAGCATCCCAGGAAATTTCCTTCCACTTGATTCTCACTCATACTGTGGACATAATTCTGCTAGTCCTTGTTTCTGCCTTACACAGACCTTTATATATACAAGTTTGTCAGATCAAGAGACAATCTATGCAGGCACAGTGGCATATGCCTGTAATCCCAGAACTTTGAAGGCAGAAACAAGGATTAAGAGCTCATTTTCATCTCCACCTATACAGTGGGTTAAAATTCAGCCTTGAGTCCATGATATCCTGTCTCAAACAAAACATAAATAAAAGGTTCTGGTATAATCCATGGTATCAGATGAGAAGTCTAGAAAAAAAATGACTGAGCCAAGGTATGACTTGGGAAAGAAATACTAAATTAAAGAAGTGTTATTCCAAGTTTTCTAAGATATCGCCAGACTGACCTCCATAGTGGTTGCACAAGCCTGCACTCCCACCAGCAATGGAGGAGGGTTCCCCTTTCTCCACACCCTCGCCAGCATGTGCTGTCATTTGAGCTTTTGATCTTAGCCATTCTGACAGGTGTGAGATGGAATCTCAGAGTCGTCTTGAGTTGCATTTCTCTGATGATTAAGGATGTTGAGCATTTCTTCAAGTGTCTCTCAGCCATTAGGGATTCCTCCTTTGTGAATTCTCTATTTAGCTCTGTCCCCCATTTTTTGATTGGATTATTTGGTTTCTTGGCATTTAATTTCAGTCTGGCAATATCTTAGAAAACTTGGAATAGCTTTGCCTCGGGACCTAGCCATACCACTTCTGGATATACATCCAAATGATTCCTCACCAAATCACAAGGATGTTTCCTCATCTATGTTCATAGCAGCCTTATTTGTAATAGCTAGAAACTGGAAGCAACCCAGATGTTGCTCAACGGAAGAATAGGTTAAAAACCTGTGGTACATCTACACAATGGAATACTACTCAGCTATCAGAAACAAGGAAATCATGCAATTTGCAGCCAAATGGATGGAACTAGAGAAGCTCACCCCAAGTGAGCTAACCCAGACTCAGAAGGATGCACATGGCATCTATTCACTTATAATCGGATTTTAGCCATATAGTGTATGATAACTATACTACAACCAATGAACAAAAGGGAACAGGAACATAGACTTTGTTTCCTGTCAGTGAGACACTTTGCCCTAGTGGTGCTGCCTTGTAGGCCCCCAGTGTATGAGGAGGCTCTTGGCCCTCATCTGACTGCTGAACTGGGGCGGGGGACTGATATGTAGGGACACTCCACTCCAGAGGAGTGGGATGGAAGGGGTGGGGGTAGAGGGTGGGAGGGTGGGACTGGGAGGGGTGGAAAGAGGACACTATGATGGAGATAAAATTTGAAGTAATAAATAAATTTAAAAATAAAAATAAAGAAAAAAAGTGTTAAAGTAATCCAATTAACTAGATCTGACCTACCTGACTCCTAATCACTAATCATCCAGGAAAACAAACAAGCAAAAATGTTCTGCACTTAACATGTAAATACAGCATCTATGCCAATGTTTCCCAAACTTCCTGATGCTGCGATCCTTTAATGCAGTTCCTCCTGTTGTGGTGACCCCACACAAGTAGAAAATTGTTTTCATTGCTACTTCATAACTGTAATTTTGCTATTGTTATGAATCATAAATATCTGATATGCAAGATATCTGAAATGGTACCCCAAAGTGGCCATAACCCACAGGTTGAGAACCACTGATCTATATATACCACCAAGCTAATCTCTTTTGATGTGGATTGCCACACATTCATTTATTTACAGAGAAATCTTAGAATGCCACTGATGATCTGTACAAGAAATCTGATGCTTCTTTAAATGAGCAAGTGAAGGAATTAATGAATAAATGGAAAAGGCAATTTTCAGCTAGACCATAAGCACCACAGAAATACAATCAGTTTTCCTTTATAATTTTAACTGGATTAAGACAAAACACAGTCTTCACTCATCTAGTCCACAAACATTTACGGTAGACCAATGATGCATAGTAGTTTTAACAATTATTTCAAGGAATTGTAAATACAATAGTAACTAATGCAGACAACATCCCAAATTGTGGCATTTATTTTCTAGTGGCTGACATTTAAGACTTGGCAATATGAAACAAACTGTTGCCACAAATATAGGTAAAATTGAGTCTACATCTTGGAGTTTCAAATCTCCCATAATCAAAAGTTAAAGAAATTCGGGCTGGAGAGATGGCTCAATAGATAAGTGTTTGCCATGAAAATATGAGGACTTCCTAGCATTCAGGTAGAAATAGGCACAGCAGGGTGAATCTATAATCCTGATGCTGGGGAGGTAGAAGCAGATAGATTCCTGGAACTCATTGGCCAGCCAGTCTAGCCAAACTGATGAGCTTCAGGTACAGTGAGAGACCTGTTCCAAAACACAAGGTGGAGATCAGGCAAGGAAGCACATGGGAAGCAGAGGCAAGATCTCTCTGAGTTGGGAGCCAGCCTGGTCTATATAGTGAGTTCCAAACCAGCCAGGGATACACAGTGAGACTCTGCTTTAAAATAAGATGGAGAATGACTGAGGAAGACATATGATGTCAACCTCTGGCATATGAATTTACACACTACATGAAAACACACACTCTCTCAAAGCAATGGTCCTAGAAAAGGTATTGGTATTTATAACTGTTCCTTTCTGGTAAAAAGAACCTTAATTAAGTGATTATTATATGACAAGCACTTTTCTAATCATTGTACATATTACTTAAACCTCACAATATCCCTGAGTGACAGATCATCTTGTTATTCTAATTTTAAAAATGAGAAACAAAAAGCACTGAGTGACTAACTTCCCTGCCAAGGAAGCAGAGTTGGGATTTGAAACTATCTTATCTGGCCTGACTGTTTTATAACTATTGATATTCCTAAAAATACAGCATTTTTTTGGTGTTTTGAGATGGGATTTTACAGCCTTGAAGTGGCTTCAAACTCACTATGTAGCTGAGGGGGATTTTAAACTGTGTATGTGGCCTCCACCTCCAAGTATTCAACCCTGTGGTAGCACACTTGGTTTATTCAGTGCTGAGGATCAAACCCTAGGCTTTCTGCATGCTGGAAATGCACTCTACCAACTGAGCTCTATCCCCAGTTCTGAGAAATACAATTGCAAGAGCTTCTGAGAATGTAAATCTTGGTAATGATCTGGCTGCAGTTAAATATTTCTTAGAAAATACACAAGGCTGAGTGTTTCACAAAGTACATGTCAAGCATACATAAATAACAGAAAGCATCCAACCTGTCAAGAAGCTAAAAACCCTATAATACTGTTTCCTATTTCCTACCAACCCTTTCCCCTCCTTTTCCTAGACAAGGAAACATGGATACAATGGGAATTAATAAACTGAAGTCTAAAAGTCCCATATGCTTCATTTAACCACTGAGCATCATAATACCATCTGCTCTGTGAAAGCAATTACCTTAAGATGTCATATAATCTTATCTTTCCCTTCAACTGAGGAACATTCAAGAGTATAAGTCTTAGATGGGTTTTAAAAAATGTTATCCAGTTGTGTTTTATTAGTCAAAGAATATATTAGCTTTGGGGGCTCACCAGGGCTTATTTCCCTTCAAAGGATTGGAGATTATGGTAGTTTGAATGAAAACAGCCCTTATAGGCTCATAAAATTGAATACTTGGTCCCCAGTTGGTGAAACTATTTGGGAAGGATTAGGAGGTGTGGCCTTGTTGGAAGGGGGTTTATCACTGAGATAGGCTTTGAGGTTTCAAAACCTCACACCATTTTCAGTTAGCAAGCTCTGCCTCTTGCTTGAGGATCAAAATGTAAACTCTCAGCTACTGCACCAGCACCATGGTTGCCTGATTGCTGCTATGCTCCCTACCATGATGGTCATGGATTTTTCCCTCTAAACTTTAAGTCCTAAATAAACTCTTTCTTCTGTAAGTTGACTTGGTTGTTGTGTCTTATCACAACAATACAAAAGTAACTAACAAGCATAAAGATTTATTATTTAAATTTTTATCTAGAGAGATTGAGAGATAGTTGGAGAGAGAGAGAGATGGAGAAAGAGAGAGAGAAAGAATAGTATGTATGCAAGTGCAAGTGCCACAGTATTGTATAGAGGAGGTCAGAGATAGCTTGCAGTAGTCAGTTTTCTTTTACCCTTTGGGTCCTAGGGATCAAACTTAAGCCACTACACTTGGTAGCACATATTTGCAACAGAGATCATTACTTTGTTTGTGTGCTTGAGATATGGTCTTGTTATGTAGCAATGGATAGCTTAGAAATTATATAGACCAAGCTGGCCTTGAATTCACAGTGCTCCCCCACCTCTGCCTCTAGTGTGCTGAGATTACTGGCATGTAACACCTTATCTAGCTAAGACTGCTGCCTGATACTTATATGGTTTAATTCTACTATAAAGGTTAATGAATTTTTACTAGGATGGATAAAAAAGACTACCAGAAATAGGAACGAAAATATTAAAATTCTCTTAACTGCAATTTGGCTGATTGAAACAATTGATTTGCAATTTCTATTTACATATAATTTAAATTTTAATTCTCAGCCACAAACAAATATTTCAGTGTTGATAGCATAAAGGTACTAATTTGAGTGACTGTGATTCTATAAATGAGATTCAAGCTGATAGGAGCTGAAAAAGAGATTGCTACAAATAAAAACTAGTAGAAAATTAAAACAACAACAATAGTCATTCAAGAAAGATGTCAGAAGTCACTAATAGAAATCAACTAAACCAGGAAGGCATGGGAGAAGAGGTTCTTGAAAGGTTTCTCTTTAAGAAACACTGTATACTCCAACCTGTCAAACCGGAATACTTCAAGATATCTTTCCAATTAGGCTAAAATGATTGGCTCCCAGATGATTCGGGGAACAGAGACTAGTCATGACTATACAGTCCAAACATGAAATAAGTTGGCACCAAAAGAAAAGACTATTCTGTGTAAAAAAAAAAAAAAAAAAAAAAAAAAAAGCCATAACAAGTTAGGTCCTGGGCCTCACCCAAACACCTACAACTCACCTACAAGTATATCACATCTGCCACTCCTTTATCAGGAACCAGAAGAAGATGTATGAGTGGCGAAAATGCCCATGCAGAATCCCGGGAATCAGACTCGGAAGACCAGAGATCTAACTTTATTGTGTAATGTATAAATCTTCATATGATTGAAGGGCCAATCAGACCATCACATGCTAGCCTCAAGTACCAATAGCAATCAATCAGGTTGGTGTAACTATAAAGAAATGTGGGGGGCAAGGTCAACTCAGGATACTTCCCTAACGAAGAGGGAAGCAGTCATTATCCCAGCCTAGGGTCCATTTTGAGACTTCACCAGTGGGCTAGGACTCCCTAGTAGATTAACATTGTGTGCTGTGGATCAGGATGATTCAAGGAGCCATAGGAGCCGCTGAAGCCTCACTTGCCATTCCCTGTGGGCCTCCATAAGGCTTATCTTGACATGTCCCACACCTAAGCATTTAGTGCACAGTGATCAGCCAAGTTACTCACAAACAAGTGCTCTAAACTGCTGAGTCATCTTGTCAGGTCCTACTGGCATATTAACACTTGTATTGGAGCTTGTTTTGTTTGTTTGTTTGTTTGTTTGTTTTGTGTAAGGAGCCTGTAAGCAGCTGTCAGCCACAGCCCAGCTGAGGCCCAGCTGTAGGAGATAGATAAGAAGATAGTGAGTGCTGCCATATGCGGGTGACATAGAGATATGTTAATTAAGCTGAAATGAAAGTATAAGAAACCAAAGGAGACAAGCAGTAAGCGGCGATCAGTCTTGTCACTGACGTCCTGCCTCTGTCTCTATCTTAGGTCTATGCCCCTTCCTCAGACCTTGTGCTGAGACCTCTCTCTCTATCCCTTGCCCATTCACTCAGGCCTTGAACTGAGACTAGAAATGGGGCTTTGCTCCGAACATCGACGCAGGGAAGCAGGAGAGCCAAGGTCTTCGGACAGGTCATATGATGTGTGATGTGGGAATATTAATATAATTATAGGATGTGGTGGTTATATGCTGTTCTAGCTTTAATGACCATTAAGTGTTTCTGTTTGATGCAGCTATCCTGATCCTATAGAAGTTGAAATATTCCATCTAGTATAAGTTGTTAATAATAAATATCATAAAGACCAGCCTGCCTAATTGTATTCCATTTGACCTTATTGGGTGGCGAGTGCCGTCACCTGGTCACACGACTCCCTTCCACAGAGAAGGAGGTGTCGGGATTTGGATGACCAAACCGCGCTCTCGACATTTTGAGACAGGGTTTCTCTGTGGAACAGAGCCCTAGCTGTCCTGGACTTGATTTGTAGACCAGACTGGCCTCAAACTCACAGACATTCACCTGCCTCTGCCTCCCGAGTGCTGGGATTATAGGCATGAGCCACCACACCCATTTTACAAGCTTAATTTAAATGGAAGCATTTCCTAAAAAGGTTCCTTTCCTATAATCTCTACTAAATGGAGTTTCTAACATACACAAAAATTAAACATATATTGAACTGTGAATGTATCACATGCTTTCAATAACTATTAGCTCATGGGGTAAATGCCTATAATCCCAGTATTTGAAAGGCACAGCCAAGAGGATCAGAAGTTCAAGGTCATCCTTGGCTACAAATAATTTGAATTCAGGGCTAGAGAGATCGCTCAGTGGCTAAGAGCACTGGCTGCTCTTCCAAAGAACCCAGGTTCAAATCCCAGCACCCACATGACAGTTCACAGCTGTCTGTAATTGCCAGGCATGGTGTCACATGCCTTTAATCCCAGCACTTGGGAGGCAGAGGCAGGTGGATCTCTGTGAGTTCAAGGCTAGCCTGGTCTACAAAGTGAGTCCAGGACAGCCAGGGATACACAGAGAAACCCTGTCTCAAAAAACAAAACAAAACAAAATCAAATTTAGCCTTATCTACATGAAATACTACTTCACAATACACACACACACACACACACACACACACACAACTCATTGCTAATCTTGTCTGTTCTACATCATTTCATCTGTAAATATTTCAGTTAAATGGAACATTATCCAAATTGTTCACAGATATATCTATTGTGTACTATTAAAGCCATGTCAGTAGTGTAAGTATCCTTATAAGATATTAGGGTCCCTCCTTAATAGCGTAGTAAGAGAAGCAAAAATAACAATAGTCACTGTTTTTTGTTAGGCTGGTTAGTTTGCTGTTTTGAGACATAGTCTCTATATAGCCCAAGCTGGCTGGAACTGGCTAAGTTTATCAGGTTGGCCTTGAATTTTCAATTATCCTGCCTCAGTCTCCTAAGTGCCATGATTAAGGTGCATGGCATAAAGCCTGGCTTCACCATTTCTTTTTTCAGGGTTGGTAAACGACTATTATACAGCACCTCCTCTGACATGTCATCTAACCATGAGCTTTGAATGTTACATATTAAACAGATGTACAGGGGCTTGGGAGATGGCTCAGTTGGTAAAATGTCTGCCTTGCAAGCATGAGGACTGAGTTCAGTTATCTGGTGCCACTTAAAATTCATACATTGTAGCAAACAGCTGTGACCCCAGCACTGGGAGGCAGAGACAGACAGACACATACATGACACTTACAGGCCAGTCAAACTGGCCAACAAGTGAGCTTTAGGTTTAGTGAGGAAACGCTATGGAGAAATATACTGTAGAGAGATCAAAAGAAACACCCAGCATTGACTTCTGGCCTCCATGTGTACACACGCCCATACCCATGCCCACACTCACACAAACACAAAAATACACCACACCATACACACACACACACACACAGAAAGAAAGAGAGAGAATTATTACTGATCCACAGAATTGGGTCTTAATACTTTATAAAGCTGAATGGAATTTATAAATATGGTACTTGAAGTTATCAATGATTATTGGATTCCTTCTTTCCTTATACAAATGATCAAATCAGCCATGTCAGAAGATCAACTATCGCACCCTAAGTGGGAGACATGTTTGGCTTCACATACAAAATTCTGTCATGCAAGATCCAATTTGTGCTTCTGCAAAATCAAAGCAGCGAGCCTCATTTTAAAGGGAAACTTTCTTTTATAAACATAAATATTGAATACAAAACTACCTCAAAAGTGAAAAGATCCAGGTTGTACATTAATAAAACAGTATCACACTCATCAACTCTCAAGCCAGATTGTGTAATAACATAATGGCTCCATAAATCTATGCAACTACCCATTGCACCAACAACAGGGAGTAGAGATTTAAATCATTTCAGATGTTGAAAATGTTGCCTGCAGGCAGTCAAGCAAGCTAGGAAGTTTATGTTTGCTCCCAAGGCTTCACACTGGGTTAAGAAAACTTCTAGCACATGGTTTCACTCTGTGAGAAATAAGAAATCAGGACACACACATACACCCATACACACCCATACACACACACACACACACACACACACCCTTCACAGTACATAAAGTTATTATTTTATGTCATTACTACCATTGCACTAACTCTATTTCACACAGAAACGTTTAACCACACAACTGTTTTATTTTCAATTATGTACCTGCTCTAATTGCTCCACCCAGCTCCCTCATTCTACATACGCCTGAAATATCCAAAGTACCATGTTAAGACATTTTAAAACATTATACCTTCCACAAGTACTTATGTTCCATGTACACAGTGTGCAACAGTGAGAAGAAACAAAGAGCCCTATTAGAGTGATGAGATACAGACAGACAGATGGTAGACATAGTTAGGCAGAGGTGATGGAGTTACCTGATCAATTGGTCAGACACAACCTCAAGGGGGAAAAGGGAAAGAGAGATAGCACTACCTTTTTCTGAGATGGGAAAAGTTGTGGGAGAAGTTGTTGGGGCTTGGATAAACTGACAGTAATTAGAATCTCTAGATGGAAATGATAGCGAGGCATCCCATTCTTGGAAGAAATGTGCTAGGACATAAGCTTGGGAGTAGGTGGCATGAAGGCACACGCACCTATAGTCTTAGCACCTGTGGGGCTGAGGCAGTTGCTTGAGCTCAGGAGTTCAAAGGTCACACAGTGAGATCTCATCTCAAGAATAAACACAGAGGGGCAAGGGAAATATCTCAGCAGGTAACATTTTCCATACAAGCAAGAGGATTGGAGTTCAGAACCCCAGAACCATTATAAAAGTTGCATGGGCATGGCTACTCTCCTGTAATTCTAGCTTCAGAATGCCGAGACGGGATCTCCAGAGCATGCCGAGTGTTGAGATCTGCTATATCTTTAAGCTCTGAGTTTGACTGGTAAACCCTGACTCAATGAATATGGTGGAGAGAAAATAGTTAAATTCCTGACATCAACATTAGGTTTCTCCACATGTACAGTTGTCAACACACACACACAGAGAGAGAGAGAGAGAGAGAGAGAGAGAGAGAGAGAAAGAAAGAGAGAAAAAGGATTATGTTAGACATTAATATCACTATTAATAACTCAATATGTTAATGTCAGCTAAAACAAATATTATTAATAACAATAAGTCACACATATACATATGCCACCTTGATTGAGTCTATAGTGTATTCTTTTCAAATACTTGAATAAAATGGAGAAAAACTCCATCCATCATTCCTTTTCAAGATGGGTACTCACTTTTTTGTGGCTACTTTATAGAATCTGAATGTGGCCATAGAAAACAAAACTGTGATTACAAGTTCAGACACTAACAACATAGTTTTCAGATCATAGGCAACATCACATATTGATAATTGAAAAAGAAAAACTGGTTCAGGGACACTTCAACAAAGGAAGAGTTTAAGTGAAGTATGTACCAATTTCTTCCTCTGTGCCTTTTCTCTAAAGGAGTAAATGTCCAAAGTGTCCTCCACTCCGTAAAAGCTATTTCCAATGCTTGGTGGCACTAGGGAAGGTTGCTAGGGGCTGAGTGGATAGTGCAGGTCTACAGGTGAAGATGCTGATGCAACCTTTAAAATTTGACCTCACTGAGTAATGAAAACTGCAAGCCAATGATAGACAAGAATTAGAAATGTTGCCAGTGCCCTATCCCAAACCTGCTGGCACAAGCATCAAAGCAAAAAAAAAAAAAAAAAAAAAAAAAAAAATCTTAACACTAAATCAAATTAACAAACATTTCTTAAGCACAGCACGAGTGTAGCTTATTATAACTTGGAAAATTCCACAGTATTTATCAACTCCTAAGGAAGGCTATGATGCATAGAAGTGTACCACAGTAGATGTCAGCAGTAGCCACAGAGCTATGGCTCTGGGTGTGTTGCCACAGCAACCGCATACTCAGCAGCAACATGCTGTCTGCTTCTCACCAGCCCAGAACCAGAAGCATAAGAAAACAGCTAGCTTCCTGATGGGAGAAACCCAAGGAGTCAGAACACAAGCTGTCTCCATCATTTGCTTACACACTCACAGGACACTTCCTTTCAGCAGTCTGAAATTGTCTCTACCTAACTCTTTGAAGAAAAATCCAAACAATTGCTTTTCTCCACTATATAAACACACGAGTACAAAGCACTAGAGAGAGATTTGGGGGTATCTGAAGTCTGTCAGGGTCATATATTTAGCTGGGTCCAAGTATGAGGGGGCTTATCTGGAAGGGAGATGGAGAAGTGTTGAACCATTTGAAAATTCATCCCTAGAAAAATTATATATATCCTGAATGTCCTCCGAGGTTCTGTGTATTAGACCTGATCCCCACAGTAGTACCATCAGGTCTCATATCTCAAAGGTTCTACAATCTCCTCAGGAGGATTGGAATCCTTAGGTCACTCACTGACCATGTGCCCTTAAAAGAGATTATAGGATTCCAATCCTCCCTCCTCTCTGCAATCCAGCTCATGAAGTAAGCCATTTTGTCCTACCACAGACTCAAGTTAATTATCTCAAGCCATATTTTGTTATACTTATTAAAAGTTGACCGGCATAAGAGACTGGTAAGAAATAAGCAGCAGGAAGCCATACCTACAGAGAAGAGAAACTCAAAGGAGGGATGGCAAACAGCGAGCCAGGAAGGCATTGATCAGAGGCATCAGAAACCTTGGAGGTCAAAGCCCACAGCCTACTTTCAAACATTCCCCACTACAATGAAATCAAACAGAAATGTCAGGCATACCTTTTCTACCGGCAGGAAGTCATTTTCTACTTCAATCGACCTTGGTCTTAGTGTAATTGGCTTGTCTTTGAAAATGTCTCCAAACCCCACTCCTTTAACTTTCTTGGGCTGGATGGCTGCAGTTGCCACTGTCCCGTTGGCACCTTCTGACTTGGTACTGCTTGAGTCACCTCCATCACTCTCGGAGCCTGTGGTTTCTCTTAAGCCTGTCAAGAGTGGGGATGAGGAGAGAAATCAGCCAGAGACCACGATAAAGAATTTCACAGCTGGCCAGATGCCATCTCTCCAAAATGTGACTGGCTTCTGTACTCAGGGTGTCGAGTATGCTGACTCAGGCTGTCTCTGAGTTTTGTTTGGTCTTCCTACCCCCAGACTTTAATTTTAAGCAGTGAATCAAAATAACTTTTCAGAAACTCTAATTTCAGGCCAATCTCTTTGTATATGTGACATTTCACATGCTTTAGCCAAAGCTTAGTTCTAATCCAAAATGTTTACCCATGGCTTATGTAATACCAACCATCTCTGCCCATACCTGATCTTCCCACTCAGTCAGTACCACATATTGTACCTCTCAACTCCTTGACTCATGTCAATTAGCAATTAGCAATGCAAGTAACATTTCCTAAAGGAAAGCTGTAAAGCTAAAAGTGATTTAAACAAATCAGCAATAAAACTACACAAAATTATGACTGCCAAATACTTAAATCTCTTTGGATGGTTTCACAAGAAATAAATGTATGTAGGAATGTTCCTCTAAGAAAGCATTAAACACAACTACATTAAAACAGTGTTTCCTAGCAAGATGGTGGTGTTTGTTAATGATAGGAAGAAAACTGGGAGCTGGAGAGATGGATCAGTAGTTAAGAGCACTGATTGCTCTTCCACAGGTCACGAGTTCAATTCCCAGCAACCACATGGTGGCTCACAACCATCTGTAATAGGATCTTATGCCCTCTTCTGGTGTACATGAAGACAGAGTACTCATATATACATAAAATAAATAAGCAAATATTTAAAAAAGAAAAGAAAACTGCCTTCCCACAGGCCAGTGGAATCCCAACGCGATGGTTCTTCCTCCTGCCTCTAACAACACTATCTTACCAAAGCTGAATCTTTCCCCAACAAAAACACTGGGAACACAACACGTTACCTTTAACCTCTTGTGCTGTATGTTGGGAGGCATAAAAGACTTAACAGTAGGACAATGTCAACATTGACCTCCCCAGATGCTTTGTCTCTCTGCTCTGTCCACACTCATGCTTCGAAAAGGAAGAGCCTATTTGAGTCTAGTTAATTTCAGGGTATACATTCTTCCTTTGGTGGTCAGGACTTAATTATGACAGCAAAAGGCAAAGTTCAAAGGATATTTTATGGAATAGTAAGTTTGGTCACTGAACCATATCTCTAAGGTTCTAGATGTATAAGATAGCTTCTGACCATTTACTCTGTATCTCCTGATCATAACAATGCCGTTAAGGTGAAAGAATGCCATCAAATTCTTTTGCTAGTGGCCAATTTGCTTCCTGTGGTCACCTAGTCCATAGGAACAATACACCAAATAATTTTTCATACAATATCATAAAATGTTGAAGTCATTTAAATTAGGAAGTCTCAGAGTAGGGAGAAATTGTTAAATGCAAACAAGGTAAAATATAGAAAGGTTATTACAGATTGCTAACAACTTTCAGAATAATGCCTTAGAACACTGGTTTGCTGTGTTTCTGTCATTTTCCATAAAGCATTTCTAAGTCAAAAGGGTGGTGGGGGAGAAGATCACTGCTGTATATTTTAAATTAACTAAAGCACAGCATTTGTGAGCAGAAACAGAGGACAGAATAAGGAGGGGGCCTGCTGTACTTTACAGGGCTGGATTGGAGTATGCAAACATAGCAAACCCCCTGGATTAGCTATGCATTCATGTGTTTATCTGTTTGTTGTTTCTGGGAATATCCATTCTGGAGATAATAATTTTTGAGTCTAAATATTGTGTCATTTCCCCTTTAACATGTTCTTATTTTGCCGTATGGATTCTTTCTATGTGATGAATGGCTTGCATATTCTTTTCATGTTTGGAAAGAACCATGAAGGGTGAGATAAAGAAACAGTAGAAATAAACCACATCACCTACCGTCACCATCACCTCCCACCACTACCACCACCATCACCATCACCACCACTTCCACCACCTCCACCAGAAGGCAGCAGGGCAAACGGATTAGAGCGTATCTGTTTTAGTTCTTCAGAAAGAGGAATTCGGGGGGTTCTTCTGTAGTTCATCATTAGCTACAGCCATAATCTGGTCTCCACTACCATTCTAATTTCACCAAGTTTTCACTTGTAGAGATTTACAGCCTTCAGGCTTATCATAATAACTTTATATTAGTCATTGTAAGAAATAATCTATTACACAGGGAATATAGTCTATTACACAGTTACTCAGCCATATAAGCATGGTCTGGGAAGGAAACACACGGCAGATTTTTCTTCCAGAAATTCTGGCAGTCTGGTTCTATCTTTTTTTTAAAGAATGTAAATTATATGGCTAAATATTTGCATTGATGTAATAACTCAAAAATCTAGTTCTTTCCCTTTGGAAGGGAAGAAAGGTGACTTCATTTTCATGTATGCTGGGTAGTCTGTCTTTGAGCTACTTGTGCCTATTATGAATATCTTCTCATAAAATGTCCCCATATCATACTCAGAATGTTAGATGGCACTCTCAAGCAGTTCAACCTACCAAGTGGAATGTAGTCTAGGGCCAGTTAATGAAGGGAACATTGCTGGTTCATGATGAGATAGTGTACAAAAAGTTATGAAGGTTTGGAAATGACTTTAGCATTCTGACATTATGCACTGGTGTGACTTCCAGACATGTGGCCAGGGCAGGACATGGAGGTGAACAAGATCAGCTCTCTCCATTGAGCACAAGAAGCACAATGCATGCTAAGTCATATGCAGTGGAATTGTGCCTCTGTTCAAAGTGGAATAGAAAGAAAAATACCTTCCCTTCAACCATTTGAGGAGAGTTCTGATGCTTATGTCTGAACCTCTTTCATCATATGTGTGCATATAATTCATGGATATGAGTATACATCCACCACAGTGGATGTTCTTCCCTCCAGATGAAAACAGAATGAAGCCTCGTAAAACTTGCTTCTGCCAGTCCTGTGGCTGTCTACTGTGGTGCCATTTACACTAGCTTCAGCACTCATTGGTCCTTGATTGTTTTTAATTTGGCACATACATGTGTAGTGCTCATGATGTAGCAGGAACTATTCTAAGGGCATCATGAAATTAATTTATACATCTCGTTTCTTCAACTTTTGGCAGCCTTATCTTACAACACAAAAGGCTGCAATGGATCCTGCCAAAAGAACTCTGCCGTGTGGTGATTAGCTGGATGAGCGAAGCAAAAACACTGCATCTGGCATGGACTTCCATGCCCAAATCTTTCTTTGAACCACACAAATGACAAATGACCCACTTGACAAAAGCAGTAACTAGGAGAGGTTTTTGTTTCCACCAGGAAGCCATCTCCCACTGCCATGAGAAAGGCTACTGCTTCCTTCTCTGCACACATGGTTCACACAGACATGTCACACATGAGAGAGGCAGAAAGCGAACAAGACAGCGCCAGGAGCTGGTGGTAAGAGTGCTCTCATAGCACACACCAAGGACATGACACTTATTATAGGCAAATAAGCCCATGTCCTTGGTTGAGAAACTCACACAGACACTTGGCAAAAGCACAAGCATCTCAGGGAAAGCGCAGCTGCATCAAAACCCACAGGCGCCCAGATCTTATCTTTATGATTGCCTCCTGCTGTTAAGGTCACTCACTGTAATAGCGTCTGTGGCCCTCCGTCTTTCCCGGTGCAGCTCGGTACAGAACTGTCCCTTCAAAGGTAGTCTTTCCTGACAGTGAATGAGAGAAGAGAAGGGGAGAGAAGAACAAGAGAGGGGACAGAGGGGAGCAAATGATGGCAAAAGAAGGAAGAGGAAGAATCTTTAACTGAACTTGTCTTCAGTGAGTCCGCTGCAAGAGCTTCATCCATGCAATTAATTAAAGACCATTAGGCAGAGTTTAAGAATGTTACAGAATGAGCCCAAAGTCCCCATGTAAACAGCATGGCAAGAATTACCCAGCTTTGGTGCTTGCCTCTAAAATGACTGACATGTATGTTATGCCCAGTTAAAACCTGGAAGCTATTTCACATTTTAACTTAAGAGTAGGAAAACCTCAATTAATCAGAAAGAATCCAATTCATAGGATTATTCCGTTAACTCAACTGGCCAAGCACACTCTTCTCTTTGGAGAAGGTGACTTACATAAAACAAATCTGGCCCCTTCTGCCTCTGTCATTTATTCCTAGAGCCCCACATAGTAAAAGCTGATATTCAAGCTCCAATATTCTAAACAAGGCATGGAATCCTCCTCAGAAAATTTGTTGGGCAAGAGGTGTGGCTCAGCAGTACATTACTTGCTAAGCACACATAAGGTCCTAGGTTCGACCCGTACATCACAACATGAGTAAACAGATTTGTCAATTCTAAGTACCTTCAAGCAAGGCTGACATTAACAAACTATAGAGGAGGTTTTACCAATGAGATTTGAAACAAATAGTGCCACCCATACCAACATGAGGGGATGCTTCAGTTTAGTACCAAGGATATCAGAAAAACCCATTTCTTGAAAAATTGAGGTTTTGCTATGTCAATAACGAGTCTGTACTTAACCATTGAGGACATGGGACTCATCCAGCTTCAAATATCATATTTTTGATACAATATCATAGGACTGAACATGTAGCTAAAGCCCAAATATCACTGGATCATAAGAGCATAGATGTACATATTGCTCCAATTTAAGTATACACATACCCACCCACCTTCCCAACACACACACACACACACACACACACACACACACACACACACCACAGACAATATCACAAGATGGTAAAGTGACTCAAAAAGCAATCTTAATAAGTATATTATTAAAAGAAATACATTCTTTTATAGCTCATGAGTTGAATGTTCAAACTGGGAGTCAGGCTTATACTTTCATAGTAAGTTGAGAGGTGCAAAGTGAGAGTTATGTTTAGAAACAGTCAGTGGAACTGAAAGGGAAAGAGTAACTTCTCTCACTTCTTACAATCTCTCCACCATCAGAATAGGAACCCCAACAGGGTCAGCTCTCAAGCCTTGTCAATTCCAATACATGACACCAATTGTGAATGATCAGATCACTCTAAATGGATGAAGTATTGCCATTCCCATGTGTTACCAGAATGGTAACATGCCCTGATTTGGAAATCTGTCCTTGTGAGCATATGTGTTAGAGCCAAATAGAGCAAAATGTTAGGCACTCGAGTCACTGCTTATGTGTGGGCCCAAAGGTTATGTGTAAGCAACCTCAGATCCTCAGAAAGCTGAGGCAGGAGGATACTAGAGATCAGCTTGGACCCTTGAGTTCCAGGCCTTGGAATACAAAGTAAGACCATGTCTCAAAAGAAAACCCACTGTCTATGTAAGAACAATCTAAGGAAGCAACAGAGTTTTGCAAACATGTTTCTTAGACTCACTGCTTTTGAGGACCTCCATGCCAAAAGCAGAGCAAGGAAGCAGCTGGTTTTTATCTGAGCATATTTGTACTCCATGGATGTCACCATTCCTCCTAAAGCCCAGCTGTTGGTGTGGGAACAGGGCATCTACAAATGAATAGCAGTAGTCTTCTCTGTGTCAGCAAAAAGGAGGCATAAGAGAAAAAAGTCAATATTCCAGTGGTGTTGCTGAGTACAGCAGAGCTTTCGTGTGCTCTGCCACAGGAGAAAGTCTGAAAATCCCAGTGGGAGACAGACCATTGTCCTGATGTCTGTACTGTATGTCAAGCCCATCTGCAAAGTCCCCCTGCCCACTGGCAGCAAGGCCATCAGAGAGGTAGCATGGGCTAGGGCCGGGTAAAAACTCACAGGTACTTACTTGTGTGAGGATCAAGAGACAGGCAACCAGAAAGCTCATGCATATGAGCAGTCTTTACCTTGCGTGTGGCTGCAGGGGGGAGGGGGAAGATACTCTACTATGTCCACTAAATATTAGTTCTTGAAGGCAAAAACACTATAAAGGGGAAGATTTTTTTATTTAGGCACAAAACCATATGCTTATGTTAGCATCTAACTTTGCCTAAAATTCTGTTTTATCTATTGGTTAACTGCTCCTCACTGCCAACAGAATACAAAAAAAACAATGCCACTGAATACTAAAAGAAAAAGGTCTAGTTATACCATACAATGGAGTTTTTAAAAATATGCTGAGATCATGGAAGTAGTTTGCCACACTTTCTTAGAAGCCCTCTTATATTTGTCTTAGCTTGACGTGTCACTAAAGTACCACAATCTAAACCTTTTAAAAAAGAAATTGAGAAAATGAGAGCATCAATTCATATAGAAAATTACAGTTACAAACAAAAATACAATTGTTTCCCTCAAAAGATTATGGGAAATAATTGAAAATGTTCCCTGTAGCTATAGGGTTACTTTTTTGAGTCAGGGTCTCATGTGTCTCAGGCTGGCCTTATACTATCTATGTAGCCTAGGATAGCCTTGAATTTCTGATGTTCCTGTCTTCACCCTCTAAACACTGTGATTACAGTGCTGTGCCAACATATGTAACTTATTCAGTGCTAGGGATTAAGTCCAGGGCTTCATGCTTGCTTACCAAACATTCTAAAACACTCAGCTACATCTCCAGTCTAAAGATTAAAAAAAAAGAATAGTTTTACAATAATTATTTGAAATTAAGTAATATTTAAAATGTTAAAAATAGATTCATATATATTTTAAATATGAGGTAAATTGGACCATACTCACATACAAAATTTGCTGTCACTAATTCCAAATAAATCCTACAGAGTCAGGATAATAAGTGATTATAACAGTTGCTAATTAGCTCCATTTCACATTATTTAGTCAATGGGAACATGTGTACAATCATAAATAAAAAGACAATTAATCAACATGTATGATTGTGGTAAGAATAAACTCAACTTTAGTCAAATTTGAAATTCGCCAGATGTTGCATGAGAAGTTGATCTGTTTGTGTAATGGAAGTGATGCCAGAATATGTGTGGAAAGCCTGCATGTCATTTTGGTCCCCTAATGCATAAGCCAGGGCACAGCTGATATGTAATTACACTGAGCAATAGTGTTGTGACCTGAAATTTCCTGTCTACCCCTTCTATCTTAAGATTTCGTCCACACTGTTGATGCAAACATTTCTATGTTTTGTTTTTGAACAACTGAATCTATTAAACACCTTTTGTGTGTGTTTATTAAAGTGATATGTGGGAGCCCTTTTAATTCTTTTTTTTTTTTTTTAAATCTTATTAGGTACCACTCTGTAAGCCCTGTCTGACCACATCTGACTGATAATCAATGAGGGCTAAGTTTAAAATGAAAGACAATCAGACCTTATGAGTCTCCAAGTAGAGCATTTGGTACCAACTAAGAAGATGTAAAACACACACACACACACACACACACAAAATCTTAATATACTCATGTCCCTAGATCTAATTATCAATTTATAGAAATGGAGATGAACCTATCACAAGCCAGACAATGAGAAACTAATGGAATAACAAACTTAGCTTCTTTAGCAAATAGACTGCACAGAAGGAGGACCTATAGAGGAGAATAGATTCAGAGAAATTTGAGACATCTCAATTCATCACTATGTATGTACCTTATTAGAGAAAGGTGAACACTGAGCACATGTTTAATTATTTAAGGAATCACTGCAAATTTTGTGTGCATCTAGTAATGGTACTTTATGAAACCCTTTTATTGATAAACATTGGAATATTTATGGGTGAAATTATACAATACCTAGGATTTTCTTTAAGGAAAAAAAATGGAGTGGGAATGTGTAGGGCCATCAATAAATTAGCCACAGGCTGAGAATTGATCACCTATGTGACAGATACATGTGGATTCATTATACTAGTCTTACTTTTACCTATGTTTGAAATCATCTATAACCAAGAATTTATAAAAATCTTTTTGAAAAACTATATCTAAGTTGTCACAAGTTCCAAGGATGGTTAAAAAAAAAATGCTTTCAAATTTAAATATGCAGAATTTTTCTGCTACTACTCAACCATGGACTGACCCATCTGATTCTGTCCTTGACAGAGCCAGACTGCCCTGAACAAGGATATATGAACCAAATGCCATATGCAAAAATGCATGAAAAGCAAGTTCTAGCAGTTTTTACCTGTCATTCACAATTAAATTACCTCTTTGGGTTAATAAAGGGCTGATTAAGAATTTATTAAACACCTACTGTGTGACAAATAGTCAGTCAATGGCATACTTCTTTTTAAGTACAATGCCAATGCTTCCTCTATCAGAATCATCTATTAATATACAGATTTTATAACTTCAAGTATTACTTGCAAACTATACAAATAAGAATGCAAATATTCTAAGGGAGGAGTGTCTGTGTCCATGTGTGAAGCAAAGATGTATAGGAATTCATTAGACACAATGTTCTTTTCATACTAAGTTACAGATTTTGGCTATGTGACAAAGAAAACCCTCATCCTAATTTCTGATAGTTCTTAAAATGATATTTATATTATATCACTGTAATCTCCAAAAATTACCAATATGGTACAAAGATTAGGATTTAACTTAGCCCCAGAGTCATGTATTAATTCAGCAATCACTGTGGAAAATGGATTGCTGTTTACGAAGAATATTAAGTGGGCTGATCAAACAAAGACTCTGATTAAGTACATTTTGGCTCATACTAGAGACAAAACTAGAAGCTCTTTGGACACTAACTATATTTTGTATCTTTCAACTATAGGACAAAAACAAATACGCAGTTTATTGTAATTATAGGAGATGTAATCACTGGGGGGAAGTGTGTGAAGAATACATGGATCCTCCCTGCATAGTTCATGTTTATTTTTACAACTTCCTATGGATCTTCATTACTTCAAAACAAGAAAGTTTTTTTTTTTTTCTCAACAAAAGTAAGGCATATCCAAAGTCCTACCACTATTCTCTGGTGAATAGAATGTGAGGAGAATAAAGCAGACTATTGTAAAACCCAAAGGTCGTACTTGGATGCATCCTATCATATACATAATCTCTGCACCAATGTGATCTGGTTATCTACACATTTTAGCATAATTATATGTTGAAGCAAATCATGAGTGTAGACAAGAACTGAAAACTCTACCACAACACCGAGAGATGCTATTTCTCTCTTTCAGGGCATGGTTTCAATTCACAATGCAACAAAGATATTACTCTCACATCTACTCTTCTATGAAGCACTTTTGACCACTACTATCCCACATCACCATGGGGCAGGCCTCTCTGCCTTTGTGCCCCACTCTTACTCAAATGTCAGCTCCTAGGGAACTTTCCTGAGCTTCTGGGGATACGTGTGCCTCCTTTCTTCAAGGTGAGTTGACTGAGGGCAAGGTCCCTATCTACATTTCATTCGTCTCTGACCTTGAAGGCATCAGGCAACATCTTAATATCAACAGGAGCTCAACAGAGAATTAATGAAGAACAGAAGAAGGAAATAAAAGAGAAGAAAAAAAGGATGGATGGATGGATAAAGACAAGCATATAGGGCCATATTAGGCCCTATTTTTCTTAACTGTATCCACAGGAAGATTAGGGATGATCTGTTTTGTTTTGTTTTTATCAGAACCATCCATCATTGTTAGAAAAACATACTTTTCCAAGGACCTCAAATCCCCTCAGTTATAGACAGTTGGACTCAACAAGGCTATATAAACTACTGTACATTTCTTCTTCTGAAACAGAAGTCTAGTAATTGAGTTGGTGTGGGGATAGTGGGTAGGAAACGGACAGCCAAATCACTCTAAACCTCCAGTACCATGAATTCCAGCACCACATGCTTCGAGTAGAGACTCAATCATTTACCTGGGATGTGCTATGGGGTACAGTTTGTTCAAAACTTCCAAAAACTATAAGATGTGTTCTTTTGAAACTCTTTACTTCTGAGAATATGTAGCTAAGATTAGGTAAAATGTCAAGAGGCAAGACTTTCCCAAAGAGGCTGTCCCTGAATCTTCCTCTCTGCATCAGTAAAGGAATTACAAAGTAATTTTTAAATGGGATATGATGCTTCAGTGGCCATGGTAGCAAAGAGAAAACAAATAGTTAAACAGTAACAATTTATGTCCCAAGTATATCTTAAGAATGAGAGTCACCGTTTACTGGGGATCTTCCTAGGTACAGGAAGTATATATGTTATTGGTGTTGGAACTTACATTTTGTTTCCTCACAAAAATGAAGTTATAATAACCTGATTTTGCCCTCCTCAAAGTATGTAATTCATAATGTTCCCGAGATACAGTGTTGTTAATGTGGGAGCTAATTACGAGACGTTGTATTTATTCTAGTGTACAAAAGAAGATTTCAGGACAGCTTAACATTTTACTGTGGTTTGGGGGGAGGGAGCAAAGAAACTCTTACTGTTCTACTCATTTAGCTGGCCACATTAGTGGAAAACTGCTTGTCCCAGCTCACAGAAAGTGACAAGAGTTCCCAAATACTTCACGTGTGTTCCAAACATTCATCCCAATCCTTCATATCTAAGACTCAAGGACAGAATGGAATTTGGAGCAGGAGGGTTCCCAAGTTTTGGCAGTGGAAGGAAAGGGACCCTGCTGCAGCCACTGCAACCAACCATTCCAGTTGCTTCTGTTTGTGGCAGGCTGCACAACCCAGAGTAGCTGCTGAGACACCAAGCAATAAAAAGGTCACCTAAGTACTTTTCTAGAAATGGCTTCAACTTCCAAATCAAACTTCCAATTATACTATTGGTTAAATGGAGGGACACCAAGCCAATAGAAGACTATTGTTTAAACTTTTCAAAGTGGAAAGTGAAGATGTTTGAGGGTTGTTTTAGTAAGACGGTGTTGTCCTCCTCTTGTCAGGAAGGAAAGTCAGCAAGTAGCATCTCACCAGTACAACATAGCTGAATCTCCTACAACACTCATGCTGATGACCTTGGCTCAACACAGCACAAGATAAACACAGACACCCACATGGGAAGTTGGGTTAGTGACTGGGAGAACAAAGCTTCCCGGTCCTGACCTTTTGCTCCATGAGCTGGAAAGGGCAGCAGAGAAGCTGGAGGGAAACCTTCAGGCCCTGGAGGAAAAAAGACCTGAAGTTCGTTCTCGCCATCACAAAAGGGAACCACTTCTTCATCCAAGGTGAGGCTGGACTATCTTGTTATATATTCAATAGAACTGGTATGCATTTATCTTGTACACAGTACCTTGCCACCAATACTTTTGTTATTTTTCCTCCCAAGTTCTTCAGAGGATGTTGGGAAATATTGATCATTTCATTGGGTTCATTTAAAAACTAGTTACAAACTCAGTGGGAAAGGACATTCTAGAAGTATATGGAGGCACAGCAACATGTGCCACTCATGAGCCAGTACTACCATGGCTAAGGGCTGGTAGTCACTTATCCAGAGTGCTATAGAATACATAGCTATAGGTCACATCTATATAGTGATAAACTTACTAAATCACAGTGGCTAAGGTACTATAATCAACAAAATACCCACAAGCATTTGTCACAGCACTTTGGCATGGAACAATGGTATATAAGGGAGGCTAGGACAGAGCCCACTGGTCTCTTCCCTTTCCTGTTCAGTATGGTAGACTTCCTTACTTGACTTGGAAAGCTGCTCATCCTGGGAAATGCCAAGCTCATCTGACTCCCCAGACAGCTCCTTGATGAAGTTGGAAGGAAACATTCCAGTCTTCCCATTGAGCACACCTTCCCACCATCCTTCCTCTACCTGCACAGATAAACAGAACAGAGGTACAAGATCAGGTTAGACATGTGTCCTCTCTACATGGTACAGAGTAGAACTCACACAGAAGAGGGACCCGATGCTTAAAGATTACCAGGGAAACAGAAAGAAGGTCCCTTGGTCTTACGATTCAGACAAGGGGAGTTAACTTGGAATCCAACACAAATGGGCAAAATTTAACACTTCATTTTAGTCAACTTCTAACTGAAATTTGCCATTTCCTTTGGTTATGAATGTAGGTAACACACCAATATTAGAAGGACTACTGACTCATCATGAAATAAATCATGAATATTTTTTATCATATCACAGATGCTATGAGTACCTCAAAATATCATTTGTGTTCGTTGTTACTTTGAAATGTTGATATATGTTATACTGCTGGGTGACATTTGTTATTTAATGTATTAAGAACGTATCACATAGATTACTGTATCAAAATTTGCTTTTGTTTGATATGTACTTCTCTATAGTTTCCTTTGTAATTTTATGTGTTTTGTTTTATGAAAACCTCTATTTACAAAAAACAAACAAAACAAAATCCTGTGAATATAACCAGGTATGGTGGCACACATCTGTAATTCCAGCACTCAGGACAGACATAGCAAGGAAGATAAATAGTACCTGTGAGGCCAGCCTGAGCTATATAGCTAAATCAAATGGCTAGAAATATGGCTCCATAGGCAAGTACTTGCCTAGTATCCACAAGGTCTAAGTTATACTCTCAGTACCACAAACAAGCTTGAAAGAAAGAGGAAGAAAAGGAAGGGTGGGAAGGAAGATAAAGAAGGGAAGAGAGGGAGGGAAGAATGGAAGGAAAGTTTCCCAAGATATCCAAAACTAGACAACTGAGAAAAGGATCTATTTTCAATTTTTTAAAAAATCTCTGAGCTAAGGGACTCAGAAGGTAAAAAGATTTCCTGTGGGTTTCTCCTGGAATGTGGGGGAGAGGGACTGGAGTATCAGGGAGCAGAAAGGCTACAGCCATCTGAGCAGGAAGTAGGAGCTGGACCAGGAAAGCAATGAGAATAGACAATGTATGTTCAGTTTTGAGGTATGAAGTGGTCTTGACCAACTCACGGGGGCAAGTGAAAGAATAGGAAGAGAAATTGTCTGAAGAATTTGAGATGGGTCCACTCACAGCAAAGTAGATGTCTGAATATTTAGTTGGCTTCTTGAAGAAAAAAAAATAAGGTCATTTTGAGAACAAGCAAGTATGAAGTTACCAAAAAGATGTGGGATAACAGAAAAAAAAGAGGTAGAAACTTTTTTCTATATGCATATACTGCCAGTGCAAGCCAACAAATATAATTTAAGAACTTAAATAATTTAAACAAATAAAAAAAATTAAAACTCAAAGCTCAGTTCAAATTCTACTCTGAAACTTAGCAATTATATGAACTTACTCAATTTCTCCTGCCAAATTAAATCCCCTTTCCCCATCTATCTAACAGAGCTGGTAATTCATTTCACATGTCATATTTAAGCATGACCTTTGTCTCTATTAGAGGCATATACATTGTGATTCTTTGTTGGAATCAGGGGATGCAGAACTATATAGGACAAGTCCCTATTTTTGCTAAAGAAGGTGACAATATACCAAGATAGGAAGGTGTGACTAAAGACTAAGGCTAGCAATACAGAATAAATAAATGAATTAGCACAAATCAAACGTTACATAAAGTTCAGCTCACCTAGATCTGGGATGGTAAAAGACAAATTTGAAAAAAGATAAGTCAAAATTAACGTAGGCCTTTAAGAAATTAGAAACAAGCCGGGCAGTGGTGGCGCACGCCTTTAATCCCAGCACTTGGGAGGCAGAGGCAGGCGGATCTTTGCAAGTTCGAGGCCAGCCTGGTCTACAAAGTGAGTCCAGGACAGCCAGGGCTACACAGAGAAACCCTGTCTCGAAAAACCAAAAAAAAAAAAAAAGAAAAAAAAAGAAAGAAAAAAAAAGAAAAAAAAAAAGAAATTAGAAACAGTAGTATGATTGGAGGAGATATGTTTGGGTATTCCAGAAAGGCAAGAGGAACAAATGAAGGCCAGGGAATGGAGATAACCAGAACAGTACATTTAGAAAACTTATTAGAGAACCCAAAGGATACAGATTTGTATAGTAGTGATTGCATTTACATGGCCACAAAATCTTAAGGGAAGAACACATGAAACAGCACCCATATATGGCTGTCATTATGACGATTCAATATCAGTTCACTGCATTTAACATCACATTTCCATATTTCTATGCCAACTCAATTGATGTGCATTATTCCTTCAAGAGGGGTTTTATAGGATTAAGAAAAGAGGGAGGATTCACTGTGAGTCTGCATATCAATAGTCACGGGATTTGTAGCAAGGGGTCCTTTGTTCAAGCCCTGAATAAAGACCAGTAAAATAACCTCCTTCCTCTCAGGAATCACAGAGCAAGGGGAAAACCAAGGGCAGGACCCACAACTGAGTGATCTGTGGCACAATCCCTGGCTGCAGAGAGCAGCTGGACCAACACCATCTGTTCAGTCTGATGATGTCTGAAATATTCCTGTTCCCAATAATTAGCTCTAATGTGAGAGTCCAGGAAAGCATTCCTGATGTGTAGGATCAGCAGCTGCCTACTGGGAAAACAAAGGTATCTTCACCTTGCCACACCCCCAGATGCCAGTAGCACTGTCATTGAACAGTCTGAGATGACTGTAGGAAAACGGCAGAGGTATATCATTAGCCACACAGCAAGTAGAAGGGTTGACAATAAAACCACTGCTCATCGCCTGCAGGCTACTCTTCCAATTGTAGCTTCCATGGGCACAAGGGGTGGTTCTTTGTGACCCGAGCCCTTCCTGGGGGAAAGCCTGGTACCAGAACCACTAAAAGCTATGTAATACAATTTCTTCCTACAGTCTGCTCTGGTCTCAAGACTGAGCCTGGAGATAGGAGAAAAATGTTCCTTATTTTCACACTAGCTCTCTTCAGAGATCATTTAGTTCAATTTTCTACATAAAGACAAAGGCACTGAAGCCCAGAATGATGATCCCTCTATTAAGCACAGTGCCAACACATTCATGACAGGCAAATCATTAAAAGAAATCCTCTATGACAGCCTCTCAAGTCCTGATTACTTCACAAAAACTGGGAGGCACAGGGGGTGGGGTGGGGGGAGAGTCTTTGTATGAGAGCAGAAGGGAACAAGAGATCCTGATTATGTTACCATTGTTCTTAATTAGGTCCTGTAACTCCAAGCCTGAGTGGCCACTCCAGTGATGTCAATATTTACTAAACAATTATCCTGTACTGCTTTACAACCTTGGGATAGACTCATTGGTGAACAAAACAGATAAAGATCTCAACCCAGAGTTAGAGAGATGACTCCATATGTAAGTGTTTACCATGCAATACAGAGGAATACCCTTGCTATATTGGACCCAGCACCCGCTTAAAACCCGAACACAGTGGTGCACACCACTAATACCAGAACTGAGGAGTCAGGGACAAAGGATCTTTGGAGTTTGCTGACCAGTATCTCTAGCTGAATTGATGAAATCTAGGCTCAGTGAAAACCCTGTCTTAAAAAATAAGGTAGAAAGTGATTAAGGATGACACCTCTGGCCTTCACATCCAAACTCAAGCACACACACGCACACACACACACACACACACACACACACACACACACACACTCACACATGTACACATACACACACTCACATCTACACATAAACACTCACATACACACTCATACACACTCAGACACATACTCACATATACATTCACACACACCCACACACCCACATGCTCACACATATACATACACACATGCACATATACACTCACACACTCACACACACATACACTCACATATTCACACATACCCACACACTCTCACATACACACACTCACACACACATA